>OU343224.1:218361230-218411410 GCA_910596185.1 Chrysanthemum makinoi
TTCTATGCCACCTCCTACATCACTTAACTTCTTCTCAACAAAAGTCTCCTCCACCTCGTCTTCTATTGATAAACCTGACGATTCCGAAGTTACCACCTCGACTCATAAAACAGGTGATTACTTTGAGTAAACGGGTGGTGACGATGAAGAGGTCCTTGAGCCCCTACAACAACCCACCTCACCCAAACAAGTAAACCAGATCATCATCAAGGCCTTCCAAAAAGAAGAAGACGACTCACTCGAGTTGTCTCATGGCTTGATGACGATAAAACCGAAGAGTTTGAATGGTTCTCCACACTTGTCAATCAAACTCCTACTCGATGAAGGTCAAGAATTGGTAGACGGTTCTACATTGAGCACGCAAAACTTTTGCAAGAAAAGTTCCATGTGAAGAAAATGACGAAATCTGAATTGAAGCGAATCAAGAATGATGCATTCCAACTTAAAGACAGCCCGAAGCTGCTGCCGAGGTCGAATATCATCTTGAGAACATCGCCGAAGTATGTCTAACGACATGGACTGGCTCAATCCAGAAGCAAACATTGACTTCACACAAAGGGACAACCCTCCATACTACACCGATTGAACCAAACCCCTACCGACCATTGGCCAAACAGACGAACCACGGATTCCCTTCCGATACTTCTTTAACAGACCTCGATTTTCTCTTACACGGTAGCGATGGTTCGCGAAAATACGCTACATCATTGACTCTTCCATTCCCAACGCTATTTACTCAAACGCATAGCTATCGAGGAACGCAAAATCACTTGTTTTTCGACAACGCGGCAAGCATACGCACCAAGATGCATTGTATGGGATTCATCATTGGCCCGAACGTCAAGAATTCTATTAAGCCGCCCGGTTCGTAAGTCTCAACATGCAGTACATAGTTCTAAGGACATCGTGGCCATCAAACACATTGATCTCAAGTCTAAGGGGGACTATTCATTCTTAAAGAATATCATAGTCAAACGACAAGATGAACAGGACTATGGATTCTCCGAGGTTGACTTTGAGAACTTGTCCCTCAACGACATCGAAGACATGTACCTTGCCAAGGTACGTGGTCGTATGAGACAATTCTCGAAGTTCAACGGAATTTATCAAGTCAGCTTCATCTTCATTAGACGATGTGATCAAAGAACGCGGTTGAAGATATCCGTGATGGCTGTTGAATCTTATCGACGCTGGTCAACCTCACTCCTCCAATGCTTACTCTTCCCGATCTCAATCAGCCTACCTCAATATACGCCATCGCGAAACCTTTCGAGTTGTTTCGAAGTGAACTTCAAAGAAATCTGCTTAATGGCGCGGTAGTGATCTTCAAATTCGGGATCATACTTTGAAGTCGGTTAGGGACGGATTAGCATACGATTGAAGGATATACTGTGGATCTCGTAACGTACCGAATTCTCGTGAGGAGGATGTGAGAAGGATCATCACCATGATTGATGAACGGTTGTTCAGACGGATCGGGCTCGACGATTGGAGAGCTATGTTGGTGGTCGCACCCAGAGAAACATCACCGCTTTCAACGCCTGCGGCGACTTCGGGAACATCATCGCACTTCCCACCTTGAATTGTTTCCTTCATAATTTTGGATGTATGATTAATATGTCTATGGCTTGCACACATAACAAAGTAGTACAACCCGTAATGGTCAAGAAAGGACCCCTGGCACGCCTGCCACAATCCTTATAAAAGGAGCGAAAACTTTTGAGTAAAACCTATCAAACCTTTCATTTTTCATGGTTTTGCTCAAAAGAACAAGTACTTTCCTTAAGACTTTTCAAAACCTCAACCGCTTATATCACTTGTTGAGGGGAGTATTTGATAAAACTTTGTTCACAAATTGTTCGTGGTCATTCTTCCGCAACACTTGAAATGGTCATATTTATTCTCAAACGTTTCAAAAAATAACACTTTAATATGCCATTTTGGGGAGAAAATGTGATAAGAAATATGTTGTACAAAATGCAAATGAATCGTGGCTCGACTTAACCAACTAATTGACGATACTTAACTGTTAGTAACTCGAAAAGACTTGTCCGGACGGGTAATAATTTCAAGCTAGTTCGCTAGTGATGTAAACGTGTCTAGCAAAGGACTTGTCCGAGTAGAATGTACCATTCGAGAAACTTTTGATAGACATGAACTCAGACGGGTTTGACAACCTTCCAAGGTTTGTCTACACCTTCAAGGTAGTTATTAGAGCTAGTTGTCACCTAAAAGCCGACAATGTAACTCTTTAACTATGCAACGTAATGTGTCTCGCGGGGATTGTCTATCTTGAGTGAATCAATTCAAAATGTCGCGCTCTTTCCTCACCTGCATTTTAACCGCTAAAACTCTTAAGCACAGGGGAGTATTTATGCAAAATCTTATCTCACAAAGGGTACTAAAATGTTTTACATTCACAAACACTTTGAGAGACATTTTTTCATACAGTGGTTTTAATGGCAAACATAGGTTAGTCATGGAGTTATAAGGTGACTAAGGTTAGGAATAACCGTCCTATGATCCGCCGAGTCGAGGGATCTACCCAATGACACTACAAATAGTTAGTATTTAGAAGTCCTTAGGTATGATTGTAAAAAGGAGAAAATGAGAATCGGAGAAAGAAGGAGTTGAAGAATTAAAAGAAATGCAAAGAAAAGGGTGAAAAGAAATAGCCCTCCGTGATTATTCAACTTAGAGGCACACCGGGTTCAATTAATATGCTACCGGTTGTCACTTAGTGACGCCGGTATTGAAGATTAAAAGTCGTCATGGACCCAGGGACGCATGCACTAAACCTTCTTATCCACTCAAGTTTCTCTCAACAGAAGCTTGTTTCATTCTCAGAGGGAACCCTACGTAAACTATCGGCTTTCTCCTAGAGATTGCTGGTATTGAAGAAGGAGACCCTCTCCTAGTCTCCGCTCAGGAAAACCAAAACGCACTATTGAGTCTAGAGCCACGAGATTCATCAAAAGATCTCTTAGGAACACTTGACATTTAATCACTTGATGATCATAATAAGATCATCTGGTTCATATCGAGTACTTCACAGATCTTAGCAATCTGTCGAGAACATTTATGAGAGGTTCACATCCGTGATCCTCAATGATTGAATGGAAACTCCTGCCAGGGTCAACATCAAACAGCCCTCACGAGGTCACTTCGTAACTCCCGTGGATTACGCGGAGTGTCTCAAACGTCTACGCGTGAGGTGATGCTTCGTGTACCTCCGACTCATTCAACTAGATGTACTTCGGTACATCGTTATCTCACTTGTGGGACCTACCAGAACGGCCTTTGTAAAAGTTAGAGTTGTGTTTTCACACTATGCTGTTAACACTCTCGAAGTTCAAACTTGTAAGTGCGGAATCCGCTTATTACTAACCGTTTAAATGTTTTCTTCTTATGGAAGCTTCGAGGGATGATCGTGCAGATTCTTCTCATGCTCACGCCAACTTCATCACTAATGGAAGTTCTATTCAAAAGCAACACAACCGTCAAAATGATTCTTCGTCAAACCAAAGAATCTACAAAGTTAAAGACTTAAAGAACTTCATCAAGATGAATCCAACGTCAAAGAAAGGCGTGCAGCATGTTGAAGAATGACGTGGAGACACGGATAAGCGAAGGCACTGGATGCATCGATGCACAACAACATACTATCACTCTCACCACAAAGAACAATGATCAAAGAACAAAGTTAAAGATGGCGTCAAAGCATAACTGTTCAAAGACAACTATCTCTACACTCGGGAGATTGGTCGAATCAAGGCAATTCTTCTCACAAGAAAGAAGAATGTCGAAGACGTCACGCGCTACTATTACATCAACGCCTTCACCGTTTTTCATATATACTTGAGGGGGAGATTGTTGGAATCACTCCTAAACAAGTATTTCAAGTATTTATATTTCATATGTAATAGGTAGCTTTATTATGGCCTTTATGTTTGTTTAAGGTCAAGCTTATGTAGAAGGCCCATAAGCTTGACCCAAGCCCAATAAGGATAGGGAGGGAACTAGGAGTGTTGCCCTAGCTTCCCTCATATAAATACTCTTGTAAACCTTCATTTGAAGGTTGGTTGTTCAAGTTTTCTTTTCACACATACTCTCTACGCATAACCGTCTTTCATATTAACGTGTGTGTGTGTGATACTTGTTCAATCGCCTCATCTCCTTTCTTATAAGCTTGTGTTGTAAAACTAGTGACCTAACATCTTTGTTTCAATAAACACGTTCTAGTAATCTAATAAAATAACAACTTGTATTTTATGAGATTTGTTTCAAAGAAACTCCACTTGGTTTCAAGGAATCTGATTTCATCATTATATTTAACCATGTTAGTAATTGGCGCACCAATTACATTCGCAAGATTCACAGCTAGTACAAATTATGTTACCATCCGTTAACTTGTGAGTATATAAACACTAAAACGTTAAAACTGTTAAAATAATATGGTATCTAATAAACTCGATTACGGTTTATGTAAACTTGTACCATATATGATTCCGAAACACAGTTTGGTTTTCAATATCAGATTTAAACAATAGCATATGCAATAAATCAGTTTGAAAAGAAACTCATCATGGTTTCAATATAAACTGATTCAATAAACTGTTTTAAAAAATCGTTTATAAATCTGTTATACCAAATCTGTTAATTAAAATTCTGTTTAGTTATAAACCTGATTTTCAAAGAAACTCAATCTTGGTTTCAGCCAAAACAGTTTGTATAAAATCGTTAATTATATAAACAGATTTTAATAAAAGTGTTTTAATTGTTACACGAACCTGTTTTAAGACTGTGGGGAAACGGTTACACTTTTATTAATAAAATCTAAATTACAATAAATAAAATTAACAATAAATAAATAACAGAAAATTAAATACAAACGAATATACAGATAAACGATAATTAAATAAAATAATAAAATAGTCAAAAGACTTACTTGATCACCAAGAGATCAACAACAAATAAGCACTAAGCGAAAGCACGTGTTTCATACGCCCTTAAAACAGATTCGGCCTGTTTCCAGGGTACAACAGCCCAAAACAGTAAGTTGTACTGTCGGACTTAACAAAACTGCCTCGGAATTTCATCTTAAGAGATGCGATTCCATATGTTGAAAAATCAATAACTATTGATTTGATGTGTGTAAAACTACACGGGGCCTCTATTTATACACAATAGACTCTGTTTCATCTATCCCACCGATGTGGGATTGAAAATAACTATTTTCCTCTTTAGGCATGATCATGAATGCCTAACTTTGAGACCCTATATCTCATTCACATCAACTCTATTTTGGACACATAAAGGCTTATTGCGAAGCTCTCTTTGAGGAGAACGCGAACCTACAAACTATTACTCATATATGTGACATATACATATAGATAATTGTGTCCAAAGTTGGTCAAAAATCACTTTTGCCAACCAATTTTCCAACACTAAAACAACATGAATAAACTTTGGATGAGAAAGTCTCAAAATCTTAAATATTGACTGCGACAAATACATCTTTACACAATCATAGGTGCAATATATAATTGTTTTATTTTTATGGATTCTTTAGAAGCAGGTAGAAAAATATGTTAATGACAGATAGGTTGTAGCTATATAAACAAATTAAAATGTGTGATTTGGATAAATGGTCGTATTTACTAGGGTATTTTCATAAAAGAATGTATTTTGACCGTATAAACATTTTTGGTGCCCACGCACCAAACTTTGCGCACCATATATTAAACAAAGCACCAGTGCCACTAATATTTTTGGTGCCCAAAACACCTCCCTTGCGCACCAAATATTAAACATAGCACCAACTATTAAACAAAGCACCATAATAATTTATTGACCAACTTTAACGACACGATTTTTGGTGCCCAAAACACCCCATTGCACCAAATATTAATGATAGGTGCCCAAAATCTTTTTCATGACACCAAAATACATTTTTCTTTCCTCCGCACCACATTGGGGTGTATAATGACACTTTATGATTTGGTGCCCAAAACGCAAATCTTGCGCACCAAAATGGACATATTTGAGAAAGAGAAAATATTGAGTATGTTTTAGTAAAGTGACAGTGTATATGGTATGTATTGGTAATTCTTTTAATTAAAAATCATATGTACTCACTGCTCTATAAAGTAAGGGTGTTGATACTCACACCATTTTATTTGATACCTACATCATTTTGTACAAGTTATAGCATAGCGTACAACACTATAATGCACAGTATGTGGTGAAAGTATCAAAAATTATGGTGTGAGTATCAACACTCATAAAGTAATCTTTATAACATAGGTATCGAGTTCATTTGATGAAGTGCCTATAAATAAATACTGTAAATAATAAGAATCTCGAGTTCATAAACTAACCAACCACTGTGAAACTAGCGCATTGTCAAAAAAGCTTCAAGTAAAATATGTATACAAATGACGTATTAATTATGTTGTAGTGAATTCTATAGACATATATTTCATATGCTCGATCAACTAAACTTTATAACATACTAGTTGGATACCCGCGCACAACGGTGGCGATAAATATAGTTATATAATAAATATAGTAAATGAATTGCTAACCCAACTCTCCTCGCAATTCCTTACCCGCTTAGTGAATTCATTTCACAACACTCCAAAATGTATATGTGTTAGTTGTATGTGTTTGTTTGGGGTTTTCGTATCTTTCGCGTGACATCATTATTCGCAATATAAAGACCTTCACAATTTCTTTCCCCAAACACTTTCCCAAAGAATGATTGATAAATAAAGTTTGTATAGATTGAAATAAAGGTTAAAGTTATAAAAATTTGAATCAAAATAAAATAAACCTACTAAAAATGTAAAAACTAAAAACTCATAAAAATATATCAAATGGATGTTGAATTAAAGAGCACAAAATTTTAAAAATTATGGTAAAATTAGATTATAAAAAAATTAAACGAATTAAAAGATATTTAAATTTAAAAATAAAAAGTGATTAATTATAAGGTCGACATGTGTCACCAAATTATTTGAGCTCTTTTTATTTTAGTTTGTTAGAAATAATCCTTTACGTTTTGTTTATAGTTATAACACGTAACTAAATGATTGGAGCTCATTATCTTAATTTTTTGTAGAGCCCACGACTTAAATGCTTTATATAGTAGTATAGATATAAATAATATCATAGATAAATTAATTAAGCACCAAGAAGTTGCCTGTGCAGTAAACTAGTAACATCTTTATCCAGAATGTGGCATTAAAGGAAGTTTTCATATAAATGGTTAGGTTTTACGACAATCTTTCTTAAATAATATGAGTCTTGTTAATGCAAATGCACATATATGGATAACTTTGTAAGTCGATGGTTGATTGGTTATTCGACAAAGTCCCACATAAGTAGGTGCATGTGTTTATCGAACTGTGTAAATGATTCTCATGTGTTCGTCTATCATTGTGTGCTTGCGTTAATAAGACAAATAAAACACATACTCCCGTGGTTTGTCTCCTTAATACAGCCAAAACAATGTTCATAGCTTTTCTTAAAAAATAGAGTTAATTACATAAATGGTCCCTGTGGTTTGTCGGATTTTACGGATTTAACTTCATACTTTTTTTTGGATCTCATCCCTATGGTATTGACCCGTTGCGGGTTTAGTCCCTTGACCAACTTTTCGGTTAGTTTGACCGTCAAGTATGTAATAAAATGACACTTTATACCCTCGGTTGCTTACCTGTGGTCATTCTGTATAACGGATTTAATCCCTCGTTTTTGTTTGTTTTTTTGTTTTTTAACATTAGTATTAAATTATAATTCATTTTTTAGAATTTTATTTTATTTTTATCACATATTTAGTCAAAAATTTTCTAAAATAATAAAAATTTAAACCTATGTCAACCTTTAAAACTTTAAAACTTTAAAATCTTAACACAATATTTTCTTAAATTTAAAACCTATGTCAAACCTTTAAAACTTTAAAAACTTTAATTTTTAAATAGTTATAAATAAAACTTTAAAACTATAATTTTTAGTTAATTTTTTAACAAATTAAAAAATCTAATGATTTAACAATTTTTTTAAATTTAATATTTTATTTGTTTTTAAATTTTAACAAATTAAAATTTATAATTTTTGAACTGAAAAAATTAAAAAAAAATTTATAATTTTAACAGATTATGTCACAAACTTTACAAGATGATGTTCACTTTTTGTCAAAAAATTTATTAAAAATCTCGAAAAAATTTTTGTAAAAATCCCGACTTTTTTATAAATTTTTATAATTTGATTAAAATTGTCAAAATCCTAAAAATTTTATATAAAATTTTGGGTCAAGATTTTATAAAAAAACTGACAAAAAAGTATTCAAAAGAAAAATTCAAAAATTTTTCCCAAATTTTTGACGGAATAAAGTTTTATAAGATTTATAAAAATTTATCGAATTTTTTATAAATTTTAGAATTTTATATAAAATTTTCGGAATTTTTATAAAATTTTTTGGAATTTTAGAATTTTTTTTCATAAAATTTTCGAATTTTTAATATACTTTTTATAAAATTTCGAATTTTTATAAAATTGAATTTTTTTATAAAATTTTGAATTTAAAAAAATTTATAAAATTTTCGAATTTGTTATAAAATTTTGAAATTTTATAGATTTTTTATAAAATTTTCCGAATTTTTTATAAATTTTTGACAAAATGTTTTTATAGAAAATAAAATAAAATAAGGGACTAATTCATGATAACCTACAAACTATAAGACCATTTATGAAACACATATGATATATTTTGTCATTTCGTGATTTCAAACACCCCAATTGACGGTCAATAACAGAAAATTTGGTCAAGGGACCAAACCGAACGAATCAAAACCATAAGGACCAACCAATAAAAAAAAGTTTAAGGACCAAACCTGTAATTTTTGACAAACCACAGGGACCATTCATGTAATTAACTCTAAAAAATATGCTTAATTATACAATTGAGTGACCACACTAAATTAGAAATATTGGATCATTCGGAACATTCAAACCTTTTTTGTGTCAATTATACTAGCTTTCACATTTAATCATATTCTAGGCACCAACACATATGATCAGATCATGTTTCAATTTTATAATCTACGCGTAGTAGTGAGTCTGAAACTTCATATTGGATAATATTAAGATTCTAAGAGCGACAAGATATCCAAACAAAACATTAGCACAGACGATAGAGGCGTGAATCAATATGTTATTGATGTTGCTGACTCGGAAAACTAATAAACTTCTATTTAGGATGATTATAGTTGATGCTTTAAGATATAAACCTTATGAAAATGTATACCTATAATAATTTACCATACATATAAACTTTTTAGCACTTGATATAATGTTCACATAACTCGTATGCAATCTTATTTGAAGATAATCAAGAAGCTTAAAATTCTGGATTTCTTCATATCACATAGATATACATAATATATATAAACTCACTATAGATAAAAATAAAAATGAGTAAGCTAGTTGGTTACAAATTTTCTTTTTTATGGTCAAACCTCCAAGAACATTTATTTCGTCTCAAGGTTGGAGCTCAAAAAGTACCAAAGTTGCAAAGTTGAAATTCAAAATATATCAAAGTAGCAAATGTATCGATCGTAGTTGCAAGGTACGTTGAAGGTCCAAAGGTTTGAAGATTTCAAGATGGCTCAAGGAAAATATACACTTGACTTGCTAAGAAGATCAAAAGGAGCAATAGACAAGCCTTGATTGCTGTTATATAAAATCCTCATCACCAAATCGCCCAATAAATTATCAAAGGATTATCATACATTAATGTCACCTTTCTAAAAAAAATCAGATGATAATGGGTAATAACTAAACATCTATGACTTTTGCGTTATGGACAATCAGTTCAAAAAAATTTCACTAAAGGAAAAGAAATAGTAATATAATGAAATGAGAAAGAAAGGATTGAATATTAGAAAAATATAACTAAACATGTGTTCTTTAGTTGAAAAAAATAATAAAAAAAGAAATGACATGATTTATATTTTTGTGTTTTTGAGTTGCAAAGGAAAAAAACAAACAAAATTACCTTTATCCCTATTAGAAAGGGTATACATATAAAAGTCATATTTAGTATTTCCGAATCTAATTTTAAGGGACATAAAATTGCCAAAAGTCCATGCATTTATCGTAAGGGCAATCTAGTATATTGAACCTTTATAAAGGTTTATAATAGTGTCAAGTCATTCTCAATCATTAATTCATAAATTTTTTTCATGTTATAAACATTTTTTTCCCCCCTACTATTTATAAACTACTTAGTTATAAAAATCTCATGAAACACCAATGCATTAAATTTAGAAGATGTTCAAAATTTTTGACTTTTTCATTTCACATAATTAAACATGAAACACATTTTCACTATGATTAACAAAATGGTAAATCTCCTCATATTTTTTTAAACCTATTCATAAACCATCATAATAGATACTCTAACATACTCTTTTTTCCTTCTCTAAAAAATTTTAAAAACATGAAAATGTTTTTTGTATCTCACTTCTTTTCTTTTCTTCCCATGAAAAGACTCAAGAACACACTAGCTGAATATGTTGCTTCTTATCAAGTTTTGAATATTTCCCTTAAAAATATTTATCAGTTTGTTAACCCTATTTAATAACTTAGTAGTGGATGCTTAAAAACCTTTCGAATGCATATAATGATAAATTGCCCCCATTAAATAAGTAAAGCGAATAAGAAAAGAAACAAAGACATCACATAGTGGTTGGATCATTGTAACATTTTTTAATTTCCAAGTGGAAAGATGCAAACATATGCTAGCTAGGGTTAATTTTTTATTCTAATCACATCACACAAAAGTCATATCACAAAAGAGAATTATCTGTTAATCCACAGCAATAAAGACACACATATAAGTATATAATACCAAGTAACCGAAAACCCTAGCCACTTATTCTCTCCAACCTTGTTAGTCATCTCTTCTTATAAAGTTTGTAGAGTGATCGAGAGAGATTAATTAGTGAATGAGGAAGCGACAAGTGACCGTTAAGATTTGTGCTGATAGAACATCGAGTGCATCGATTGTTCAGGCTTTTCGTTATGGTGAATGTCAGAAGAATCATGCTGCTCACATAGGTGGCTATGCTGTAGATGGCTGCAGAGAGTTTATGGCAACTGGAGAAGAGGGTACAGTTGGTGAGTTAATTTGTGCAGCTTGCGGCTGCCATCGTAATTTTCATAGGAGAGAGGTGGATGAGGTTGTTTGTGAGTCTTCTTCGACTTCTAGTAACAATCATTTCTAGGGTTTTCAAGTTTGGAATTAGACTAAGAAAATTGAGGGTTGTTGGTAATTATTTGTACAAATTTAATTAGTCAACAAAAATTGCAAACTTGATTAAACTCTTGATTCATTATGAATGTTGATTTATATCTTTTTATGTCATAAGTTCTAAAAGTTTGATAAGGTTTGATCTAATGATTCTCTACTCATCACAGATTGGATTTGAAATTATTAACAGTGATATACTATTAAAATAATCTCAATTTCAATTATTTGCTTGATTATTTGCTAATTATTCACTTGATTGTTATCTATTAATAGAAGTACTGCAATTGTTTAAACAATACTTCATAGCAAATAGATTAAGCACATGATTTTAGATTCAACCGTCTTAACATAAAGCCTATTTGTATTTTCTATTATCCTATATTGAACCCCTCTTTTTTTGTTAGTAAGTATGAATAGTCCTACTAAATAAAATAAATAAAGTAATTCAAGACAAGATTAATTAATTCAAATCTGGTTTAATTATAAAATTAGTTTACTGAGGTTTTTTTCCCAATCTATTACTAGTAGTAATGTAAGCATTCTGCACTTAGTTTATGCCTGCACATGTTATGCTATTTACTTGTAACAGCATTTGATCTGGCACATGTATAATGTATGGTATAGTCAATTCATTAGCTCACTGTTAATTTACCATTCTGCCGTGTTATGTACGTTGAAGTTATGTTGTTGGACTAATCAAGAGTTTGCAAGGTCTGGATGTTTGTGGTGATACACTTTATATTGTGGCTTTCGTGAGTTTGATTTGATGGCCAGGATATAGGTAGTTACGTTTCCTTGCAATATATGTCCATGATCAATGAGTTTGTAGCATGCATATATAAGAATATTCTTTAGATTAATAAAGATAAGACGAGGCTTAGGAGTTGAGTGCTGATGTGACAACTGAATTTACCACTCCGAGTCACAAATTTGGCCTGCTATAATCGCCTTAATATATGATAGTTATATTATCAAGGAAGAATGAAAGATGAGTTGATTGTCAATGTCCCCTAGTATCTCTAATTAGTTTTAAAGTTTGAATTAAAATAATGTACATAAACGGGTAAACGAATGAGGTTTTCCCTGTTCAGGGGAGGGCGAGCCATTTTTACTCAGATGTACACGGCCTCCTCGAGTTAATGCCAGGACAATTTCCGACCCTTCCCTAGTCACCTCCAAATGTACACATCCACGAGTTTTGAACCTTTTACCTCTTATTAAGAAACCAAAGACCTTACCACTAGGCCATATGGTGGTGGTTAGTTTAGATAAATGTACATGGATTCATGGACGGACCCACTTGGGAGCCGGGTGTGGCACGGGCCACACCCAATTTTGAGTCACGAAGTGTAATTTGTCTCAAAAAGTGTCGTTTTTCAATACGTGCAACCCCCAATAATATTTTTTGCTACTTTATTTTTTTATAGTGAAACTTGAGTTTAACCAAAATACTTCATGGTGCAAATTTTAGTACTTATGATAGAAACAAGTTATGCAAGAACCCTTTCGAAAAAATTTGTGCAACACCCATTTCAAAATCCTGGGTCCGTCCCTGCATGGATTGGTAAATTTATTTGTACAACATTTGTTGTGAAACATACATGGTTCTTACATACTCTAATCCATGCATGTTGATGAAGAAGATTAAGAAATTGACCTCGAACTATTCTTGTGTAAGACCTTGAGGTATTCATGAGCCTCGTGTTTTTACTAGTTTACCTACACTAGTTCACCGTCAAAACTTTCTGTCATGACTCTTGATCAGGTAATCATGAGCCTCGTGCTTTTACTAGTTTACCGTCAAAACTTTCGGTCATGATCATGATGGATATATTAGTAGAACTCTAGTTTAGTAAGATGTTAACTTATGCGCTCCTAACACATATACGTCTTTGGGCTAGTATGCAAGTTTTCATGTTCAACGGTCCCGATTTGAGTAAAACATAAATATATTTTAAGAAGTTAAAACAAGTCTTATACAAGACTCGTTGACAACTAATACCATCATTTGTACATGTATATAATTCTTATTTGAAACAAATCAAAGAATTATAAAAGATAGGTGGAGAACACTATCCTAATTAAATGACAAATGAAACTCGTTTAAATCTAAACTAAAACACAAGTTGAAGTTAATAGATAAACAAAACAATCATGCTAGCTTAGCTTATTGTGCTCTAAAAAGAGGAGAACACTTTAACAATAATACATTTGGATTGTTTTGTGTAAAGAATCTCTAACTCTTCTCTTCAAAAACTTTTTCTTATATGGCTAGGTGTCAAGCATATTTTATGCTTTTATATGTGACTTCAACTTTTAATTTACTTTAGTATGTACTTTAGTGAATAGTCAATTCACCTTTTATCAACCACTTTTTTACATGTTTGACTTCATTGTATTTGATTTTTCACTTTATCTTTTAGAAAGTTTTCGCTCATATTTTAAGTCCGACTTTAAGATAGAGACTCTATTAGATCTCAGTGACTCAAATATTATTTATAGCTCATGTATTTTACTCATTGAAACAACATCAGTGAAGTAAAGTGTATCTTCATTTGGTATACGACGTCCTTGAAGCTTGTTGTTGATTGAGTTTTATACAACACTCAATAACTACTTCTCATCAGGGAGTAACTTACTAATTCTCATCAGAGATTAACTTACTTGTTGTTTCTTATTAGGGAGTAACTAATGTCGTTTTATGTTCAAATATTGTCGGAGACAATTGGGTCAAATCATTATTCCAACAATCTTCCCTTATTTGAATATACAAATAGCTAAGCGAATCTTATTTGGTTCATGGTTCATGGAATCTTCGTTTATGAAGAACTCTAAAGATGACTCCTTAGGTGTATTCACTCGGGGACTAGTTTGAACTTAGGTTATTTTATGTTCAAATCCTTGTTAGAGACTATTGGACACTGAATTGACCTAACAATAATAACTTATGTTATACAACCGGTTAAATTGATTGCAAATAATAACTTATGTTATCTAACCAGTTTCCATTTTAATGAATATTCTGAAAAATAGTTTAAGATGGCAAACGAGTAATAAATATTTATACAAATATTTTTCAACGTTTAAAAGTACGCAACTAAATCCTTAGAGCATTTAGTTCCTTCATTTAATGATTGAGTTTTCAAGGACATTGTGGGGATCATAAATACTTTTATCAGAAACTTAGGATAATTGATGGTCCATGAATATTAATTAGTCAAAGACTATTTATTCTATGCTAAACATTTCTAGTTCAGTATTGATAAGGTTTTAAAATGTACCTTTTTGAAGGGTCGTTTAAGCCCTTATTTGATTACTTTTGTATCCGTTATTACTTAATATCGTTCCTTTTCACTTTTTAGGTATCTTGAAGGCAAAATGCTGGAATGACACTTATTCGGACAAAAAGGCGCGAATATACGAAAAAATGGCCAAAGTCAAGAATCGACACTTGCTGGCTGAACTGAAGGACGGCGCAAGTTCGGCGGGATGGCCGTTCAACTAGAGACGCTGTCGGACAAATTTTGTGACGACTCAGTAGCCAAATTGCTCATTTACAAGTGACGGCTTCAAGTTTTAAAGAGTAGGCCGCAGCTCAGACGGCCTAGACTTGATCCAGACAACGTCAGAGACTGAAGAGGACGGCGTCACAAGCATAAGGTGACGCCGTCGCAAGACTAACGTGGCCAAGACGAAACCCTTATAACGGCGATTCAACGGCGTCACAAATTAAAGGGTGACACCGTCGCATTTGTAATCTTATATATAGAATCCGAATTTTTCAGTTTTCAGTGTGTAGTCTTTTGGAGTAAAAACCTAAACCGAACCAAGGCTGTCTCGTACAATATTTTAGGGTTCCATACCCTATCTTACATCAAGATAAGTGTTTTACTTCATTAATTTAATTATGTCTTCCTTTGATTGTGTGTATGCTTGCATGTTCCCCATGTCCGGCTAATTTACTTGTGTGTTTGCTTAGGTAATATGAAACTTAGTTATTACATATTGATTGATTGTCTCTTATCTTAATTGTGATTGACCTAGTATTGCGATAGGTCATTCGTTGTGTTTGTAATGCTTGATTAATCTTTGATGAACCTTAGTTTATAATCGCCTAGAGTAATTGTAGGCTAGTCATTCAAAGAATACCTAAAAGTTAAAGTTTATAAATCCTAGAGATTTTGTAGTCATTAACCTTTGGTAGCTTCAAAGAGTTAGGGATAAATGCATACCCTACGACCTTATAGACACAACGTAATTAAGAATAAGAACGTGACAATTCAACCACCAATAGGAGATAACTAGGGAGTAATAAAGCCTAAGAAAATACATTTTTAATCATCATACGAGCACACAACAATAGACATAAACTACATACACCTTATTTTAGATAATTAGATAAGTAGAAGTAATTGTTAGAAATACCAACCCCCAAATCCAAACCCCAAGATTCGTACCTTTCCATTTCCTAAAAAATATAAAAAGATAAAAAATAATCTTCCTCAACCCCAACCTTAGCGTAGTAGCTTCTCACTAGCATTCCTATTCCCCTAGAGAACGATATCAATTCCCGTGGCTTACCCTAATACTACACTACAACGATTAGGTTCACTGCCTAGGGTGTTGAAAAACTTGCTCGACGAAAAGGGAGTTCCTTTGACCCCGAACGACGCGTGTAGCGTTATCAAGTTTTTGCCGCCGCTGCCGTGGAATAGAATAGCTAGTTAGGAGTCCACCTCGTTTAGGTTTCCTTGCTTGATTCCTATCAAGTAAGCTTTTTTCTCAATTTTTAGCTTCCTCGTAGTCTATCCCACTTCTTCGTGACCTTTGTTAGTAACCCCATCACTTTTCATCATGGAAGGTGATAACCAACCACCATTCATCAGCCTACCACCAAATGACCCGCCAAGAGGCCGTACTCTTGGTGAATACTCAAGACCAAGCCACCTAGGCTATAGGAACACCATTGAGCTTCCCGACCAAGCCCAAACTATGGCCCTGCGATCCGACACCATCCGGTTGGTGCAAAACGGATGTGCAATCCATGGACTTCGTTTCGAAGATCCTAATCAGCATCTTAAGGATTTCCTTAAAATTGTCGATTCCATCGACCTCGATGCTACTACTTGAGACCCATGTCTCGGCTCTTCCATTCTCTCTACGGGACCAAGCTAGTAATTGTTGAGCGACTTCCACCGATCCATCTCAAGTTGGGATGATCTCACTTCTCGCTTCCTTGCTCAATTTTTCCCACCGGAGAGAACCACTAAACTAAGACGAGACATCTTGATGTTTCAAGGCGAATCTCTCTACAAAGCATGGACTCAATTCAAGGACTTACTCCATAAAGTCCCTCATCATGGTATTGATCTTTGGCTTCAAATCC
Source organism: Chrysanthemum makinoi (assembly GCA_910596185.1). Classification (NCBI taxonomy): domain Eukaryota; kingdom Viridiplantae; phylum Streptophyta; class Magnoliopsida; order Asterales; family Asteraceae; genus Chrysanthemum; species Chrysanthemum makinoi. The sequence goes on from OU343224.1 coordinate 218,377,934, forward strand.
AAATCTTCTATGACCATACCGATTTCATCACAAGGCGATCCATTGATCAAGCCGCCAGTGGAAGGCTTAGCGACTTTAACGCAGAGGAATCTTGGGATATTATAGAAGAACTTGCTGATCGAAGCTACGAAGATTGGAATGAATCCCCTGAAACCCCCGTTAAAGTGGTTAATGCCATATCAACTCCTCTTGAATCTTCCAACGTCATCGAAGAGCAAATGAGTGCTCTTGAGAGAAGGATTGATTATCTGATTTAAAGGAATAAGAGAGCCCCCGTACGAATCCCTCGGGAAATAGTCAATTCCGCCAATTCCACCAACCGCCCAACACTTTTCTCCGAATCCCCAAGTCGTGAGAAAAATCTTAATTCCGAACGGCGCTTCCGTTCTACTTCCCCAATACCACTCTCACCAAGCTTTAAGGAACAAATGAGGGAGTACATGGCAGCTCATACGGAGAGATTAGCAAAATTTGAAGAGGAGGTTTATAGGCAAAGAGAGGAAATGCAGGCAAAGATGACGGAAATGATGGACTTGGTAAAAGAATATACCAAGACAAAAGTTCCCGAAAAGGTACTAGTAAGAAGCAATGATTATCCTCCCACTTCGTTTGTTAACGCCATTTCCATTATGCCAGAAGATGGAAAGGTTGAGGAGAAGAAAACTGAGAAAAGCAAGAGGGAGGAGGCTGAAACTAATAATGAGCCCGAGACCATTGAGTACTACCTTAAGCACGAAATTAACAAAAAAACCATTGTTAACCAAGTGAACAACTTTATGTACAATGAGGTTCTTAGGGAAACCCTTGAAGGAAAAATAACAGAAGAAGAGTATGACATCATGCCGATGGGACCTCTGTATAAGCTGGTTCTAAAAAAACCAGTAACTAAAAAGCGAGACACCATCGGGAACTTCGTGATACCATGTAGCATAGGTGACATTGATAATATAAATGCCTTAGCTGATCAAGGGTCTGATGTAAACATAATGCCATTATCAATCTATAATAAGTTGACTAGGGAGAAGCCAGCCAAGACCGATCTTAGACTTTCCTTAGCAAATCACACATATGTCTACCCCATAGGAATCGCAGTGGATGTTTTAATAGAGGTGGCTAATATTGTCTATCCGGTGGACTTCGTGATCATAGACATTGAGGAAGATAGAAACATGCCACTCATTCTTGGGACACCTTTTCGGCCACCAAAGCAACCATCATATGCGGGGAGGGCATCATGATACATAAAAGCGGCAAAGGGTACACTAGGATACCCATTGTTCCAAGGTATCCTCTTAAGATCATGGAGAAGATTACGGATGAGAATCCACAAGTCCCTAACAATGTGGTTAAGAAGAAAATGAATGATTGGGAAAAAGGGCTTAGAGATTTCATGGTTCAAGGACTACATGCAACATTGTGGAAGCGCGATAAAAAGTTAGGAAATAATCCCACTTCAATACCACAAACACAAAAGAACCCTAGGGAATTTTTAAAGGGAGAGAAAGTAATCTTATACAAATCACGAATAAGAGCATTACAAGGTAGAAACAAACCAAGATGGTTTGGGCCTTATACGGTGAAGGAAACTAATCTAAAGGATAAAACCGTTACCATAATAGACAACGTTGGCAAGGAATCCACGGTAAGCATACAACGTCTACGCCCTTTGATGAAGGAAGATCAAAAAAAGAAGGTGACGGTAATGAAGTAACGTAGGGGTACGACTTCGAGTCTAGCTACAAGACTCATAAATAAAGAAAAGCGCTTCGTGGGAGGCAACCCGCTTAGTATTTTCTTGTTTGTTGTCGTATATCTTTAATTGATTGTTTATTCTCATGTTTTAAATTTGTAAAATGCTTTATTTTTGTCTTTAACCTGATCTTAATTACACATATAAATGTATTTTACATAAGGGATGAGTGTAGGGAGGATTACACATATTTCAAAAGAAAGCGTAAACATGAAATTTCAATTAATTAAAAGGTATACATGTGTGTTTGTTAGAGTCAAATGCTTGTATCGAGTCATAATGGATCTTTTGGGGAAATTTTTCGATTCTAAAGATAAAATTTTTCGAAAATAGCATACAGGTTTTTGAAGGATAAACATTGACGTCGGGAAGGAAAACAATGATTACTTTTTCTTGTTTTCAGAGCTACTTATAAATTGCAATTTTCGGTCTTCATTTTCAGAAAATTTGTAACATCCATTCCTGAGCATTATATCCTAGTTTAGTAGAGTCATATATATATATATATATATATATATATATATATATATATATATATATATATATATATATTATTACCGCCAATTGTGCGAAGGTTTTGTTTGTTTTCTTCATTGTGCGGTTTAATTTACCAAGAAGAAACATAAGATGAGAAGGGAGCTTTCCCGCATAGCCATTCTTCTTAAAGAAGATGTAACCACACTTTACCGGATCTGCCCGAGCTAATGGGGGAGTATTAGTTTCTTCGTCTTTTATTACCTTCCATTATCATAACTTTGATACTTTCGAGGGAACATTAGGGGTATGTTGAGTTTAAGTGTAGAGAGGGAAAATAAAACGGGAACTTTGAAACTATGCTTATCCTTGATTATTTGCTTTGTCCAATTGTATTTGTGTAATAAACCATGAGAAAATGTCGGTTAGGGTAATTTTGGCACCAAATTTAAAATTTTCATGACATATAGGAGTGGGCCATTAGTCTTAATAAAGCGTCTCATGGATAGGAAGTTATATGACTAGCACAAAAACCCTTTACCACTTAAATTTCACCCAAAATGTGAGGATCGCCCTTAGATTACTAGGAATTAAAGCATTCATCTTTAATGCTTAGAGTGTGAACCGGTAGTATAATAGATTCTAGAACTTGTTTTGTGATGCATCCCGAGATCGCTAGTAAGACTACACTTGTGTAGTTAGGAATAACTAAATGATAAGAGGTATTAGGATAACCCTTGTTTGATACCCGTAATATAATTACTTCTTCCACATCGGTTGAGTAATTCCCCCACACCTTTGCGTTGTACTCATCTTTAGTACACGATACCCCTAGTTAACCCCTCAGAGCCTATCCTTTTCGCGGTTCTCGTGATGTTTCGGTTTTCTGGAATATCAATGAAGAGCATTGTTTACAATCCACCCCCAAATGTACACCCAAATAGCCTTAGCCTACCCTGTATGCACTCACTTTTAGTGCATTATTGTTATCAAACTAAACCCTTAGTTCAATTATCTAGTTGCTTGCATAAGTTGCTAAGTCGAGTCATATCCTTTGTACACAGTTTTGGGACGATTGGGACTCATGGGAAAAGTTAAATTTTATGAAATGACGGAAAGGGAACGTTAAATTCAAATTCCCTTTATTTGCATAATAATGTACTCCAAGTGTGTTGATCTTTTCAATTCGGGTCAAATTAGTGTTAGAGAAATAAAAACTCAAGTGTAGGGATGTGCCTATAAATCCCTATCATTTTGATGTTATCGTGGAGGATGGTAGAGTAAAAGTGTATGAAAAAAAAAAAAAAAAAGATCAAAAAAGAAAAAAATAGTGTTAAAAAAAAAAAAAAAAAAAAAGAAAAACAAAATACGGGCTATCATCCGACATCTATCTTTAAATTTATGTTTGTTTCAGTTATCTAGAGTTTAGAGTGTCAAGTCTTGGCTTAGCAACATCATTCTTCGCATGCTTGTAACATAAAGATTTTTGACTTGCCACCACTAAATCGCCTATCCCACCAAACTCTTTGTTTCCCTACCGTAAGCCTTACGTTACAACCCTCTAAAAGATCTCTTGGATAGTCTTTCCTAGGTGCTTACGCCAAAGCGATGGAGGTTTGATCTAGTCTCAAGCCTATGGTAATCTATGTACTAGGACCGGTTAATGAGTGTTATCTTCCATTTCCAACTTGTTATATTTCATATACACCCGAGAGATGTGAGTATCCAAACACCCCATGTGAGGTGCTAGTATGTAATTTCCATGCTTGTTATGACTTTTGCGGGGCTTATATGTGTTGTGGATCGTTCTAAACTAATGCTTCATGACCTCTAACTTATAAATTAATTGGCTAAAAGCACATTTGCTTGAGGACAAGCAAATACCAAGTGTAGCGATATTTGATAAGGTTTTAAAATGTACCTTTTTGAGGGGTCGTTTAAGCCCTTATTTGATCACTTTTGTATCCGTTATTACTTAATATCGTTCCTTTTCACTTTTTAGGTATCTTGAAGGCAAAATGCTGGAATGACACTTATTCGGACAAAAAGGCGCGAATATATGAAGAAAATGGCCAAAGTCAAGAATCGAGACACTCAGGCTGCTGAAACTTAAGGGGACGGCGTCAGGTTCTAAAAGGGGACGGCATCAGGTTCAACTAGAGACGCCGTTGGACAAATTTTGTGATGACTCAGTAGCCAAATTGCTCATTTACAAGTGACTGCTTCAGGTTTTAAAAGAGTAGGGCATCGCAGATCAGACGGCCTAGATTTGATCCGATCGACGCCGAGACTGAAGAGGACGGCATCACAAGCATAAGGTGACGCCGTCGCAAGACTAACGTAGCCAAGACGAAACCCTTATAACGGCGACCCGACGACGTCACAAATTAAAGGGTGACGCCGTCGCATTTGTAATCTTATATATAGAATCCGAATTTTTCAGTTTTCTATGTGTAGTCTTTTGGAGTAAAAACCTAAACCGAACCAAGGCTGTCTTGTACAGTATTTTAGGGTTCCATACCCTATCTTACATCAAGATAAGTGTTTTACTTCATTAATTTAATTATGTCTTCCTTTGATTGTGTGTATGCTTGCATGTTCCCCATGTCCGGCTAATTTACTTGTGTGTTTGCTTAGGTAATATGAAACTTAGTTATTGAATATTGATTGGTTGTCTCTTATCTTAATTGTGATTGACCTAGTATTGCGATAGGTCATTCTTTGTGTTTGTAATGCTTGATTAATCTTTGATGAACCGTAGTTTATAATCGCCTAGAGTAATTGTAGGCTAGTCATTCAAAGAATACCTTAGAGTTAAAGTTTATAAATCCTAGAGATTTTGTAGTCATTAACCTTTGGTAGTTTCAAAGAGTTAGGGATAAACGCATACCCTACACTTATTTTTAGACACACAAATTAAGAATACGGACGTGACAATTCAACCACCAATAGGAGATAACTAGGGAGTAATAAAGCCTAAGCAAATACATTTTTAATCATCATACGAGCACACAAAAATAGACATAGACTACATACACCTTAGTTTAGATAATTAGATAAGTAGAAGTAATCGGTAGAAATACCAAACCCCAAATCCAAACCCCGAAATTCGTACTTTCCATTTCCTAAAAAATATAAAAAGATAAAAAATAATCTTCCTCAACCCCAACCTTAGCGTAGTAGCTTCTCACTAGCATTCCTATTCCCCTAGAGAACGATATCAATTCCCGTGGCATACCATAATACTACACTACAACGATTAGGTTCACTGCCTAGTGATGAGTGTGTAAATACTCATCATTTTTATACAAAATAAACTGCAAAATCATCTGAAAACACTCAGAAACACATCAAAATGATCAAAATATCACAAATCAGTATTTTATGTGTTTTAAATGCAAAAATATCAAAATCAGATGAAAAACATATCAAATTTGCAAAATTGCAGCCAAATTCAGTCCCCAAGTTTTAAAAGTTGTCAAAAAGCAGTTCGAAAGCACATAATTTCAAAAGTAAAGTCACCAAAGGTCCTTTTAAAACCAAAAGTTGTCAAATTTAGTCCTTTGGTGAAAAATATCAAAAGTTTGAGAAAATTACAAAAATGGTCCTCCAAGTTTGAAATTTGGCAGAAATGGCCCCTGGAAAATTGCAAAATGGCAACATTGGTCCTTGTACTTTTGAAGGTTGTCACTTTTGGTCCCTTGGATCAGCTTTGCTTAATTGGCAGGAATAGTCCTTTGAAATTCAGAATTTACAACAAAGGTCCCTAAGTATTTAAAACCCTTTAAAACCATTTTTGGACCTTGTCTCAACATTTTGGCCCCCTGTCAATTTTAATTCTGGACCCCCTTGTGTTAATATCTGGTCATATCACAGGTCAAACAAACACCTCATTGGCGCCCTTTTCTTCACCTTCCCCACTTGCTCCCTGCAAACACCTGCACACTCAACCCCCCTCCTCACCTTATCCCTTCCCATGTTCCCCCTCCAAACACTACATCCAAATAACATTAATTACCTCCTTCCACCCTTCACTCAACCTCCACTGCCAAATATCCAATTCCCGCCAAAAAAACCAATCAAGGGCCAAAAATCACTTAAATGATCCAACGGTCGAAAATAGAAGTGGGATTTGCAGAGAGAGAAAGAGAAAGCAACCTGGAGCTATAAAAGAGAAGAAAGAAGCAAGCAAGAGAAAGTAGCTAGTTTTCATAAAATTTCCTTATGTCGTTTTTTTTTCTTTAATCAATGTCTTAGGTTAGTTTAAATTATGTAATCTTTTGTTTTAATGATTCACACTCAAGTTTAGTTATCTTTGTAATCTGTTTGGAGAATAAATTTCAAGGTTTGGTAAAAGTTTATGTTTTACGTTTACTGTTGAATATTGCAGTTTCAACTTCAGATATTTAAGCTTTAAATAGCTTCTTTCTAAATTCCAATAAGCTTAAATAAGCTCTATATAGCTTGTGATAAGCTTGCATTACAATTTTAAGCAAGTTTGTTCCAAAGTCAATGAAAGTCAAACGGGTCAAATCTGAAAGTCAAAACCAGAGTTTTAGTGATTTCTGTTTCCAGTTTGTTTAAATGTTAGTTTTAAAGTGATGTGAGTTAATATAATTAGTTGAGATCAGTTCTTTATAATTTCAATGGATTAATTGTTTCTAGTTAGTTTTAAAGGGGTGTTTGGTTCAAGCTTATTTGGTGTCTAAAACGGATTTCTACCCACTTTGACTCCCAAAGTCAAACTCATTTTTAGCACTTTAGTTAGTTTTCACAAAGTCCATTTTGTTTTGACAAGAGTTTACAAGATTTGATAACAAAAAAAAAAAGGGGTCTGTTGCTTTCTGTCTTCTGTCACCAAAACAGCAGCCTTAGTAGCTGTTGCAACACCAATTTAACAGCTTATTTTTGGTCCAAATCTTTTCCAAATTGCTTTTCTAGGATCCTCACATACCCACCTCAAAATGTATTTAGCTTATTTGCACTTAGGATGTATCTAGCTTAGCTTAAATTGCATTCAAAATCTGCTCAAAACCACATCAGCCACTGTTTCAGCAGCCTATCTGCAGCCCCTGTTCAGCTTATATTTGTGCTTTGTAGTGCTCCCTTTAGCTTATTTAGACTGCTTAGGTGCTTATTAGGTCCTATAGATTAGGTTAGTTAGTTTTTTTTAGCTTAACTCTTGCTTATTATATGCTTATTTAGCCCTTTAGATTAGCTAGTGTCCAATTGTACTCATTTCCCTTTTAGCTTAGGAATACCCATAACTGCTTCTACCCCCTATTTCAAGATTGCTTTTTAGACTTTTATAGCTTATTTCAGATTTAGCATAGTGTAGTTCCTGTTTTCAGTTGGTACCTTTTGGTGAGCTTCTAGCTTATTCAAAAGTGCTTATTTCATAAGCCCTTGCACATCAGTTTCATATTCTGCCACTTAAGCCCTTGTTTTTCTATTTTTCCTTTATTCCTAATATTATTTTAGAGTTTTCCTGAAATTTTCAGATTTTTCTAAGTTGTTTTGCTATTTTTCTTTATTTAATCTAGTTTTTAAGTATTTTTAAATAGCTTTTAATACAAATAAATTAGAAAAAGCTTAAAAAAAATATGTTTTCAATTCTTATAGATTAAGATAAATATAAATAGCCTAAAAAGTATTTTTCCATAATTTTCTTGGTTTAAATAGTATTTTCTAGCATTTAAATTAGTTTTAAATAGTTTTAAATTAATAATAAATATATAAAAAGTAAAAAAAATATATTTTCAGTTTTAAAATAAGTTTTATCATATTTTAGATTTTTCTAAGTCATAATTTCATTTTTCTAGCTTTATTTCCTAATTTCTTGTATTTTAGGTTATTATTTAATAGTTAAAAATAGTTTTTAATTAATAATAATTAATTTAATAGTTGTAAAAATAATTTTCTTTTTCTATAAATTTTATTTTATTATTAGGATTGTAAAAATGTATTTTTCATATTTTTAGGACTTTTATTTCTTAGATTTCACGTTTTATTTTGTGCGTTTACGTAATTTTTATTTAAACGTAAGTTTTTAGTTTTAAGTTTTAAACGTTCATCATTTTAAATATAGTGATAGCGTTTATTTAATAGATTTTATCTTTTTAATCTCCTTTAATTTGCATTTAAGCCGTTGTAATTTGTTGGCTTTTTCTTTAGTTATAATCATCCTCATATCCCTTTTCCGTTCAAATCTCGCGATCACTACACGTTTGATAATCCATTGCACAGCTCGCTGGGACATAACGACCCGGGGAAACACTATACTCCCCAGATCCTCATTGCATTCGTTCTGAGCCGTTTAAGCTGGTTACGGTCTGCCATTCACAAGTGGCGGGCTTGTGTGATTTAGCTTGACTGTTCGGAGCGCATCAAATTTTTGCCGCCGCCGGAGTTGGCTTGATTGTCTTACGTGTAGCAGATTAGTGATTTGGATATTCACTCTTTGTTCATACCATCCATCTGTATATGTTTATATTTTCTTATCCAAAAACCCCAAAAATATTCTTCTCATTCCTCTTATTCGTTGATTCTATTTCTCTTACCCTCTTTTGCCGTTTAATTCTATTCTTCGTATCCTCTCAACCATTTGATTCTCTTCTTAATCCTCTATATGTTTAATTCTTATGTCGACATTCGTCAACTTCATCGTCAGAAATGTGTGTGAGCGGTGTGGAGGGCCTAGTTCAAGCGAATTTTGCAATTCGTGCGAATTATCCATCAAAAAGTCTTTTCAAAGTTATTTCGACCACCCGCCACAACCTGAAATACATTCTAATCTTGACAAACCAGTTCAAACGTCGGAGCTACCCCAAGCACCCACCGAGGATTACGAGGACTATCTCTTTGAATCTAGAGCCCGTAATCTAATCGAACAAATTTATGTCGATGAAAAAAGGTCAAGAATTAGAATTGATTACGATGAACCCGTTCAAACACCGGTGACTAGCAAGCATGACTTGCCTAATCTTCACGTTTCTCAAGAACCAGAACCGGAGACCATAACGGAAGTGGTGGAAATTGCTAGCTCTCAGAGCACACCACTTGTCCCACCTCCTGATCTTTCTGAATGTTCTTCGAGACTTGATAGTCATCCGGATCACCATGTTGGTTTTGTTGATTCTTTGAATAAACCGATTCCTCTTCATAACTTTCAAATGCAATCGTTTATTCCTTGTGTCGGTTGTGGTGAGCCTCTTTATGGTTCACCCTGTCGTTGGTGTACATGTGTACAATGTGGTAATGATATTCATAACGGGAGTTGTTTGTTTTGTGGTTCGAGGAATTCATTTGATTATGATCCTTATCAGAACTCATTTAACGACTCCTCAAACTTTTCCAATTACCCACCACAGCCCGACTTATCTTCATATGACCAACATTACTGTTGTGAATTTTGTGGAGGTCCTCACCAAGGATTTGAGTGTCAATCCGGAAACACGTTTGTCTATGAACAGTTTTCCAGTGATGCTCAGAGTTTTGGTTATGACCAATATCCATATAGTTCACTGTCCGACTGCAACAGCATTTGTGTTGTGGAGTACTGTGGAGGTCCTCATTTCAGCTCTGATTGTCAAACAGGGAATCCATTTCCTTGTAACAATCATGACTCTCACATGTTTGATAAATTCCAACCTCCACAGCACTATACGGTTCAAACTCCATCTGAGCCGTTGTCTCATGAAATCTCCCAGGATCTTGAAACCGCAATGAAAAAACTTGATGATATAGTTCAAAACTTTAAGAATCAAGTGAGTGGTGAAAAGACCATAGGAGAATTGTTAGCCGAAGAGCGAGAGGCCCGCCAATCGAGGGAAGAATTATTAGCCCTAGAGCATGCAGCTCTAAGGCGTTCCCAATTTCTGGCTCTTTATGATGATGACGATGAGGGTTTTTATCCTTTTAGAAATAATATTTCTCAACCTCCTCAGTCAGTTGATATCCCAGCAGTTGAGATTGCAATTCAAACAACTGCTATCACACCCGAGATTCACACTCACTCTCTTATTATGGGGGACGAGCATCTTGACACTGTTCCTGAAAAGGAATCGGACGAATTGATAAAGTCTAGTGTTGAGGACCTTGTCCCAATCCCAAGAGAGTCACAGGGAATTCTTGATGATGTGTGTGATATCCCTCCTCCTCTTGTCTTCCAAAATGATCATGTTGATATGTTCTCCGATTCTGATGATGATGATTCGTTATCTTGTGGAGACATCGCTTATGTGGAAGATTTACCTTCTGAGCTTGTTAGCTTAGAAGAAGAGAATGATGAAGTTACTGACACTGAAATCAAAGATGAAGCTCTTCGAGCAACATTATTGAATGTCAGTCTTCTCATTTCTAAAATCGAGGCTTTCAAAGAGAAACCTATTTCATCTCCTACCCCCATTAAGGGTAGTGACATTCTTTCCGATGATTCTATTCCGAAAATGAAAGCCTCCTGTTTTGATAATATGGGAGAGAAGATTAGTAGCAGTACCACTTCTCATTCTCATAATTCTCTCCTTGATCATGAATCATTTACTTTTGAGGAGTTCACCATTGAACCCACTCATATCAATTCTGAATATGATTCATTTACCTTCATGGAGTTCTCAGATGAACTCACTCATATCATATTCCCGGAGTATGATAATTCTACTTTGATCTAGACACTCCCGAGAATTGTCTTGATCACATAAGCTTAAATGATGAGGTTCATAATCCTGAAATTATGGATCCTCCTATAGATGAAGATGAGTTAGTCATGATGTTTATCATGATTTTCTATCTCTTCTTCACCTATCCCGTGGCTTCTCCTGTTCTTCACTCCTTCGGGAATGAAGACATTATCTTTGATCCCGGCATCTTCATGTACCATTTGTGAGCCGGTTCTATGTATATCTCATCGGTGTGGAACTTTCACGTGCTTCAAATGTTTATCCAAACATCTTGAATGAAAGTCCGATGGAGATTGTTTCTTCCACCTTGCTTCCCCATGAACTAATGAATTCGGGGTCGAGTCAAGCTAGCGACTCGGTAATCAAAAACAATAGCATGCCATATGGGTTTTCACCCATATTTCTGACTTCTTTCTATTTTCTACCACCCTAGTGTGGGGGTTGCCCACATGTTTCAAAAAAAATCTTCTTTCCAAATAATGGCCGTAATATTTCCCTTTTACGTTCTTTGTTTCGGCATAACCGCCGGTACTTTGAATATTGAGGGCAATATTCATTTCTAAGTGTGGGGGGGAATTCTCACGAATTTTATCATATAATTATACCAATTCCCCCATTTTTGGCCAAAATTTTTTTTGGAGTAAGTGTTTTACACTTACTCATTTGGTTATCAGTCCGCCATGTCTGTGAGACTAAAGGATTGGCTAATCCAGGAGCAAACGGCTCTTGGTAAAGATATATCAAATCCGTTTATATGGCTTGCAATTTGCCCAAAATTGTATGGTATTCAACTCACCATATCCTAAAAAGTGAAGAGTTGGCTAGCCCGCAAGTTTATGGCTTGTGGTAAAGGCAGTGGAAAATCCATAATTGGTAATCAACTCACCAAAGATAATATTGATAATTTATCTAAGAGTTGGCTAGTCCGAAAGGGTACGGCTTCTGGTAAAGACAAATCAAATCCGTTGGAAGTGGTGGTTTGCTCAAAATCACATGGTTATCGGGGTACCATGGTTCTTACTTGAACTAAAACATTTGGCTACTCCAGAAGTAATGGCTTCGGGTAAAGAGATCAAAACCATTAAGTTTTTCTCAAAAGATTGCTAGGGACTAGCAATAGTTTAGTGTGGGGATTGATGAGTGTGTAAATACTCATCATTTTTATACAATATAAACTGCAAAATCATCTGAAAACACTCAGAAACACATCAAAATGATCAAAATATCACAAATCAGTATTTTATGTGTTTTAAATGCAAAAATATCAAAATCAAATGAAAAACATATCAAATTTGCAAAAATTGCAGTTTCAGTCCCCCAAGTTTTAAAAGTTGTCAAAAACAGTCCCTGAGCACATAATTTCAAAAGTAAAGTCACCAAAGGTCCTTTTAAAACCAAAAGTTGTCAAATTTAGTCCTTTGGTGAAAAATATCAAAAGTTTGAGAAAATTACAAAAATGGTCCTCCAAGTTTGAAATTTGGCAGAAATGGCCCCTGGAAAATTGCAAAATGGCAACATTGGTCCTTGTACTTTTGAAGGTTGTCACTTTTGGTCCCTTGGATCAGCTTTGCTTAATTGGCAGGAATAGTCCTTTGAAATTCAGAATTTACAACAAAGGTCCCTAAGTATTTAAAACCCTTTAAAACCATTTTTGGACCTTGTCTCAACATTTTGGCCCCCTGTCAATTTTAATTCGGACCCCTTGTGTTAATATCCGGTCATATCACAGGTCAAACAAACACCTCATTACTTTTCTTCACCTTCCCCACTTGCTCCCTGCAAAAACACCGCACACTCAACCCCCCTCCTCACCTTATCCCTTCCCATGTTCCCCCTCCAAACACTACATCCAAATAACATTAATTACCTCCTTCCACCCTTCACTCAACCTCCACTGCCAAATATCCAATTCCCGCCAAAAAAACCAATCAAGGGCCAAAAATCACTTAAATGATCCAACGGTCGAAAATAGAAGTGGGATTTGCAGAGAGAGAAAGAGAAAGCAACCTGGAGCTATAAAAGAGAAGAAAGAAGCAAGCAAGAGAAAGTAGCTAGTTTTCATAAAATTTCCTTATGTCGTTTTTTCTTTAATCAATGTCTTAGGTTAGTTTAAATTATGTAATCTTTTGTTTTAATGATTCACACTCAAGTTTAGTTATCTTTGTAATCTGTTTGGAGAATAAATTTCAAGGTTTGGTAAAAGTTTATGTTTTACGTTTACTGTTGAATATTGCAGTTTCAACTTCAGATATTTAAGCTTTAAATAGCTTCTTTCTAAATTCCAATAAGCTTAAATAAGCTCTATATAGCTTGTGATAAGCTTGCATTACAATTTTAAGCAAGTTTGTTCCAAAGTCAATGAAAGTCAAACGAGTAAAAATTTGAAAGTCAAAACCAGAGTTTTAGTGATTTCTGTTTCCATGTTTGTTTAAATGTTAGTTTTAAAGTGATGTGAGTTAATATAATTAGTTGAGATCAGTTCTTTATAATTTCAATGGATTAATTGTTTCTAGTTAGTTTTAAAGGGGTGTTTGGTTCAAGCTTATTTGGTGTCTAAAACGGATTTCTACCCACTTTGACTCCCAAAGTCAAACTCATTTTTAGCACTTTAGTTAGTTTTCACAAAGTCCATTTTGTTTTGACAAGAGTTTACAAGATTTGATAACAAAAAAAAAAAGGGGTCTGTTGCTTTCTGTCTTCTGTCACCAAAACAGCAGCCTTAGTAGCTGTTGCAACACCAATTTAACAGCTTATTTTTGGTCCAAATCTTTTCCAAATTGCTTTTCTAGGATCCTCACATACCCACCTCAAAATGTATTTAGCTTATTTGCACTTAGGATGTATCTAGCTTAGCTTAAATTGCATTCAAAATCTGCTCAAAACCACATCAGCCACTGTTTCAGCATTCTATGCCCACCTGTTCAAACTTATATTTGTGCTTTGTAGTGCTCCCTTTAGCTTATTTAGACTGCTTAGGTGCTTATTAGGTCCTATAGATTAGGTTAGTTAGTTTTTTTTTAGCTTAACTCTTGCTTATTATATGCTTATTTAGCCCTTTTAGATTAGCTAGTGTCCAATTGTACTCATTTCCCTTTTAGCTTAGGAATACCCATAACTGCTTCTACCCCCTATTTCAAGATTGCTTTTTAGACTTTTATAGCTTATTTCAGATTTAGCATAGTGTAGTTCCTGTTTTCAGTTGGTACCTTTTGGTGAGCTTCTAGCTTATTCAAAAGTGCTTATTTCATAAGCCCTTGCACATCAGTTTCATATTCTGCCACTTAAGCCCTTGTTTTTCTATTTTTCCTTTATTCCTAATATTATTTTAGAGTTTTCCTGAAATTTTCAGATTTTTCTAAGTTGTTTTGCTATTTTTCTTTATTTAATCTAGTTTTTAAGTATTTTTTAAATAGCTTTTAATACAAATAAATTAGAAAAAGCTTAAAAAAATATGTTTTCAATTCTTATAGATTAAGATAAATATAAATAGCCTAAAAAGTATTTTTCCATAATTTTCTTGGTTTAAATAGTATTTTCTAGCATTTAAATTAGTTTTAAATAGTTTTAAATTAATAATAAATATATAAAAAGTAAAAAAAATATATTTTCAGTTTTAAAATAAGTTTTATCATATTTTAGATTTTTCTAAGTCATAATTTCATTTTTCTAGCTTTATTTCCTAATTTCTTGTATTTTAGGTTATTATTTAATAGTTAAAAATAGTTTTTAATTAATAATAATTAATTTAATAGTTGTAAAAATAATTTTCTTTTTTCTATAAATTTTCTTTTATTATTAGGATTGTAAAAATGTATTTTTCATATTTTTAGGACTTTTATTTCTTAGATTTCACGTTTTATTTTGTGCGTTTACGTAATTTTTATTTAAACGTAAGTTTTTAGTTTTAAGTTTTAAACGTTCATCATTTTAAATATAGTGATAGCGTTTATTTAATAGATTTTATCTTTTTAATCTCCTTTAATTTGCATTTAAGCCGTTGTAATTTGTTGGTTTTTTTCTTTAGTTATAATCATCCTCATATCCCTTTTCCGTTCAAATCTCCCGATCACTTTACGTTTGATAATCCATTGCACAGCTCGCTGGGACATAACGACCCGGGGAAACACTATACTCCCCAGATCCTCATTGCATTCGTTCCTGAGCCGTTTTAAGCTGGTTACGGTCCGCCATTCACAAGTGGCGGGCTTGTGTGATTTAGCTTGACTGTTCGGGAGCGCATCACCTAGGGTGTTGAAAAACTTGCTTGACGAAAAGGAATTTCCTTTGACCCCTAACGACGCGTGTAGCGTTATCAAGTATCAACATGGTGAATGTTGGTTCATCCAAAGGTTTTGTAATGATATGAGTAAGTTGACATTTAGTGGGAATGAAATGAAGTTCAATATCACCTTTCATGATATGGTCTCTGATGAAGTGATACCTTATGTCAATATGTTTAGTTCTTAAGCGAAGGAAAAGATTGTTGGAGATTGCAATTGCACTTGTATTGTCAAAAAGATGGGTATCATCTTATATTTTATGTCATAGTATGATAATTGACTCATTATCTATAGTATATTTACACAACATACAATAATAGCTACATATTGAGCTTTAACTAAAGACATAGCTAATGTCTGTTATTTATTTGCAATCTAATATATAAGTTTTCCACCAAGTAATTGACATGCTCCTAAGGTGTTTTTCCTGTCCATATTGCATCCATCATCATCTAAATCTGAGTATCATTTTATATTAAAACCTGAACACTTAGGATACCAGAGACCTAGGCTTGGAGTACCCTTTAGGTACCTGAAGTGTCACACCACGCCTAGGTGGAAACGCGAGGTGTGACGGAGATGATCGTCATAACACATTGATAAAAAATAATATAGAATTCACTAAATAAAAACCAATACAAAATGTCATGACGACTCCCGACACAAGTGGATACTTGTATCGTGGTTAATCGCTACCACGAAAAATATAGCCATAAATGTCATATAAGTAATTCCCACAATTCGAGATAAGTTCAAGTCTACATTATCCCAAAATGCACCATAAAATATTCCAACATAGTTTACTCAAAGAAAAATGACACATGATGGTTTTGTCTTAGGTCTCGCTAAGGCCAAGTAGGTAGCTTTATCCTACTAAGCTTTGCTATAGTTATAACCTGAAAATGAATATTTGAAAATGTCAACATAAAGTTGGTGAGCTCGCATGTCTGAAAGTAAACCACGTTTGTTGTTGATGCAGGTTTTACTGACCAGGTTTTAATATTTATATTGTCTCGTTATACCTATGGTCTACCCTAATGCACTAACGGGCAGTGTACCCGGTCGTGTATAGTGTAGTATTCGGTAAAACCGAGGTCGTCCCAAGAGCTATGTGTGTTGGATTATTACTAAGTCTAGGTGTCACAGATTTTAATATGATTTCGATAAGGAATTAATTAATTAACTACTAAAGCACATAAAAGCAAATAAAAGGCGAAGGTTCAATCAATAGAGGAGAGTGGTGCTAACCTAGTTATTCCTCCTAGTTAGTAATGTCTACGTTTAATAACTTCCAATTACTTCAGGTGGGGTCAAAGTCGAGAGGATAGCATTTGGTCAATTCGCCCTAACCTATCAGCAAAGATGCCACCACTAGAGAAGTCAGGTGTCCCCTCATAAGTCCAGTTGTTCCTGGTCCCCTAAGCCGAGTCATTAAGTACCGCTACATGCTAGACTTATAATAGTGAGTGCCCGGGCTTTAGCAACTTAAACACTCACCCCCTAATTCTTAAGTTCATCCAAACGGTAGGTGATCAGTTGCTCAAATCGCACAAGTAGAAAGGGTCGTCAGTTGGTCATATCTTACCCTTCCCGTCTCAGTCTACTCACTTAGGGTCAGTTGGTCATATCTCCTAAGCAACTAGCCTCTACGGCCATTCAAAACTACCGAAACAAGGGTAGCTACCAATAAACTATGCATGCATACACTTAGAAATAATTATGCGGAAGTAATATAAACGCAAACAAAACAATTAGGGAATCATAACTAGGACAGCACCAAGAGGTGCTTAGCCGCTCATATTAACCATATAAATCAATTCAATAATTAATGTTACGGAATACATGAATCGAAAGTAAAGAAAAGATAAAATGCTAATGCTTATCGTAGGGGAGTGATTTCTCCCTTGGAGATAGCTCCGTATGCTCCTTTATACCTGCCTTTGGCTTCTTCCCACGTTCTTTGGTTGTGGTGTGTGAAATGGGATGCTTTGAAATGCTGGAAATCGTGGGGTATTTATAGGCCAGATCTGGGTTACGGTGTAACTAATAGAATAGTTACGCCGTAATCTTCTATTTCTTCGTAATTTGCACCAGATCTGCTGGTTACGGTGTAACCTTATAAGTAGTTACGCCGTATCTTCAATATTTCTTGGTTACGCCGGATTTTATTCAATAGTTACGGCGTAGTTATCAGCGGCGTGGAATCTCATTTGACCTAATATAGTTACGTCGTAATTTTTTGGGAGAGTTACGCCGTAATCTTCTGATGAGTTGGCTTTCTGAGTCACGCTTTAGTTACGGCGTAATGTGAGAGATGAGTTACGCCGTAACTTCTTCAAAGTGAGCATACTCTGATAAATCTTTGATAATTCTCCAATTCCGCATCTCTTTAGCTCCAATGCACGTAATTTACCTGAAAGTGGAAAACAATGGAAAACAAGCGTAAATCCATATAAATGATATAAATTACAAGCATTATCGGGGGAAATTGACACTTAATATTCAGGATAATTTGATGTTATCAAATATCCCCCCACTTGAACTCGACCTTATTAGAAAGATTCCTAAAAAGATATCTCCCATAACCTTGAAAATATAAGTTTACAAATCCCTTATGCTAGAATAAAACAAAGCCGAACACCTCACGAAATGGGAACGAAACACTCAAATCTCTCAACTATTCTAAGTGTCAATTTCAGGGTGATCACTCAATCGCACAGTCATAGCATGTATTCTATCATAAGCTTGGCGGTTACACAAATCTCCACCACTAGAGTTAATGGCTAAACAAGTCTCGAAGGCAATATGGGTAGACACGACAAAGGTTAAGGGGGTGACTCGTCATTACTAACATGTCACGGCGAAGTGGAGAAAATCAATGATACATGACTAAATCCATGGCCAAGACACCAAAGAGTGCTCGCTGCATCACCTAGACACGCTTCATGACTAAAAGGTAGGATAAGACATGGGATATATAAATGGTGTAAAATAAAAATCAAGCATGTAGTCTAAATCTATAACCAAGTCATCACCACTTACCGTCCGCCCAAAGTTCAAGCTTTGAAGTTAAGAAACCGGATCACGAAATACTAGGTAGATGTGTCATTAGAGGACGTCATGATAGGCACACTACCTTTTCTCCAACTGTTGACATAATTACCAACTCCAATCTTCGAATGTGACCGAGGTGGCCTCCTCGATACTAAATCTATATAAAGCTCATAACATAGTGCTTATAACATTGCACTTTACAATAACTAAATAATATAACAACCTTTTTTTTCGAATATTTTTTTTTCTTTTCAACATAACAATAACAACTAAACATAATATCCCCCCACTTGAGATGAACAACGGGAATTCGAGGGGTATTCAATGATCTTTAAGAATATGTCGTCGACAAAAGCGTGATTTCCGAACCTTTCCACTTGAACCTTGAACTTAGGCAAATGATGACTTCCCAATCACAAATAAAGACTACAAGGTAGGCTAAGGTGTATCGAAACAATATATTGGGTTAACAAAATGAAAGGAATGGTTCAAATGGGTGTATCTAGGGGTATCTTGCACTAAAGGTGAGTGCAACAAAAGGGTTTCACATGGGGGTCGAGAAGTCGAGGCGACTAATCGATAGATACACAATGGTAGGCTATTTGGGTGATAATCCTATAATATTGCCTTCTTAAACTAAAAAGTCCAAATACATCGAGCTAACTCAACATACCTCGTTTATGGTCTCGAAATGATGCAAAGGCCAAGTTCTAAAGTTTACAAGCTACCGGCACAGTCATAATTTGGTGGATTTGGGTAAAATATAGGAAACGGATAAGGCTAATCTCATCATATAATATCAAGGGTTGTATGTGCTCGGTTAAGGTCTAATCTAGTTAGGTTAAGAAAAACATGTCAAAATTAAAAATGGCATAATTTTTCTAAATAAACTAGAAAAACGAGGGCAAAATAAAGTTCAAGAGATAATTTTACTCTCGTCCCCCTACTTGAATTGTACAAAGTCCCTTTTGTACTAAGCGTTAAATAAAGGTGAAGAGAAAAGTAGAATTAGAGCGAACTTCCCGAAATTTGCTCCAAAAAAGAAAGAAGGCCCACGAAAAAGAGACGTGCCTTCGTATAATCATCCATGAGCAAACTTCAATCCCTGAAATCACACTACCGACAAGCATAATTCTAAAAAAAAAAAAAATGAAAAATGAAAAACAAGCCTAACTCACTTTCGTAGGAATCACGGTTGCATTTAGCATATGCAATAAGCCTTTTAAACCACTTCGTGTCCAAAGTGGACGAGTGAAGTCTCGTGAGGGTTTACAGGGAACATACCCACAAAGTTCATTTAAAAAACTAATACAAGGTTATTGTGTTTAAAATGAAAGAAGTAAAGCAGAGGATAGTTACGTCGTAAATCTAAGAAGAAGTTACGCCGTAACTAGGCAAAACCTGGCATACGCTGTAAGAGTGTAGCTACGTGATCGCTTCCGAACCGTCAAGTTTTATCACACAAGCTAACCACTTGTGAATGGTCAACCGTAATAAACTTCAAACAGCTCAGAAACAATGCAATGAAGATCTAGAGGAGTATAGTGTTTCCCCAGGTCGTTAAGTCCCAACGAGCTGTGCGACTGAATAATCAAACGTATAGTGATCGGGTGATAATGAACAGGAAAAGGTTTGTGATTGATACTAAATGACAAAGGAAAAATGAAAGAAAATTAAAAAGCTAAATTATATTAAATAAACGCTATCACTATTTTTAAAATGATGTTTTTGATTTTTTCTTTTATAAATTTAAATTAAAAACTACGTAACGTACAAAAGAAAATGTGAAATTGAAACAGTATTAATCCTAAAAATATAAAAATGAAATTTTTACAAACCTAATGATAAGAGAAAATTTTGAGAAAAAGAAAATTATTTTTATGACTATTTATTTAATTATTATTAATTAAAAACTATTTTTACCTATTTAATAATACCCTAAAATAGAAGAAAATATGAAATAAAGCTAGAAAAGTGAAATTATGACTTGGAAAAATCTAAAATAACTAAAGAGAATTTTCAAAACTAATTTTGTATTTTTCTGATTTATATTCTAATTTCTATGATTTAAGAACTATTTAAAACTAATTAAATGGCTAAAAATTACAAATTTAACTAAGAAAATTATGGAAAAATATTTTTTTTGCTTTTTATATTTATCTTAACCTAGGAAAATTGAAAACTTATTTTTTTGAAGATTTTCTGATTTATTTGTAATAAAGGCTAATTAAAAAGGCTTAAAAACTGATTTAAATAAGGAAAAATAGCAAACAGTACTGAAAAATTATGAAAAATTCAGGAAAATTCTAAAATAATATTCTAAATCTATGAAAAATATAAAAACATATACTAGTGTGCAAGATTATGAAGCTGCAGTGAAAAGTGCTTAAGAATAAGCACTTGTAATAAGCTATAAGCTGGAAATGAGACCCAACTGAAAGCAGAAGCTATAATATGCTAAAACAACTTAAAACTAACTAGTTTCAACTAACCTAATCATCTAAAACTATGATTACCATGATTTGACTTAATGAATAACCAAGAACCAAACAGCCTTAACCTCTATGTTGCAGCTTATGAACTGGCTTATCAAAAGAGCTTTATGGAAAACTGGAATTGTGATCCTCAAGAAGACCAACCAGTGAGCCAATAAACCAAGTTTCAGACCCTAGTGATCAAAAACAAGACCTGCACAAGGTCTAAGAGTTGCCTGCTCACACTCAATGTATGCTGAGTGAACAGGGCAGATGGATGCTAATTGGACAGCTGATTAAGTGCTTAAGATTGTTCCCAAAAATTTGACAAAAATCAGATTTCAATAATAGACCAACTGAACTTGTTAAGCCCAGAGTTTCACTTGAATTGAACCAATAATGAATCCATGAAAATTCAACAAAGGTTGGGTAAAAACTGGTTTTACCATTTTTGACTTTTTGAAAATCTTATTAGTTTGACTTTAACGAACTTCTAATGCTTCTAATTTGATATAAGTGATAGAATAAGCTAATTTAACACCTAATTAAGCTAGTGAGATGACTTCCAAACCTAGTGCTAACCCATTTTACTCTTATACCTATCTGATTTAATCACAAGGTCTGATTCAATAGAATTTTGACCAAAGTGATATGCAGAAGCAAGATAAGAACTAAACTAAGTACACTACACCTATTTAAACCTGTATGAGCCACTCTTAACTCATCATCCAATCTTTATCACATTTTAAAGGTCAGATCCAAACATTACTTTACTAACTAAAATGCAAATTTCTGAATCAATTCTCAAATCCAAGCCTAGCCAACCTTCAAAACAGATTTAGTATGCTAAAGTACAACTAATTGAGCCACATCTAACAACAATATCCTACTAAACTAAACTGAAGAATGATATGCAAATTTGAGCTCAATAATAACAATTAGTGAATGAGAAGCTCACAGCAGTCAAAGCTATTATGTAGCTTGAATAAGAACCATAACTACTCTAACCTAAACTAATCCAACCCAATCCAAGCTCTACAACAACCCCATTCCATAACTGAGTCCACATTGAGCTTCACAGTTGACTTTCGTTGACCAAGTTCCAAATTTGTTTGAACTTGAGTTATGAGCTTACCAGAAGCTATGAGTAGCTTAAATAAGCTTATTGGAACTAGAAATAAGCTAATTGAAGCTTGAATATAAGAGCATGAAAACTGGTTTTTTAACAGTGAACATAAAAAACATGAAACTTATGTAAAACCTTGAATTAATACTTAAAATCAAATTACAATGATTAACCAACTTAAGTTTAATACATAGAAACTGGAGATTACAATTTTTGACTTAAACTAAGACATTTATAATAAAAACGATTTGCATAAATTTATAAAAACTAACTACCCTCTTCTCTGCCTTCTCCTCTTCTATTTATACATCAAAAGTCTTCCCACGTGTCCTCTGAGTAAATCCCACCTCTTTTCTTGGCCATTGGATGAGTTGGGATGATATTGGCCATTGATGGCTTTTTGGCGGGAAATTGATATTGCAACTGGGGGAAGGTTTGAGTGCAAAAGGGGGGAAAGCATTTAATGCATTTTGTTGTTTGGTGGAGGTGGAGGGGACATGGAGAGGTGAGAGTGAGCTGGAGGTGAGGGAATGGAGTGTGTTTGCGGCGTGGGTGAGGAAGACAGAAAAAGGAGGGAAAAAAGGGTGGGAGTTGACTGTGTTTGACCGGGGTATATTAAAAGGGAAAGGGTTCAAAACAGGGGGGTCAAGGGTTTTGGCAGGGGGTCATGGATACAAAGGGTCAAGGGTCATGGCTTGGTATTAATACATAAGGACCATAATTGCAATTCACCAAAAACCAAGGGACCAAATCTGCCAATTTCTCAAAGTTGTTTCAAGGGTCACTTTTGCCAAGTTTCAATAGTACAAGGACCATAAAAGACATTTTCAAACTTCCAAGGACTATTTTTGCCAATTTTAAAACTTGAAGGACCAAACTTGTAAATTCTCAAAACTTTTGAAAATTTTCACCAAAGGACTAATTATGACAACTTATGATTTCAAAAGGACCTTTGGTGACTTTTCTTTTTAAAATAAGTGCTCAGGGACTATTTTGACAAGATTTGAAAGTCTGGGACTGAAACCGCCAATTATGCAAACTTTGTTCGTTTTTCATCCGATTTTAAACATTTTGCATCTGAAACATATAAAATGCAATTTTGAGATATTTTCAGATTTTGATGCATTTCTGAGCATTTTAAGTGTTTTGCGTTCTCAGATTTGACCAAAATGATGAGTATTTACACACTCATCAATCCCCCACACTAAACTATTGCTAGTCCCTAGCAATATTTTGAGAAAACTTAATGGATTTGAATCTCTTTACCAAAAGCCATTACTTCTGGAGTAGCCAAATGTTTCAGTTCAAGTAAGAACCTTGGTACATCGATAACCAAATGATTTTGAGCAAACCACCAGCTTCCAACGGATTTGATTTGTCTTTACCAGAAGCCGTTTGCTTCTGGACTAGCCAACTCTTAGATAATATATACTATCTTTGGTGAGTCGATTACCAATTATGGTTTTACAACTGCCTTTACCACAAGCCATAAACTTGCGGGCTAGCCAGCTCTTCACTAATTAAAGATATGGTGAGCTGAACACGATACAATTTTGGGCAAATTGCAAGCCGTCAACGGATTTGAGATATCTTTACCAAGAGCCGTTTTCTCCTGGATTAGCCAATCCTTTTGTTTATTAGACATGGCGGATTTGATAACCATAAGTCGAGTAAGTGCAAAACACTTACTCCAAAAACATTTTGGCCAAAAATGGGGGAATTAGGTGGTATAATTACATGATAAAATTCGTGAGAATTCCCCCCCACACTAGAAATGAATATTGCCCTCAATATTCAAAGTACCGGCTGTTATGCCGAAACTGAGAACGTAAAAGGGAAATACTACGGCCATTATTTGAATTTTTTTTTTTTTTTATAAAACTTATATACAACAGCGGGGGGCAACTCCCCCACACTAGGGTGGTACACACGGGTGAAAACCCATGTTTAACTACTGTTTTTGATTACCGAGTCGCTAGCTTGACTCGACCCCGAATTAATTTGTTCATGGGGAAGTAAGTGGAAGAGACAATCTCCATCGGACTTTCATTCAAGATGTTTGTATAAACATTGAAGTACGTGAAACTTCCACACCGATGAGGTATACATAGATCCGGCTCACAAATAATAAATGAAGATGCCGGGGTCAAAGATAGTGTCTTCATTCCCGAAGGAGTGAAGAAGAGAGTAAGTCACCAGGTAGGTGAAGAAAAGAAGGAAAATCATGATGACGATCATGATAAGATCTTCTTCCTCGGGATCAAGTGCAGTTGCACTCGTTTGGATTTTATCGGTTGAGCTCTTTGGTTTGGAAAGCATCTCGGGAGGGAGGGTTGGAAAATTTGTCATAGAAATACAAACTCTCATGATTGAGAACTTTTCCCCCCGATCATGATTTTTGCCATCCAAGCGATCATACTCCGCGGAGTCATGATATTAGTGAGTTCACCGGCGAACTCCTCATGAAGAGAATCATTCACATGATGTGAATTTGTGAACTCTTGTTCCATTGTGGACTCATCACTATCCTTGTCAAAGATTGGATTCTCATAAATTAAAGTGAATTCAGAGTCGAATTCAAATAGAGGATTGGTGAAAGTAGCTTTGAATGTTTCAGAAACAAAGTGATCAACATTCTCTATTGGACTGTTGGGATAAGAAGTGAGTGAACGATCATTATCAAGGAGACTTTCAGTCTCTCCCAGATCGGCTTTGAAATCAAAGAGACTATCATCACTTTCCGATGAAAGTGGATTGATGTGAGTGAGTTCATCGGTGAACTCCTCAAGAAGATGATCAGATTGTGGAAGCGATGCCTCAACATACTCAATGTTTCCATAAGAAGCACAGTCTTCGCTACCATCGGAGAAAGTCTCAAATTGATCGTTTGAACACTCAAGAGGGGAAGAAGAATCACACATATGATCAGAAGTTCCCTGTGACTCTCTCGGGATTGGGACAAGGTTCTCAACACTAGACTTTATGACTTCGTCCGATTCCTTTTCAGGAACAGTGTCAAGATGCTCGTCCCCCATGTTCAGAGAGTGAGTAGGAGCTTCGGGTGTGATAGCAGTTGTTTGAGATGGAATCTCAACTGCTGGGATATCAACTGACTGAGGGAGTAATAATATTCTTAAAAGGATAAAAACTCTCCTCGTCATCATCATATAGAGCTGCCTTAAGAAATTGGGAATGCCTTAGAGCTGCATGCTCTAGGACTAATAATTCTTCCCTAGATTTGCGAGCCTCTCGTTCTTCGGCTAGCAATTCTCGTATGGTTTTCTCACCACTCACTTGATTCTTAAAGTTTTGAATCATATCATCAAGTGTTTTCATTGCGGTTTCAAAATCTTGGGAAATTTCTTTAGGCAACGGCTCGGGTGGAGTTTGAACCGTATGGTGCTGTGGAGGTTGGAAATTGTCAAAACCGAAAGTATAGTAATTTTGATTCCACGGTTGACATTGAAAATTATCGTGAGGACCTCCACAATTCTCACAACAGTAAAACTGTTGAGCCTGGATTGGCGAATTATATGGATATTGGTCATAACCAAAGTTCTGAGCATCACTGGAAAACTGTTCATAGACAAACGTGTTTCCGGATTGACACTCAAATCCTTGGTGAGGACCTCCACAAAATTCACAGCAGTTATGTTGATTATATGAAGATAAGTCGGGCTGTGGTGGGTAGTTGGAAAAATTTGAGGGGTCGTTAAATGAGTTCGAATTAGGATCATAATCAAATGAATTCCTCGAACCACAAAACAAACAACTCCCGTTACGAATATCATTACCACACTGTACACACGTACACCAGCGACAGGGTGAACCAAAAAGAGGCTCACCACAACCGACACAAGGAATAAACGATTCCATTTGAGAGTTATGAGAAGGAATCGGTTCATTCAAAGAATCAACAAAACCAATATGGTGATCTGAATGACTATCAAATCTCGAAGAACATTTTGAAAAATCCGGAGGTGGGACAAGTGGTGTGCTCTGAGAGCTAGCAATTTCCACCACTTCCGTTATGGTCTCTGGTTCAGGTTCTTGAGAAACGTGAAGATTAGGCAAGTCATTCTTGCTAGTCACCGGTCTAAATTCTGCATGATTGCTTTTAACCGTAAATCGTGAAAGTTTAGGATCAATTTTAGACGGCTTAGGAGCAATTGAGGGGTTAGATCTTTGGATAACCGTAGGTTGGACGATTTAACACTTCCATTATTAGAGGGAAGTACCTGGTCCTTTGTCACCCCGGTTTCACGTTCCATTTCCCTACGCAGAATTAATGGATCATCACGAACAACACGAATTCTTGACATTTGTGATAAAGTATGAAGTTTTTCAAATTCGTTCCAGAATTCGTCGTAGTCGAGAGATTCCATGAGAATAGAAGAAGTTAGAATCAAATAGATAGAGGGTAAAGGGATAAAGAATCAAAAAGGGTAAGAGGGTAAAGAGGAATATTTTTGGTATTTTTGAAAAACATTTTGTAAAAATAAGAAAGAAAATCTTTTTGGGTTTTTGTGTTTGTTGAAAACTGATTTTAAAATGTTTTCGGGAACCGTTTTGTTTTTATATAATAATAATAAGAAAATATGAACAAGGATGGAAAATATACAATGGATGTATATTCAACAATCACTGATCTGCTAAACGTAAGATTATTAGCACAGCTCCCCGGCAGCGGCGCCAAAATTTGATTCGCTCCGAACCGTCAAGTTTTATCACACAAGCTAACCACTTGTGAATGGTCAACCGTAATAAACTTCAAACAGATCAGAAACAATGCAATGAAGATCTAGAGGAGTATAGTGTTTCCCGACGTCGTTAAGTCCCAACGAGCTGTGCGACTGAATAATCAAACGTATAGTGATCGGGTGATAATGAACGGGAAAAGGTTTGTGATTGATACTAAATGACAAAGGAAAAATGAAAGAAAATTAAAAAGCTAAATTATATTAAATAAACGCTATCACTATTTTTAAAATGATGTTTTTGATTTTTTCTTTTATAAATTTAAATTAAAAACTACGTAACATACAAAAGAAAATGTGAAATTGAAAGAGTATTAATCCTAAAAATATAAAAATGAAATTTTTACAAACCTAATGATAAGAGAAAATTTTGAGAAAAATAAAATTATTTTTATGACTATTTATTTAATTATTATTAATTAAAAACTATTTTTACCTATTTAATAATACCCTAAAATAGAAGAAAATATGAAATAAAGCTAGAAAAGTGAAATTATGACTTGGAAAAATCTAAAATAACTAAAGAGAATTTTCAAAACTAATTTTGTATTTTTCTGATTTATATTCTAATTTCTATGATTTAAAAACTATTTAAAACTAATTAAATTGCTAAAAATTACAAATTTAACTAAGAAAATTATGGAAAAATATTTTTTTGGCTTTTTATATTTATCTTAACCTAGGAAAATTGAAAACTTATTTTTTTGAAGATTTTCTGATTTATTTGTAATAAAGGCTAATTAAAAACTGATTTAAATAAGGAAAAATAGCAAACAGTACTGAAAAATTATGAAAAATTCAGGAAAATTCTAAAATAATATTCTAAATCTATGAAAAATATAAAAACATATACTAGTGTGCAAGATTATGAAGCTGCAGTGAAAAGTGCTTAAGAATAAGCACTTGTAATAAGCTATAAGCTGGAAATGAGACCCAACTGAAAGCAGAAGCTATAATATGCTAAAACAACTTAAAACTAACTAGTTTCAACTAACCTAATCATCTAAAACTATGATTACCATGATTTGACTTAATGAATAACCAAGAACCAAACAGCCTTAACCTCTATGTTGCAGCTTATGAACTGGCTTATCAAAAGAGCTTTATGAAAAACTGGAATTGTGATCCTCAAGAAGACCAACCAGTGAGCCAATAAACCAAGTTTCAGACCCTAGTGATCAAAAACAAGACCTGCACAAGGTCTAAGAGTTGCCTGCTCACACTCAATGTATGCTGAGTGAACAGGGCAGATGGATGCTAATTGGACAGCTGATTAAGTGCTTAAGATTGTTCCCAAAAATTTGACAAAAATCAGATTTCAATAATAGACCAACTGAACTTGTTAAGCCCAGAGTTTCACTTGAATTGAACCAATAATGAATCCATGAAAATTCAACAAAGGTTGGGTAAAAACTGGTTTTACCATTTTTGACTTTTTGAAAATCTTATTAGTTTGACTTTAACGAACTTCTAATGCTTCTAATTTGATATAAGTGATAGAATAAGCTAATTTAACACCTAATTAAGCTAGTGAGATGACTTCCAAACCTAGTGCTAACCCATTTTACTCTTATACCTATCTGATTTAATCACAAGGTCTGATTCAATAGAATTTTGACCAAAGTGATATGCAGAAGCAAGATAAGAACTAAACTAAGTACACTACACCTATTTAAACCTGTATGAGCCACTCTTAACTCATCATCCAATCTTTATCACATTTTAAAGGTCAGATCCAAACATTACTTTACTAACTAAAATGCAAATTTCTGAATCAATTCTCAAATCCAAGCCTAGCCAACCTTCAAAACAGATTTAGTATGCTAAAGTACAACTAATTGAGCCACATCTAACAACAATATCCTACTAAACTAAACTGAAGAATGATATGCAAATTTGAGCTCAATAATAACAATTAGTGAATGAGAAGCTTACAGCAGTCCAGCTATTATGTAGCTTGAATAAGAACCATAACTACTCTAACCTAAACTAATCCAACCCAATCCAAGCTCTGCAACAACCCCATTCCATAACTGAGTCCACATTGAGCTTCACAGTTGACTTTCGTTGACCAAGTTCCAAATTTGTTTGAACTTGAGTTATGAGCTTACCAGAAGCTATGAGTAGCTTAAATAAGCTTATTGGAACTAGAAATAAGCTAATTGAAGCTTGAATATAAGAGCATGAAAACTGGTTTTTTAACAGTGAACATAAAAAACATGAAACTTATGTAAAACCTTGAATTAATACTTAAAAGCAAATTACAATGATTAACCAACTTAAGTTTAATACATAGAAACTGGAGATTACAATTTTTGACTTAAACTAAGACATTTATAATAAAAACGATTTTCATAAATTTATAAAAACTAACTACTCTCTTCTCTGCCTTCTCCTCTTCTATTTATACATCAAAAGTCTTCCCACGTGTCCTCTGAGTAAATCCCACCTCTTTTCTTGGCCATTGGATGAGTTGGGATGATATTGGCCATTGATGGCTTTTTGGCCGGAAATTGATATTGCAACTGGGGGAAGGTTTGAGTGCAAAAGGGGGGAAAGCATTTAATGCATTTTGTTGTTTGGTGGAGGTGGAGGGGACATGGAGAGGTGAGAGTGAGCTGGAGGTGAGGGGAATGGAGTGTGTTGCAGGCAGTGGGTGAGGAAGACAGAAAAAGGAGGGAAAAAAGGGTGGGAGTTGACTGTGTTTGACCGGGGTATATTAAAAGGGAAAGGGTTCAAAACAGGGGGTCAAGGGTTTTGGCAGGGGGTCATGGATACAAAGGGTCAAGGGTCATGGCTTGGTATAAATACATAAGGACCATAATTGCAATTCACCAAAAACCAAGGGACCAAATCTGCCAATTTCTCAAAGTTGTTTCAAGGGTCACTTTTGCCAAGTTTCAATAGTACAAGGACCATAAAAGACATTTTCAAACTTCCAAGGACTATTTTTGCCAATTTTGAAACTTGAAGGACCAAACTTGTAAATTCTCAAAACTTTTGAAATTTTTCACCAAAGGACTAATTATGACAACTTATGATTTCAAAAGGACCTTTGGTGACTTTTCTTTTTAAAATAAGTGCTCAGGGACTATTTTTGACAAGATTTGAAAGTCGGGGGACTGAAACTGCCAATTATGCAAACTTAGCTCGTTTTTCATCTGATTTTAAACATTTTGCATCTGAAACATATAAAATGCAATTTTGAGATATTTTCAGTATTTTGATGCATTTCTGAGCATTTTTAAGTGTTTTGCAGTTCAGATTTGACCAAAAATAATGAGTATTTACACACTCATCACTACGGCGTAACAACTAAGATGGAATTACACCGTAATTGGTAATGCATCTGTAATTCTGCTGCAAGGGGTTGGTTACGGCGTAACCACCAAGATGAGTTACGCCGTAACTATGGTTATGCTGCAGCACTAATTACTCCAAGTTTCCTGCAAAAATGGTTAAAAACACAAAACCCAACAGAAATTGAAATAAAACAAAAGAAGGGATAACTCGGGTTGTCTCCCTAAAGAGCACTTTTCTTTATTTACGAGTCTTTAAGTTAGACTCAGACCCGAGGGGCTAGAAGTGCTGATTTGTTAAATCTTGGATGTGGCAATCTCCACACTAAATCCAATTGATCAGATTCTCATCCCGCTTGTAATCATCGCCTAATTCTAAACAGCCCGAGTAAAAACTCTTGATTTTCTGGTAAGGCTGGTCAATACCTTTTGCCTTGTCTTCGTCACTGATATCGAGTAATGGTTGGATGTGGCTCAACTGCCTCTTGGTCTAATTTTTAAAATTCTTAATGGTTCTCGGCATTTTGAAGATTGTTCTATCATCGTTTATCTTTAACCATACTAACCCATCTTTTTCATTTTTATCAAGCCCCGACAGTTCCTGAAAAGGTTTTCCTAAAATTACCCCTGTTAAACCATCTTCCACAAACTCGCTCACGTCGTCTAAAACCATAAAGTCCACCAAGAATGAATGAGTCCCAACGAAGACACAAATGTTAGTTGCAAACCCAAGAAAGTTATTCCCCTTATATTCTAATTCTTTCTTCATAACTCGGTTGTAGCATTCTTTTGACATAATGTTAACTGGGGAAGCTGTGTCAATAAATGGATGGAACCGATTTTGCATGAGATCTTCTATTAATAAGGGTTCCTATGATGTATGCGGGTTCCCACCTCATAAAATCTAGGTTCATCGATTTGCGAGAAAGTCTTCACAAAGTTGTCTTGCCAATGGGCCATTTCGACGTCACTTGGGAAGTCATCAGTACTGATTCCTAAATTATCCTCTTCCTCGAAATTGACAAAAACATCAAAATATTTCCCTGAATCTATCTCGCCAGGATCCGGGGGGTCACTAAGAAATACTTCTAGAGCGTCACCAAAATTGCCTACTGGGTCAACCGCACATACCTTTTGAGGGGTAGACAGGAGTTCATTAGGTCCGAACGTAGCAATCTCTCCATTAGCTTCAAGAGTTAGTTTTCCAGCAAAGACGTCCACCTTTGTATGGGCAGTAGCAAGCATAGGTCTACCTAAAATGACAGGTATTCTGTTGTCTTTCGGAATGTCGAGAATCACAAAATCTACCAGAAAAAGGAATTTTTTTATCTTTACCAACACATTTTCAACGATGCCTAACGGTGACTGCATGGATCGATCGGCCATTTCAATTTTCATCTTGGCTGGCTTAAGGTCACCAATACCCATACGTAGGAACATTGAACAAGGCATTATGGTTATGCTCGCTCCAAGATCAGCTAGGGCATTACACATATTGAGACTCCCGAGCAAGCAAGGGAGAGTGAAACAACCTGGATCTTTTTCCTTCTGTGGCAGCTCGTTTCTCAAAACCGCTGAACATCTTTCGTTGAGTTGAATTGTCTCATAATTGCTTAATTCCTATAGAATATCATCATGATTAGTTTTAATGGAATTAGTAATAGGGGAGTTTACCGGTAAAGCTTAGTCTCTCCATGCTGATTCGTCGCTTAACTTTTTCCGAAAAGGTCATCGGTTCTTCAAGGATTGTTTCCACCGTGTTGACAACTTCCTCTTCCCGAGCCGCTAGGTATTCTGTGATGGCTTGTGAACATGAGGTAACACTCTTCTCCAATCCCTTAATCCGATCTTCATGAATTTTGAGAGAAGAGACTGTATTTTCCACGAATGTCTTCATCATCTTTTCAATTCTCTCATCTCGCTCCCTTGATTCCTTGATGTGGTCAAGAATCTTCTTTTCAAGATTGTTCCCGGTTTTGGTCCCAAATACACTCTTAACCTTCTCAATCCTACACGCTTCAGCTTCATTTGCTCTTTCCAGCCTTCTTTTTTCGAAAATTTCCCCATAATTGTATTCTTGCTTTGTCAATGTCTTTATTACCTTATGATCAAAATTGTCTTTTGGTCCGTACCCTGTATCCATATGCCATTTTTAGCAATGTTCAAAAATCCGTTGAATACATTCCAAGGCTTGGTCAGGGGTCATGCTAGGAATAGGTCTAGGAGAATCGAGTAGTTCCCGTGTTAGCGCATTAATTCCCCGGTAGAAGACGTAGACGATTTTATGTTTGTTCAAATCATGAGTGGGACATCGATAAAGTAGCTCATTAGACCTTTCCCATGCATGATAAAGTGTTTCTTCTCCTACTTGAACGAATTGATAGATCTTACCAAGAAGTTTGGCCATTTTTTAAGGAGGGCAAAATTTCTGGACGAATTCTTTTCTTAATTTATCCCATGCTCCTTTACATTCGCTGGGGAGTCTATTGTACCATCTTTTCGCAGTTCCAGTAAGAGTCATAGGAAAAATTCTTGCGGTAACTGAATAGCTCGGGATGCCTCAGACGCTGAAAAGGGAGGATAAATAGAGTACCTCTTCTACATGATTCTGAACATCCTCATCTTCATCACCTGAAAACTTAAGTTCATGTAACTCTCGAATAAATTGGTCTGGTATAGAGTATTTTTTAGTACTAGAATCTTGTGTGAAGGTTCGTTGGCAGTTCTCATTTGGTCGCTCCAAACACTGCTCCATGGTTAACTCATCGATATTATTTTCATCAATGACCTCCAGTTCTGTGTCAGACTGGTCTGATTCGTAAAATGAAAAGATGTTATGAATAGGAACCGGAGAGTAAACTTTCCTTGTCTGAAATTCGTTTTCCGGATCATCGAATGGGGTGGCCAGAAAAGGCCTCGAGCTTCTAGTCTTGTATCCTGACATCTAAGAGAAGAAAGAAAATTAAAATTAGACTTAATGAAAAAAAAAATCCTAAAATAGCTCCCCTGCAGCGGCGCCAAAAACTTGATGCAGGTTTTACTGACCAGGTTTTAATATTTATATTGTCTCGTTATACCTATGGTCTACCCTAATGCACTAACGGGCAGTGTACCCGGTCGTGTGTAGTGTAGTATTCGGTAAAACCGAGGTCGTCCCAAGAGCTATGTGTGTTGGATTATTACTAAGTCTAGGTGTCACAGATTTTAATATGATTTCGATAATGAATTAATTAATTAACTACTAAAGCAGATAAAAGCAAATAAAAGGCAAAGGTTCAATCAATAGAGGAGAATGGTGCTAACCTAGTTATTCCTCCTAGCTAGTAATGTCTACGTCTAATTACTTCCAATTACTTCAGGTGGGGTCAAAGTCGAGAGGACAGCATTTGGTTAATTCGCCCTAACCTATCAGCAAAGATGCCACCACTGGAGAAGTCAAGTGTCCCTTCATAAGTCCAGTTGTTCCTGGTCCCCTAAGCCGAGTCATTAAGTACCGCTACATGCTAGACTTATAATAGTGAGTGCCCGGGCGTTAGCAACTTAAACACTCACCCCCTAATTCTTAAGTTCATCCAAACGGTAGGT
>OU343224.1:218411510-218599959 GCA_910596185.1 Chrysanthemum makinoi
AGTTTGATGACTCTCCTCCACGCCTAATGTTTCACTCACTAAGGATAAATGGGATTTATTGTTTTGGATTCATTGGTTCAAGATATGTTTGATGAGTATTTACAAACGCTAGCGAATATTTGATGATCATCAAAGAATATGTGATTCATGAGTTCAAGATATGTTTGATGATCATCAAAGAAGTACAACTCATACTACTCAAAAGCCTATCTCAGTTATTCCTCAAGGCGTTGATAATGATTATCATAATATTGCAGTTGCACTCATGAATAATGATCCGCTCTTTGGTATTCCTTTGCCAAATCTTCATGGATTATTGTTCTCACATCGTGCATGCTATAAATCAACCACATGAACTTCATGGAAAATGTCTACCTCATCCGCTCGAAGTTATTGTGTATCCTCAGATCGTCTCTACATGAATACTTTTAGGAAGAATACATTGATGTTGAGGCATCATTTGTTTCGGTTCATTCAGTGGGTGAATGTACATTCGGTTGTATGTTTATTCACATGTTGGGCATTTGACACAAGTTGATTACTTCGAAGTTAATCATTTATCACTTATTTGAGATTGAAGTTGACCTTCACAAGGCGTGTTCTTATTTGATAACTTGCTCGGGCTTAAGAATTTGAGTTGAAGGCTTGGTTTATCTAGTTACCAGCAGTCGGAGTTGATGGTTGAAGACCTGTTTACTATCACTATTAGAGTTACGTTGTTTTACTCAGTGTCACATGCATATGATGTGGATGATATCAAGAGGTGTTAATGTCTCATACCTTCTTTGAGTGTGAGTACTTAGAGATTTGCTTGAAGCATAGATTCTCGACACCGTTCTTCCATCTTTAAGTCCAAGCTTAAGACACAAATGCGGGAAATTCGACTTCAGTTTCAAGTTTGGTATATTGGGTTTTTCTTCAACGGTGGTCACTTCAAATTGTCTACATATGGGTTGATAAAGATAGTCCGAGAGAGTTTATGTAGCAGTTGATTCTCACAGGATTCATTTGGGCTATTTGAGTTCTTCTCACAAGATTTCAAGTTTATGGATATATTATGTTTGCTGATTCTGAGGTATCAAAACCATTTGGGGGAAGGATATATTATTCCAACTATTCGGGGGAAGTGGTCTCTGGAGACCTTTGGTTTATGTTACTTCAGTGTTCAGTTGGAAGAAATGTGAGAAGAATATTTGGAACGTGAGATGATATTGCCTATCGACATCTTATATACGGTTTATGATAAAGTGCTTCCGGTTATATGCAGAACATGTTCACTTGATCGAGCTAATTCAGTTATTTCAGAGTTGACATCCACGAGAGATTGATGAGTGACTCAACATGTTACATGGAGTCATCGTCTCCTCTTGTTGGGTACATGTGTACCTTATGTGCTGATTGGTTATATGTTATATAACTGGAATGCACTTGGTAAAATGAAGATGTTGATATATTGTTCCCCTAAATAGACAACGGGTCAATCTCGAAGAGTAAGGTGTACATCGGGGATGCACAGCAGGTTCATGAGATCGGTCGTAATCAGTTAATCGGATTGATAACCACTGAGACGATCAATGTTTCAACTTGTTACTTCGGTGTTCTCGTGTTCTTCAGGGTGCTGAGCTTTAATCAATGAGCCGCTTTGTATTCAACTCTACTTCTTAGGGAAATGGTCTTTATTCGATGTTTGTCGGTTTGGGGGTAAGCTACCAAAGATTCAAATTGAGAAGCTCATGTCGACGATTTTCTTAGAAGCCTCGAATGCTTTGGTGCGAAAGTTTAGAGATGTTGATTCCTTTCTTCTACAAGTCTTTGAGCGATATCTTTATCTCGGTACTCATTTCATCATTCTCTTAAACTAATTTATCTCTTGTAAATATTTATTCGAAAAACAAAATACAAAATTATAAAACCTTCAAAAAATCAAATAGAAAAATAAAAAACTTTCAAAATCCATAAAAATTTGAAAAATTCGAAAAATCTTCAAAAAAAATATTGTCTTTTTGTCATGTTTCTTTCGATTCGATAATATCTACGGTCTTGATGTTGTCATTCAAATAATGACACGGGACTTTAGATGTTGTTCGAATTTAAAAAAAAAAAAAAAATATATATATAATTTTGGGAGAAAGAAAAAAAATGGTTTATTGTCATTTAGGCAGTAACCCGCTTTTTCAAGAAAGAAGAGCCATACTTTATCATGTTTTCAAAATTCCATGCTCTGATTCTTTAATCATTTATCTGCTTAAAACTAACTGCTTTGAAAAATAACTCTTTTCTATTTTTGATAATCATCTGGACTTATTTGTCAAATATCAATCTCTCAATCAACAACCTATGTCATTGATTGAGGGGGAGAATGATTTCAATTAAATTAAAAAGTTATTTGGCATTCAATTGTTTTCAAAAAGATATTCAAGCATGTTTTATCAATGGAGTCTAAAGTCTTAAAATCCGATCATTATCAGTTAAACGCTTTCATAATCAAGTCACAATTCTCCTTAAAAGCTTTCAAAATCAATTTAAATCTATAAAAGATCACAAATCTCAAATGATTTGATAATTGTGATCGGGGGAGAATATTGGATTTAAACTGATAATTCGGTAAATGGTTTTATAAGGATGTACAAGCTCCCCTTCCCACATATGACAAACAATTTCAAATTTTCCATGCACATGTTGAGGGGGAGCATCTATCTTAAACCTATGATTTGAAAAGTGATAACTTATCTCCAAGGTGCGGTTCCTCTTAGTGTGCAAAACTCTTTTCAAATCTCGAGGCACATATTGAGGGAGAGCAAAAATCATGAAAACCTCATCCTTCCCCAAAATGCTTTATCTACTTGATTCGGTTAGGGAAGTGATGTTGATATTTTTTAAAATGGTAATCAAAGAAGTTAATTCTTTCTCTTGCCTCAGTGTGGAAAAATATTTCAAATACTTGATTCAATGTTGAGAGCACTTATTCTAAAATATCAAAAACAATTCAAGTACAAAATGCTTTGATAAAATATCATAAGTATCTGGATTGATTTTCAAATGATTTTCAATTGGTTCCTATGGCAGATGAACAATACCAAAAGACCGACCAACTTTACATTATGTATGGTGATATAAGGACGATAAGGTTAGGTATGTGTTCCCATGATCCGCCAGAACCGGAGGGATCTACCGAGGAACTATCCACTAGTTAGTGTAGAGTTCTTAGGTATGATAATAAAAGGAGAAAAAATGAGATATGGAAGAGTGGCAGGACTGAACTGAGCTAGTACTCGGAATAAACCCAACAAGGTTCTTGCTATGAAGTCTCGGTAAGCCTGAGGGGTTGAAGAATTAAAAGAATTGAATGAGAAAAGGGTGAAAACAAATAGCCCTCCATTTATTCAACCTTAGCGAACCAGGTTCAATTCATATGCTACTTATGGTAACATCGTATTGAAGACAGACGTCATGGACCCAGTGAGGCACTGCACTTCAACTTTCCAAACCACTCAAGTTCCTCTTAAAAGGACTTGTTTCATTCTCACGGGGAACCGACATTATCTATCGACTCTCTCTTAGAGATTGTTGATATTGAAGGAGGAGACCCTCTCCCTAGTGTCCGATATAGGATCCAAATATGCACAAATTGAGTCTAGTGCCACGAGATCATCAATAAATCTCATTAGGACACTTTCAATGAAGACTCTCTGTTTCACACAATGTGGACAGAGAAATTATATCTTGAGTCCTACGCATTATCCTTGTGTTATTGCCAGAACATCTGAGTGATATGCAAACATACTCACAATGAAGATGGAAAGCCTTCTGGAGCCAACATCTAACAAGCTCCTGGTAGGTAGCATGTGAGATCTATTATACAGATCAACCATGTGACAACTGAACAGAAACAATGGGGCGATTCAATCTTTTGAATCAATCCTGGTTCAGGTTATGGATTGACGGATACCTTTGAAAAACCGGTCTTTGTGCTTTAAAACTCCTTTCATTAAGCACGTCGACCGTGTACTAATTTTTCAAATCAAAGGTGTTTTATGATTGATAATTGATTTTCATTAAAACCTTCGTTATATTGCAAAAACAATTTCTATTGAGCAATATACGATTGTTTTTCAAATCTCTTTTCATCAATCAGTGGACTTAAATTCGCGGGTTCACTCACTCCGTGTTGTCTTCTTTGAGACGTTCCGGTTTGAGACAGCTAGAGCAGCTGCGAAACCCTGTCAAGGAGATTCTTCGGAATTATACCTGATCACAGGCGTACTTGTGCTTGATCAGCGGGGAACCGTGGGCGTGTACCTCATTGACGAAAGTGATCAAAGACACTTTCGTGCGATTTATTGCTAACTGTTGTATGCAGGTACACCCCGACGTTTGCAGGTGATCAGAATGGAGCGGTCAATCCATAGCCGCATGCTCACACAACACATTTATATCAAAAGATATCATGATTGGTGCATCAATGACTCTGATATTCTAACTACATACTTCTGCTACGCTGCTCGCTGCCAATATCATGAATCCGAATGCTTCGCTACTCTGATGAGAAGATATCATGATCCAGAATGTGAGCATGTCGGTCCGAAAGTCACAACATCACATTAATACCAACACCACCAATGGATGTATCGAGATTTTCTATTAGCGATGATCTCAAAAGCTGGCTCAACATTATTATCACGTGGATCAGTAAAAGACCTCACTTGGATTAACCAAACATGCAATGAGTGGAATCAATGACTACTGACTTGAGCAAAGTACTACATCAAGAATGCAAAATCAATTGTTAATGTAATATCTGATTGTATTCAATGTCATTTTAGTATATGTTTGAGGTGACCTCCCTTAGGGGAGATTGTTAGGAATTAGAAATTCCGGTATTAAAGAGTCGGTCACCTCAAGTATATGTAATCGTTAGAATGGTCATAGTCATAGTTATATTACTTAAGTAGTATTTTGTTAAGTAACACCGTGGAGGACGGACGGGTCTTTACCCACTGTATGCCTGATCCACAGCCCGTTGTGTGGCGTTTTATGTAAGACTATAAATACTCTCTACCTCCCAAGGTAGAGAGTTGGAGCTCATAATAATATCTTTCACTTTCTCTCACTAAGTTCCCAAAACCTCTAACTTTCTCTCTCTAAAACACTCTTGTACGCCCACTTGTGTTAATGGTTTGATGTGTTTGTGAAATCCAATATCCAACATTTGAGCATCATTTTCCCCCGAGAAATGTAAAAACAAAAAAGGGCCGCGAAAACTCACCTTAGCAAGCGCAAGCGTGAATGTGAGAATGCACAACAATGAGTCACCTATGCAACCCTTCGAATGTATACCTTCCTAACTGCGACCTAAAGCTAATATAGTACTTATTACTAACTAAACGGTATGCTCGGTCTCAAAAATGACTATTAGTTAGGTTACTTCGTTTAGACTTGACAAAATATGTCACTTTTTATTATTACACGTAATCTCAAATCTATCCTGAAAAATAGGTCAATTCGGGTGATTGTTTTACCAAGTTAAAATGTGCTACAGCTTCTATCCTTTACACATGTCAAAAGACTATGTCTTAAGTGTGTTATTGATTTTTTATAGATTTTATTAAGTACTTTGACCCAATTATTTAGACATGAATAAAATAGTACTCAGTTCTGGACATTCAAAAGTATTTTAATGATCAGAAGTGTGGAAAAACTAGAAGGGGGTTGAATAGTTTCCCCAATTAAAACTATGTTTTAAATTATTTAGATCGACTTATGTCAATCTATTTGAATGTGTATGTTGGACATTGATAGATAGATATATAGTAAATATGTAAATGGTAAAGAAGATAAAGAGTAAAAACACATAACCATGACACGAGTGTTTATAGTGGTTCGGGCTACAGGACACCTTCCTTGCCCTACTCTACTCCCCCAGTCACCTACTCGAGAGTTCGTAATCACTACACGACACCAACTCCTTATGGCGGAGAAGCCTTCACAACGTCGCCTACTCTTTTTACGGTACTAGGCTAGACACCGAGTTCTTCCACAAGGTAGAACCACACCTATCACAACGTCGCCTACCCTTTATATCCGTACCTAGGCTAGATACGAGTTCCATTAAAATGGAGGAACTACTACCCGACACTACACAATACCTAATCCAAAGGAGACCCACTCCTTATTACAACATCATCAAGGATATCAATATCCTTGGATACAACCTATCTCTATTTGTACATCAATGCACCTCATCGATTATGCACCCTTGGCATCTTTCACTAATGCCACTTGACTCGACTTCTAGGCACCCTTCTCTAATGCCCTTGACACGGATGTTTGGCACCTTTCACTAATGCCTTCGTCTTGACTCCTTTGGCATCCTTCACTAATGCCTTTGACACGGACGTTAAGCACCTTTCACTAATGCTTTCGTCTTGACTCTTTCGGCATCCTTCACTAATGCCTTTGACACAACACTTCTATAGAGGAAGAAAGAACTATCAACAAGAGAACCTCAGTAGTCTTGATGATGACGAAGCATGGCAACTCATGGACTTGAGCTTGCTCAATTTCAAGAGGTGGTGATCTCTCCTTTAAGAGGAACCTAGAGAATCACACAAAAACAAAACACAAACTACATAGAGAGATCCTTATGATCTGAGGTTAGAAGGTTTACAATACTAGGAGAAAGTATGTGTGGGAGTAGCCACCCAAAATGAAGAAATGGCTCACTATTTATAGAAGAAAATTAGCTACTGTTCCATGGATCCCACATATCTCTCACTTGAGGGATCCGTCCAGTGTATTCCTAGGGATCCGTGGGACGCTCCTCTTTGCCCATGGGTTTTGGGTCTTGGGTCATGGGTTATGGGTCATGGGTCCTAGACTTTGGACCATGGGTATCCAAGTAGATACAATGTATCTACAAGATGCAATGCATCTAGTCCAGTGGTCATGGGTTGAATCCGTGGGTCATGGATAATATCCATTTATGACTTATGCATGATGTCATGCAATGGGATATGGGTTATGCTCCATGGGTATGGGTCATGGACTTTGGGTTTTACCCAACCACATTCAATGTATTTAGTCAGTGGGTCAAATACTTAAACTTCTACCCATTGTATTACCCATTATAATACATACTAGTTATGTATATATCTACCCAAAATGTAAACACTAGTTGTTGTACATATGTATTACTAAATCATAAAATCACTATTACTTGTTTAGTGTTTTATGTGAAAATGTAAGTGTGTTAGTAAACTATTGGTTCAAACTATTTACGTATTTTATTTGTTTTGTTAAAATGATTTTACGTTTGTTATCGACAAAACATTAGAAGATCGTAAAATATAAATAAACGTTTTTACGGCTTATTTGTATTAACAATCTCCCCTTTTTGTTGATGACAAAACATAAAATTATTTTAAGGAAAAACTAAAATTCGTAAAAGTTTGAATTGGAGTTTTTACTCTCTTCTCCCCCTTTTTGTCGAAAGAAAAAGAGCGTCGAAAATAAACTAACAACTTGTTTTAAGAAAAACATGTAGGAAGAAATAAAATAAGAATATAGAAAGCAAGTGACGGGAAGTGTTCTCGTCTTAGCTCCCCCTTGACGAGTCCATCCCTTTGTGAGGGCGTCAAGTAAGAAAAGAATACTAAACTAATGCATTGCAACTATGTTTGCAAATGGTTTCGTCTTTGTGACGATAATGCTCCCCCTTGATGATTGCAATTTTGCAAAGGGACGTCATGTAACGTAATCCTAAAATATATTGCAAATGATTTTGCAATGTATCGCTTTGACACGAAACTCCCCCTAGCTTAGGGTGTCAAAGTCTTCATGTGTATATTGAAAATCTACAAAACAAATGTTAGAAAACATGTATATAATGCATAATTTCCTGCAAATAAGACTCAAGTTAGGAGTAAACAAGTCTTCTGTTGCACGGATCCCACGGTTCCCTCCTTGGAGGGATCCGTCTAGGCAAACCATAGGGATCCGTCTGTCTGAAATCTTAAGACAACAATGGTGATGTGAACCAATGTTGTCAACATCAAAATGAGATATGCAATAATGCACCAAACATATACTCAAGATAATATGGCATAAAACATGTAAATTCATTCAATAAAAATGCGAGAGATGATCTACAAATCTCTAAAACTAAGAGAATGATTTAACCATATAATACATTTTATACTAATTCTAATAAGTGACCAAAAACTTAAAAAGCATCAATGTGCTTGAATCTAAGGATGGGTAGACTTGTTGATTTGGTCCAATCATTCAAGAAGATGATTAAATATGAAATTCAACTCATTTCGTATTTCTTGAACAAGTCCTTGGGTGATTAGACAATTAGAGCAATTATTGTCTTGATTAGGAACCGGAGGAGATTGGATGTTTTGAGGAGGCTCTACAAATGATGGTGGAGGTACATTGAGCAATGTAGGATGAGGTTCTACTAAGAATGAAGGTGGTGGTAATGGAGAGTCCTCTATATGATTATGTCGTTGGTGGTTCCTTGTCTCCAACGGTGGAGTATTGGTGATGTAGGTGGTTCCCTATTTAACGATAAGGTTGGTGAGTGAGAAGTTCTCGGTGATGAGTGCTCTAATGAGTAGACATTTGGA
Organism: Chrysanthemum makinoi; assembly: GCA_910596185.1. Taxonomy (NCBI): domain Eukaryota; kingdom Viridiplantae; phylum Streptophyta; class Magnoliopsida; order Asterales; family Asteraceae; genus Chrysanthemum; species Chrysanthemum makinoi. The sequence goes on from OU343224.1 coordinate 218,420,141, forward strand.
TGAGGAAGAGGTTCGGTGAAGGAATGTAGTATATTTTCTAGGAATGAAGGCTTAGGCATTTTACTAGAACTAGGTGCGTTTGGTTTAGAGCTTGATGAACCCTTTTCTAACCCAAGAGGTCTAATACTAATTCTTGCGGTTCTCTTGGCTATTGTTGATTGGGATTGTTGAGGTGGGATTCTAGCATTATGACCTCTTACGGGTGACGATTCGGTGGATGATATCTCATGGACCATATGAGTATTCCTTTTGGATGAACATTTGGTTGAAGAGTTGTTGCTAGATGCTTTAGTCATAGTGATGGTGAGGATGCAATAGCAGTCTCCAACTACTGATTTTTAGGATTGTGGTAAGAGTGGTGACTTAAGCTCTCAAGAGTGTTTGGTTTATAAAGGGTGAGTTTGAATTAAGGAATTAAATTTATGACCATTAAAAGAATTTAGCATGCACCAAGGTCAACTATGGTGTTGTTCAGTTCTAGGGAATCATTAAATGGTAACTAAAAGTGTTTAGATTACCAAATATGCTTTAAATTTTGAAAGAAAAGCTGATTAGAAGATTTCTGTACACACGGATCCCACGGATCCTTCTCACTGGGGATCCGTCTGGTTATAAACCAGGGATCCGTCTGTCAGACAGAAATATGGTGAAGTGATTGTGCTCTTGTAAGGTCTAGTGCCTATAAATCTTGAGGGTTTGACTTTCCTTAGATGTCTTAAGTGATAGGTGACTTAAATGTCCAACCACAAGGAGTGACGATACTTAATGATGGTATTGGGTAGGAAAGTGGACTTTTTGAGAGTGTAACTAAATGTTTAAGGATGATACTCATTGATTTGAGTATGATAAATGATGGCAATTGATCCTAGAGATCAGATGATAACTTAAGAGAAATTTGAAAAATTCCTAAAAAATAAAAAGAAATGAAAAACTAGTTTTAAGCCTATTTTAAGGTAAGGATGACTAAAATAAATTTGCTAAAATTGCGAGAAATATCAAGCTAAGTGTTTTGAGATGTGAGGAACAATGTGTGAGCATTGGAGTAGAAATATGGTGAGTTTTGGTGAGTTGATAAATCAAAAGCACTTTGAATTTGATCCTAAGTTAGCTACGGGTGACTGTGAGACCTACTAAGCTTGAGGAAGACTTAAGTAGTCTTAAATAATCATGTTTAGCTAGAATGATATGATCTAGGGGACAGGTTTGATGTAAAATGATCTGTATCTGGTATCTGTTTGCCCGGATCCCACGGTTCCCTCATTTGACGGATCCGGCTAGTTATAGCCCAGGGATCCGGCTACTACTGACCAATAGCGTCTCAGTAATTGTGTAATTTTTTCCCTCTTAGCAAATGCTTATCCTAATCAATTCTACAATCAGTAAGCACATGCAAACAACAAGTATAACGCATAGCAAGTAGGGAGAACTAAAAGGTAATTAAAAATGAGTGATAACGACTACTTGAATAGGATCAAGTCATCATAAAATCTCATTTTACTAGTTCCTAAGTTAAGGTGTTCAATGCCAAATCATGGCAATTCCTACAAACTACATCCTACTCTACATAAATATTGTTAAGATGTTACAAACCATTGTTTTAGAAATTGTTTTCACAAATTAAGGTCCTATGACCTTACCTTCCATCCACACCTCCTTCCATTTCACTCCCGTCTTCATCTCCATCTTCATCCCCTTCACTCTTCATCCCACCATCTCTACTTCTTCTTCTTTAAGAAGTTAGCGAAGCACTTGAATATCCCTTTAGTTTGTTGCCACTCTTGTGATGGGCTTGGAATATCTGGCAATTGATTGATGTAATCTAAAGGGTCGAGATCGGTGTTGCTAAGGGAATTGCTACTTCCTTATCCTTCTCTTTGTCTTTCCCTTTCATCCGATGAATCCGTTGGTGGGTGAGGTCTCTTGCCATCCACCATGATCCTTGTAGTCTTTCCATCGGATCGCGGTACCATGACCTTGTTGCAAAAACTATGATCAAAGGAATAAGGAGAAGGTTCTAAAGCAAAGATGAAGTTTGCTAGATGGGTCAGGAGCATTGCATAAAGGAGTACCATCTTGTCCATGCTTTTCACTCTCGCCATCCTTTTTATCATGTAATACACGATGTTGAAGTGAGTGCCGGTCACAAGGCAATAAATCATGAAGCTCAAGCGCGCATTGGGATGATCTTTGTTCCCTCCCAAGCAAAGCACATTCTCCCTTACCACGAGTTCCCATTTCTTGTACAACGGGAACATTTCTGAATGCTCCATTTGAAATGGATCCCTATAGATCACCTTGGAGTTTCTCGTGACCCTTGATGGAGATGCTCTTTCCATGAAGACGGTATCCCTTACCGTGGTTGCTTCCGGGATTCTCATGAAGTATGCTTCATGATGATCTACCATGTCATGTAGCTCCGCCAAAGACAATTCGTTGGAATACATGCACACTGCTTGATATAGGACACGGAGTATCCTTCCAAATTCTACAAGAGAGGGGGTGTACTCATGCTCATTGATGATGAAGGCTATTGAGATGGTCCCATCTTCATTCCTAATGATTCTAATTATCTTGTAAAATTCAAGCACGAACACCGGACAAATTTGCTCGTTAATGTCCAAGAGGCAATCAATGTTAATTCCTCCAAAGACTTGTCAGATTTTGGTGTTCGCGAGCAATGATGGTTCAATCACACGACCTTCATGGAAAAGCCTCTTTTCTAGCAACTTGAAAGCTTTCCTATCCTCCGGGCTTAGGCCTTCCTTACGATGGTACATTGGGATGTAGTGGGCGGTATCATGGTAATCTTGTTGGCGGTTACTAGGCATGATTGTTCCTATACAACAAAACCACAATGTGGTGTTAATTGTGTGAATAGTAACCTAAAGGGTTTGATCACAATTTTGCTCAAAACATCTTCATTGAATTCAAGGAATGAGTTTAATTTGTATTAACAATGTTAATTCTTTGATTTAGATTATCTTAGAAAACAATGTGGTAACAAATTATGACAAACCCATTTGAGCTCAACTTCTAAAGATGAAAATTGTAATCCTAGGAATCAAGGAATGGAAATAACAATGTAGTGAAGATTATACTTACACAAGAGATTGTTTTGCTTGAAGAAGATGATCAATTTGCTCCTGTGAACAGTAACTAGGTTTATGTTCGTGAGTCTTGATAGAGAAAGTGGGTAGTGGAACTTCCACAGTGATCATTTCTTACTTATGTTGTTTTCTGTTGCACGGATCCCACGGATCCCTTGTATGAGGGATCCGGCTAGTTCAAACTTAGGGATCCGGCATATCAGCAATTTGACAGCTTAAGTGATCCTTGATAATTTTGGTTTGGGAGTTCTAAATTTCCTAGGGTCGATGTTTATGCTCTATAACTTATGGTTTGGAGTTTTGACAAGTTATACTAGTCCTATTTGACGAGGTTCCCTTTTTATGAATAAATCATAATTCTTTAGGAAGTTTTCAAAGATTATGATAAAATCCCATTTTATCATCATGTAAGAAATTTCACATGGATAGATGAAATGTCAATAATCCTTTTGTGAGGAGTAATGATCAAGGCTCTCGAATAGCCGAGATATCATTATCACTAGTTTGTAGTTTTGTCTATAGAGATAAACGAAGAATACTATTCTTGATGATGAGTTCAATATAGATAACTACTTTAGTGATTATTAAGAGAGCGTAAAGATACTACTAAAACTTAATCATGATTAAAGAAAAATGACCTTATTAATAATAAAAATTATTTGTAATTTATTAAGGATCTTACCTTTGCTAAATATTCTTTTTAAGGAAAGAAGTATTTAGAGAGAAATTCTTCATGATCTTCTTAGGATGCCCAAATCCAAGTATGGAGAATTCTTAACAAAGAAAATATTAGAACGTTCTATCATTGTCCAATATTATAAAATATGATGATTTCTAAAACGTGACCTTTTGTTAAAAAAAAATCCTTCTTTGTAGTTTTCAAACATGCATGGATCGTATCAAGTTTTTAAAGTACAACATACTCTAAGAACTTGGTAACGAAGCTCTGATGCCAATTGTGGAAAAGCTAGAAGGGGGGTTGAATAGTTTTACCAATTAAAACTATGTTTTAAATTATTTAGATCGACTTATGTCAATCTATTTGAATGTGTATGTTGGACATTGGTAGATATATATGTAAATGTGTAATGGAAAGATAAAGAGTAATAAACACATAACCACGACACGAGTGTTTATAGTAGTTCGGCTACAAGGACACCTTCATTGCCCTACTCCACTCCCCGAGTCACCTACTCGAGAGTTCGTAATCACTACAAGACACCAAATCCTTATGGCGGAGAAGCCTTCACAACGTCGCCTACTCTTTTTGCGGTACTAGGCTAGACACCGGGTTCTTCCACAAGGTAGAACCACACCTATCACAATGTCGCCTACCCTTTATCCGGTACTAGGCTAGATACCGAGTCCATTACAATGGAGGAACTACTACCCAACACTACAAAATACCTAATCCAAATGAGACCCACTCCTTATTACAACATCATCAAGGATATCAATATCCTTGGATACAACCTATCTCTATTTGTACATCGACGCACCTCGTCGATTATACACCCTTGGCATCTTTCACTAATGCCACTTGACTCGACTTCTAGGCACCCTTCAATAATGCCCTTGACACGGACGTTTGGTACCTTTCACTAATGCCTTCATCTTGACTCTTTTGGCATCCTTCACTAATGCCTTTGACACGAACGTTAAGCACCTTTCACTAATGCTTTTGTCTTGACTCTTTCGGCATCCTTCACTAATGCCTTTGACACAACACTTCCATGGAGGAAGAAAGAACTATCAAAAAGATAACCTCAGTAGTCTTGATGATGACGAAGCATGGCAACTCATGGACTTGAGCTTGCTCGACTTCAAGAGGTGGTGATATCGCCTTTAAGAGGAACCTAGAGAATCACACAAAAACAAAACACAAACTACATAGAGAGATCCTTATGATCTGAGGTTAGAAGGTTTACAATACTAGGAGAAAGTATGTGTGGGAGTAGCCACCCAAAATGAAGAAATGGCTCACTATTTATAGAAGAAAATTAGCTATTGCTCCACGGATCCCACGAATCCCTCACTTGAGGGATCCGTCCAGTGTATTCCTGGGGATCCGTGGGATGCTCCTCTTTGCCAATGGGTTTTGGGTCATGGGCCATGGGTTATGGGTCATGGGTCCTAGACTTTGGACCATGGGTATCCAAGTAGATACAATGTATCTACAAGATGCAATGCATCTAGTCCATGGGTCATGGGTTAAATCCATGGGTCATGGATAATATCCATTTATGACTTATGCATGATGTCATGCAATGGGTTATGGGTTATGCTCCATGGGTATGGGTCATGGACTTTGGGTTTTACCCAACCACATTCAATGTATTTAGTCAATGGGTCAAATACTTAAACTTCTACCCATTGTATTACCCATTATAATACACACTAGTTATGTTTATATCTACCCAAAATGTAAACACTAGCTGTTGTACATATGTATTACTAAATCATAAAATCACTATTACTTGTTTAGTGTTTTATGTGAAACCGTAAGTGTGTTAGTAAACTATTGGCTCAAACCATTTACGTATTTTATTTGTTTCGTTAAAATGATTTTACGTTTGTTATCGACAAAACATTAGAAGATCGTAAAATATAAATAAACATTTTTACGACTTATTTGTTTTAACAAGAAGGTCTAAATCAAGGTTTCATGTTGTAGGCCAGTGGGAGACTCAAGTCAACATATAAAAATATTTCCCATATCAATTTCAAGTCACAAAATGCATGTTTGAATGAGATGTGATCCAAGTAAGTTACTTAATCAAAGATGGAAAACGGGTTTGTTTGACACTTCATTTTATAATGACGATGGAAAGTTCAATATTTAGTACTACATGCAAGACCAATGAGGTTTTTAAGATAAAACATAAAATAACTCTTAGAGTTATTTTGAGTGAAAAAGAATAAAGTATGACCAAATTATGCCCTTTTAGAAGTTGACCCTACAAATCTAGGTTTTTAAGTCAGTTTTGACACTTTAGATTGTTTCACCATTTTGAATGACTAAATCATAAGAACTTTTAACCAAACCAATGAGGTTAGAAAGGTAACTCAAATACTTTTTTTTAGTATCAAGAAACAGGTCAATATGATAATTTATGAATGAGTTATACCCTCTAGAAGTCAACCTAAAGTTTACATCAGCAAATTGTTTGGTTGTTTAGACCACTTTAGATGTACTTTTACCAAGCTTTACTCTTAAAAACGACTAAAAAAACCCAAAAATCATTTTCTCATGTCTTAACACTATTTTAAAGTCTCAACCTTAGTGATAAAATAATCAAAACCTTACTTTATTGTATGAACTTGAAAGGTACATCAAATGACCAAAATACAAGTTTTTAGGTGCAAGATGGACATAAGGCGTCTTGCACCTATAATTTAGCTTCAAAATCTTCAAAATATGATGGATGATGATGGTGGTGGTGGTTTGGACGTCCAAGGAGGAGGATAGCATTTTGTTTTAGCTTTTGTGTATATTTCAAATGAGTTGTGTGAGAAAACAGTTGGAGTGTGTTGGATATAGTGAGGAGTTGGAGTATGTAAATTAACAAACCTCGTGGTTGGCCAATATGGGTGGTGAGGGCCGGTTTTAGTGGGTTAAATGGGAGGCTTATTTGAATTTTTAGTGTATAATTTGATGTCTAATGTGTGGTAAGGTGTAGGTATTATATTAAAACATAATCTTAAGAAATGTAACTTTTAAAGTGAAATGTACAAGTTAGTAAATTTAACTTTTATAAGGGTAGTGACATTAAATTAAAATAAATTGAGCATATCATTGACCATTTATGACGTTTAAATAAAAATATAGGTCGAAGGTACGTTTGCAAAGTAAGGGTTTCTAGAAAATTGAGCATGTAGCATAAAATGACCTGACAAGTATAATATTAACTCAACAAACATAGAATTGGTCAAAAGTATGTCGCAAGTGCTATCGGTTGCTAACCTGAGCTAGAAGTTTGTCACGGTATCCCCCCGTTAAAAGGAATTTCGTACCGGAATTCAGTTCGTTCCCTCAAAGGAAGTACGTTTGCATGGTTAGATTTAAATGAGGCAATCTTTCCCATCCTCGAGCAAAGTAATCAAAAACCGTAAGCTAGTTTCATGTAACTTAAGCTAAGTATTTCATGTAAATTAAGCTAAGTATCAACTAAAATTTAAAACAACATAACGTACTAGACAATCATAAACTAAACTGTTTCCAACAATATGACCAAAAGTCCAAACGAGAAATACATAAGTATAAACGTAAATGAAAGACAACAAATCTGGGTCGCCAACGGGTCACGAAAAGCACAACGAACATCAATGTTAGGAACAACATGAACATCCCAACTGCCAGGCCCAAGTACCACGCCCTCTCACCGATCGCCCTTACCTCGATTGCGGTGCTCTTACGATCCACCCTCCCGACTGACTCCGTTATCTCAGGTAGAAGACCTGAGTGATGGTCTACGAATTCTCTGAGCTCTCGAATCTCAGTTGCCATATACTGTATGCTCCTCTGCTCTTGGTCAGTCATGTCAGACCTATATGTCTCCAGCGTCCTAGCGAGGATAGGAAGAGTCTCAGACATTTGTGATCAAGGTCTAGTGGGTCTCACGGGCTGATCCATGGCATTCTGACATGAATACCTGTCAATGACCCGAGTAGAGGCTGAGGTAGATGACTCCGCGAGATGGTAAATACCTGGAGTAGGGGCTGTTGGATGAAATGTCCTCAAAAATTTCTAAGTTGGGGGCATAACCCTCATCATGGCCATCTGTCGAAGGTAGGGACCCTAGTGAGCAGATAGAGATGGTATGACGGTAGTGGGGGAAGGTCTCGGAGTACTACCAGTCTGTTGGCTGCTGACCTCTTGTGCAGTATTAGAATCCTTAATTGGCTCTTTTTCATAACCCGATATTGGGTAAGGGTACTGTGAGAAGCTCAGTGTGCATGTTGACTCATCCTCGGATTTAGCAACAAATGTGTATGTAGAGTGAGACATACTATGACAAAATAACTGAAAACAAAATCATGCTCAACTCAAGACATGATAACATAAGACAAAGCACGGCATATCAAAGACAAAGCACAATGCCGAGTAAACAAGCTTAAAGACATAACATTGTCAAATAAGACAAGACATGATGTAATAAGGCAAAACGCACTGACGGTGAAACACACTTAAAGGCATGTAAAAACAAGTAATTCAAAGCATGGCAAAAATGAGGCATGCTTAAAACTAATAGTGGAGGTCTGAACTATGGTGTGCAATGCACGTAAGTCCTAGTATGCTTTTTGGTGATCTAAGTGAAAAGTATATAAGTTTAAAAAGTAACTAATCTCAGCTCTACATGATGCTTCCCAAATTAGACATAGTTGATCAGGCTATGTATAATTAAGAACTAATGATTTAATGCTCGGGGTTAGTCGAACTCATATCATGTTCAGTACTTTATGAAAAGTTATTTTGGTTATAGTTGGGGTTTTTGGTTTTGAAAAACCGACATTTTCTATAACCTTTAGCTCTAATACCAATCTGTTACACCTAGTCGAATGGTGGAAACACGAGGTGCGATGAAACCAATATTGATACGCGTACAACGCGCGTTCGGGGTCAAAGGAAACTTCCTTTTCTTCGAGCAAGTTTATCAACCACCTAGGCAGTGAGCCTAATCGTTGTAGTGTAGTATTAGGGTAAGCCTCGGGATTGATATCGTTCTCTATGGGAATAGGAATGCTAGAGAGAAATTACTACGCTAAGGTTGGGGTTGAGGAAGATTATTTTTTTTATCTTTTTTATATTTTTTAGGAAATTGAAAGGTACGAATCTCGGGGTATTGGATTTGGGGGGTTGGTATTTCTACCGATTACTCTACTATTCTAATTATCTAATAAACTAAGCTAAGGGGTAGTCTATGTCTAATTGATGTGTGCTCGTATGATGATGAAAGATGTGTTTACCTAGATTCTATTAATCCCTAGTTATCTCCTATTGATGGTTGAATTGTGACGTCCTTATTCTTAACGCGTTGTGTCTTCTAAGGTCATAGGGTATGCTTTCTTCCCTAACTCTTTGAGACTACCTTAAGGTTATTGCCTACAAAATCTCTAGGATTCATAAACTAACTCTAAGGTTATCTTTGGATTTTTAGCCTACAACAACTCTAGGCGATTATAAACTAATGTTCACAAAGACTACTCAAGCATTCAAAACACAACGATGACCTATCGCAATCCTAGGCCAATTACAATTAAGATAAGAGACAACCAATCAATATTCAATACATAGGTTTCATAGATCTAAGCAAACACAAAAGTAAATTAGCCGGACATGGAAAACATGCAAGTATCCACACATACAATTGAAGACATAATTGAATCAATGAAGTAAATTACTTATCTTGTTGTAAAATAGGGTATGAGAACCCTAAGATACTGCCCAAGATAGCTAAAAATCGTTATTAGGTTTTACTCCACAAAACTACCTCTCTAAAAGTCTGAAAATTCGAATTCTATATATAGAGTTACAACTTGCGACGGCGTCACTCTTTAAATTTGACACCGTCGGATCACCGCCATTAGGGTTTCGTCTTGACCGCGTCAACCTTGTGACGGCGTCACCTTATGGTTATGACGCCGTCGGCTTCATCTTCTGATGCCGTCGGGATCTGAATCTAGGACGTTTGAGCTGTGACGCCCTACTCTTTAAAGCCTGACGCCGTCAGGTACAAAATAGCAATTTCGCTACTGAGCCGTCACAATTTTTGAGCATGTTGCGACGGCGTCGCCCTCTGGCTGTGACGCCGTCACCTTCAATTCCAGCAGCTTTAGTGTCTTGATCTTGACGTTGGCCATTTTCTTCATATATTCACGCCTTTTCGTCCGAATAAGTGTCATTCCAGCAATTTGCCTTCAAGAGACCTAAAAAGTGAAAATGAACGAAATTAAGCAGTAACGGATATAAATGTAGTCGATTAAGGCTTAAATGACCCCTCAAAAGTGTACCTTTTAAATCCTTATCAAATATCCCTACACTTGGTATTTGCTTGTCCTCAAGCAAATGTATTTTTGGCCAATTAATTTATAAGTTAGGGGTCATGAAGCATTAGTTTAGAACAATTCACAACATATATAAGCCCCGCAAAAGTCATAACAAGCACGGAAATTACATACTAGCACCTCACAAGTGGTGTTTGGATACTCTCATCTCTCGGGTGTATATGAAATATATCAAATTGGAAATGGAAGATAAACACTCATTAACCGGTCCTCGTACATAGATTACCATAGGCTTGAGACTAGATCAAACCTCCATCGCTTTGGCGTAAGCACCTAGGAAAAACTATCCAATAGGTCTTTTAAAGGGTTATAACGTTAGGCTTACGGTAGGGAAACAAAAGGGTTTGGTGGGATAGGCGATTTAGTGGTGGCAAGTCAAAAATCTGTATGTTACAAGCATGAGAAGAATGGCGTTGCGAAGCCAAGACTCGACACTCTAAACTCTAGATAACTTTGAAACAAACAAACATAAATTTAAAGATAGATGTAGGATGGTAGCCCGTATGTTTTTTTCAATTTTTTTTTTCAACACTCTTTTTTTTTGATTTTTTTTTCAACACTCTTTTTTTTTTATTTTTTTTCATACACTTTTACTCTACCATCCTCTATGATAACATCAAAATATAAGGGATTTATAGGCACATCCCTACACTTGAGTTTGTATTACTCTAACACTAATTAGACCCGAATTGAAAAGATCAAAACACTTGGAGTACATTATTACGTAAATAAAGGGAATTAGAATTTAAAGTTCCGTCCCGTCACTTCATAAAATTTAACTTTTCCCATGAATCGCAATCGTCCCAAAACTATGTACAAAGGATATGACTCGACTTAGCAACTTATGCAAGCAACTAGATAATTGAGCTAAGGATTTAGTATGATAACAATAATGCACTAAAAGTGAGTGCATACAAGGTATGCTAAGGCGATTTGGGTGTACATTTGGGGGTGGATTGTAAACAATGCTCTTTATTGATATTCCGGAAAACTAAAACATCACGAGAACCGCTAAAGGATAGGCTCGAGGGTTTAAAGGGGTATCGTGTACTAAAGATGAGTACAACGCAAGGGTGTGGGGGAATTACTCAACCGATGTGGAAGAAGTAATTATAATACGGGTATCAAACAAGGGTTATCCTAATGCCTCTTATCATTTAGTTATTCTTAACTACACAAGTGTAGTCTCACTAGCGATCTCGGAATGCATCACAAAACAAGTTCTAGAATCTATTATACTACCGGTACACTCTCGAAGCATTAAAGATGAATGCTTTAATTCCTACAAATCTAAGGGCGATCCTCACATTTTTGGGGTGGAATTTGAGTGGTAAAGGGTTTTGTGCTAGTCATATAACTTCCTATCCATGAGACGCTTTATTAAGACTAATGGCCCACTCTTACATGTCATGAAAAATTTTAAATTTGGTGCCAAAATTACCCTAACCGATATTTCTCATGGTTTATTACACAAATGATATTGGACAAGGCAAATAGTCAAGGATAAGCATAGTTTCAAAGTTCCCGTTTTATTTTCCTTCCCTACACTTAAATTGAACATTGTCCCCAATGTTCCCCGAAAGTATCAAAGTTATGATAATGGAAGATAATTAAAAACGAAAGAAACTAATACTCCCCCGATTAGCTCGGTAGGATCCGTGTGAAGTAGTGGTTAAATTCTTCTTCAAGAAGAATGTATGCGTGAAAAGCTCCATCCAATCTTATGTATCTTCTTCTTGATAAATAAAACTTGCACACTTTAAGAAACCAAACGAAACCTTCGCATAAAATCGGCGATAACACTATATATGACTCTATTAAACTAGGATATAATGCTTGCGGAATGGATGTTTACAGATTTTCTGGAAAATTAAGACCTGAGAAATTCCAAAAATTTATAAGTAGCACAGAAAACGAGAAAAAGTTATAAGCTGTTTCTGCTCCTCCTGACGCCGTCAGGTTGTGATCCTTACGCCGTCAGGTTGTGATCCTTACGCCGTCAGGTTATCCTGACAGAAACTAGTCTGCGATTTTCTGGAAAAAATTCTGGAAAATTTATATCTTTAGAATCTGGAAAAATTTCTGCAAAACATTCATTATGACTCGATACAAGCATTTGACTCTAACAAACACACATGTATATCTTTTTAATAATCGTAATTCTCATGTTCACGTTCTTTTAAAAACGTGTGTAATCTTCCCTACACTTATCCCTTTTGTAAATAACCTTTATATGTAATTAAGACGAGGTTAAAGACATAAAGCATTTTCAAAAATTCAAACATGAGAATAAACAATCAATAAAAAGATATACAACACACAAATAGACAATCCAACCAAACAAGTCATGGATAAATCACACCACATACAAATATACATACACATCAAATTGTTCCAAGTTCACCACATCGTCACAAAGTCAAGATAGTCTAGATTATTACATGCCTAAATAAAATTGTTTCAACAACCAACCATAATTATCCATAAACAAGAAAACACATGAGTCACTGGGTAGGGGGTCCATAACGATAGTCATAACCAGGAGGGAGGTGGCCCAGGTATCCATAAGGTGGGTAGTCCTCCTCCCGCCCGGGGAATGGATCAATCTGCAGGTGTGGATCAAGCTGATCGCGCATGGACTGATGCTGCATATGTCTGACGGTATGATCATATGTCCAACTGGCTCTCTGATCCTGTTGTGCCATCCACGTGTCCATACGGCCCATCCACGCTCCCTGGTGGGCCTGCCAATCTCCACTGGACATGTGCCTAGAGGCGTCAGCGGAGCCTCCTGCTCTATCCCCCTGCTGGTGTGCTGGCATCAGCTGCTCGTCATCATCATCCTCCTGAACTTCGGGCTGAGCACGGAACCATGCGTAGCCTCTACCATAATCTATGATGACCTCCATAGCTTTTAGGGACTTAGCTCTGACGACCTTCGGTGCTGCCACCACATTGTGGTACGCGGGTACCTCCCCGACCAGGATGCCAAATAACTGAGCCAACCGGGTGACAAACATACCACCATACACCCTATCCTCATACCTCACACCACTAGCAGTCCTCAAGTACTCGGCCAACCAGAATGGGATGCTACAGTGCACACCCTCGGCCAACATGCAGTAGAGATAGAATAGATCTGGTAGAGTGACATGATGACCCGTACCCTGGCGCCCTGTTATGGTGAAAGTGATGCAGCGGTGCACGAGCCTTATTCGCATATCCTGGACCCGCAAGGCGAGGGTACCCCCAGTAACATACTCCCCATTGGCTATTGTGTTCCAAAACTAAATTCCCCACATGTCCTCCCTATGGGCAATCCCAGCTGCCAAGCTAGCTCTAAAAACATCGCTCTCAGTATCCCTTGCTGCATATAGTCCCACTCTCCAACCAAACTCTAGTACCAACATAGCCCTCCATTCTCCACCCAGCCTATACCGAATCCCCTGAAACTCAATGTTATCCCGGCATGAAATAAAATCCATTGAATAAGACGCGTGAAACTCGCGCACCAACTCGCCATAAACGGGCTCACGCATCCTAAACAATCTTTCCCACTGGGGATCAGTGAACTTATCCCTCCTAAAACTGTTCCAAAATTCCCTAGCCAGATCATGCTCCTCAAGAAATCCCCAATCCACAACAGCCCAGAGTCAATGGTCTGATGAAGCAAATCATTGTAACGAGTTTGGAACTCTTCCTCAACAAACACTCACCATCCAGAAATAGTGTCAGCAATGTTCTCCTGGGTACCAGAAGATTGTCCCCTTGTTCTTCTTGTCCTCTTGCTCATCTGAAATAGGACATCAAAAAGATTGGGAACAAATGAGTAATATTCGCGCTGATAAGGATGACATCAGAAGGTTCTGACGACGTCACAACCGAATCCTGACGCCGTCACTCCAAGAAAATTTCAAATCCGACATTTGCGAGGGAAAAATCCAGGTTTTTAACCATAACCCTTGACCCAAACACCCCTGCTTCAGCAACAATGGTGCATTGGCTAGGTGGTTTTAGTCCCTAAGCCGTCTAGGCTTCTCGCACAATCAAACCCACATGATAACACTACAATTCACCTAATCTTAAGCCTAATTAACAAGATTCATGGGCGATATTTAGCACTAATCAAATCAATTGGGGATTTTCGGATTGAGAGGGGACATCAAAATTGAGCATGGAATAAAGCAATTGACTAGACAAATATCAATGTATATTACTTACCTTATGGAGATTGACGCAGCAAAATGGTGAATTTGGTGTGGAGAAAACGTAGTAGTGTGATGTGGGGCGGATAGAATGTGTAGGGTAGAGAATGAAAGGGATGGTTGGTGTTTTTATTCGCCTGATCTGGCATTGTGACGGCGTCATCCTTTATGTAAGATGGCGTCGCGCCCAAATTTTTGCAAAAGAGACTATTTTTATTAATCCAACCGAAACAAAAATCTGATTACTATTTTTGACAAAGATTTTGGTTTTTATTTTAAGATTCATTTTGTCAATCCATTCGTAATCTCCACGAAGGTAAGCAACGCATATGTCAAACTGTCTTTCAATTGGGATTCTAGAAATATCGAAATATTGGGGATGAGGATTTATTTTATCCTGGTTTAAACCCAAAAGAACGTTTCCTTATGCTAGGAAAGTCGGGAAGTGACACGTGCACCCTTCCAATAAATATGTCCCTAGGAAACAAACAGGGAGTCTTGAGGCAAGAATTCAAACAAGTATGTGATTCCTTGAGAGGGGTTTCCCTGCTTAATGGAATTGGAGAGGGTTCGGGAGTCATTCTAACGAGCTCCGGTATCGCATATACCTGTTCTATCTTTTTAGGTACATTGTTCTTTGCGATTTCTTCACGGAGTTTCAGCATGAAGTTGTCAGCCATCCCCAAGAAAGTGTCGTGAGTTTTCCTCATTTGAGCTTCGAGGCATTTTATTTCCTTTTCTTGCTTGTTGACAAATGCTAACATTATGTCCTCGAATTCATCCTGCTGGGATTTTCTTGGGAGCAAAAATTCCTTGACAGTGTTCACATGCTTATAATCACAGGTGGTTACTTCCATTAATACATTTACTTGTGCCTCCATACTCATAAACATTTGTGCTCGGGAATCTAACCCGTTTTCCTTGACTACTGGAATTTCCCATCCTTCTTCTTCATATTGTGCTAAGTCTTCGATGACTTCCCAACATGCTTCAACATTGAGGTTACTTAGCCTTCCACCGGCGGCATAATCAATGGTTTGTCGGATGGAGGGACTGACGTGATCATAAAAGATTTGGACTTGAAGCCAAGGATCAATGCCGTGATGAGGGACTTTATGGAGTAAGTCCTTGAATCGAGTCCATGCTTCGTAGAGAGATTCACCTTGACGCTGTTGGAACCTCAAGATTTCATTCCTAAGCTTAGTAGTTCTCCCCGGTGGGAAAAATTGGGCAAGGAAACGAGAGGTGAGATCATCCCAACTTGAGATGGAGCCGGCGGGAAGTCGCTCAAGCCAATTACTAGCTTGGTCCCATAGAGAGAATTGGAAGAGACGCAAGCGCGTGGTCTCCCGAGTAGTAGCATCGAGGTCGATGGAATCGACGATTTTAAGGAAATACTTAAGATGCTAATTAGGATCTTCGGAACGAAGTCCATGGAATGCACATCCGTTTTGCAGCAACCGGATGGTGTCGGATCGAAGGGCCGTAGTTTGTGCTTGGTCGGGAAGCTCAATGGTGTTCCTATAGCCTAGGTGGCTTGGTCTTGAGTATTCACCAAGAGTACGGCCTCTTGGTGGGTCATTTGGTGGCGGGTTGATGAGTGGGGGTTGATTATCACCTTCCATGATGAAAAGTGATAGGATTACTAACAAAGGTCATGAAAAAGGGGGATAGACTACGAGGAAGCTAAAAATGAGAAAAAAGCTTACTTGATAGGAATCAAGCAAGGGAACCTAAACGAGGTGGAAATCTAACTAGCTATTCTATTCCCCGGCAGCGGCGCTAAAAACTTGATACGCGTACAACGCGCGTTCGAGGTCAAAGGAAACTTCCTTTTCTTCGAGCAAGTTTTTCAACCACCTAGGCAGTGAACCTAATCGTTGTAGTGTAGTATTAGGTTAAGCCTCGGGATCGATATCGTTCTCTAGGGGAATAGGAATGCTAGTGAGAAATTACTACGCTAAGGTTAGGGTTGAGGAAGATTATTTTTTTATCTTTTTTATATTTTTTAGGAAATTGAAAGGTACGAATCTCGGGGTATTGGATTTGGGGGGTTGGAATTTCTACCGATTACTCTACTATTCTAATTATCTAATTAACTAAGCTAAGGGGTAGTCTATGTCTAATTGATGTGTGCTCGTATGATGATTAAAGATGTGTTTACCTAGATGCTATTACTCCCTAGTTATCTCCTATTGATGGTTGAATTGTCGCGTCCTTCCTCTTAACGCGTTGTGTCTTCTAAGTTCGTAGGGTATGCTTTCTTCCCTAACTCTTTGAGACTACCTTAAGGTTATTGCCTACAAAATCTCTAGGATTCATAAACTAACTCTAAGGTTATCTTTGGATTTTTAGCCTACAACAACTCTAGGCGATTATAAACTAATGTTCACAAAGACTACTCAAGCATTAAAAACACAACGATGACCTATCGCAATCCTAGGCCAATTACAATTAAGATAAGAGACAACCAATCAATATCCAATACCTAGGTTTCATAGATCTAAGCAAACACACAAGTAAATTAGCCGGACATGGAAAACTTGCAAGCATACACACATACAATTGAAGACATAATTGAATCGATGAAGTATATTACTTATCTTGTTGTAAAATAGAGTATGAGAACCCTAAGATACTGCCCAAGACAGCCAAAAATCGTTATTAGGTTTTACTCCACAAAACTACCTCTTTAAAAATCTGAAAATTCGAATTCTATATATAGATTTACAACTTGCGACGGCGTCACTCTTTAAATGTGACGCCGTCGGATCGCCGCAATTAGGGTTTTGTCTTGACCACGTCAACCTTGTGACGGCGTCACCTTATGGTTGTGACACCGTCGGCTTCATCTTCTGACGCTGTCGGGATCTGAATCTAGGTCGTCTGAGCTGTAACGCCCTACTCTTTAAAGCCTGACGCCGTCAGGTACAAAATAGCAATTTCGCTACTGAGCCGTCACAATTTTTGAGCATGTTGCGACGGCGTCGCCCTCTGACTGTGACGCCGTCACCTTCAATTCCAGCAGCTTGAGTCTCTTGATCTTGACTTTGGCCATTTTCTTCATATATTCACGACTTTTCATCCGAATAAGTGTCATTCCAGCAATTTGCCTTCAAGAGACCTAAAAAGTGAAAAGGAACGAAATTAAGCAGTAACAGATATAAAAGTGGTCGATTAAGGGCTTAAATGACCCCTCAAAAGTGTACCTTTTAAATCCTTATCAAATATACATCGCAATGATAATAAAACAATACCAAACATAATAATATAAAAGAGATCCCAACAATTACATAGTTAATTCATAAATACATATTTGAAAAGATAAAGACTTCTTTCTTCTTAGTACAAAAGTTTAAAAGGTATCAATTGTTTTAGTCCGACACTTGACTAATATAAAATCTATGAATGCATTCACTTAGGTTCCACTTTCACTTGATCACCTAAAAAGAATGATATAATGGTCAGCTATGAAATATTTGGCGAGCTTCACATAATTTTGTACACCAAAAATTAGTTCCATAAATCATTTCCAAAGAGTCCAATATCGTATCAAAATGGTTTCCCAAAAATATTTTCAGAATCAGTCTCAAATAATCCTCAAGAAAACTCCCATCTTCGAGTAAAGTTATCAAAACCCTAAAGCTGATTAATAACTTGATTTAACTTAATTTCATATCTTATCAAACAAGAACTATCATGATATTAAGTTAAACCACTAGTTATTACTGAGCTCTACATTCTTGATAACCCGGCTAAATTCAGGGACTTTCTTAACAATATATAAGTCATGACATCCAAATACGTGGATCTTTAAGAAAAATAGTCCAACTCATTTGTCAAAAGTGTATATGTAAAACATATACAAAAATAAGGTATACTATAGTGTTTTATGCAGGGCCACTACTTAGAGGCATTCAACCAACAGTTTTCGCAAAACTATATCATAGCACAACCCGCTAATATAGCATTATTAGCAATATAAGTCTATCGTTCCTCTAGATGTTCTTATCCAGTCACTCAACGGACCTAAATAACACTAGGCAAAAGATCTAGTACTATGCACTCCAAGACGTGTGGAGTGAGGAGTGGTCAATCCTAATAGCGTTATCCATAAGTACTAACGTCTCAATCCACGACATGGGGATATAGTGAGCTAAAAGTAGTGTGTCAAACCACAACATAAACAACACATAGTCAAAATATAGTTCAAAGGCAACTCATAAGTTCAAGACAAGTCAAAGAGATTAAAATATGCCAAAATATTTAAAACAAGTCATAAGAGTTCAAAATATATCATAAGGTTCAAAACAAGCTCAAGGGTTCACAATACCCAAAAGGTTCAAATAGTTCATATACTTCAAATAAACAAAAGTTCATAATATTTCATGTAAAAGTACTAGATCATGCTTTCCACCCCAAAAATATAGTAAAACTGTCAAAAGAGGGGATGTGAGAAACTCACCTTAAAAAGGCAGTTCTGAACACGAGAACGACTTAACCAAGAAACGACCTAGGAACCCAACGATCATGTGTCTTTAACAATGTCCTATAATAAGTATTATGACACTTATTAGACTCTTAACGATATGCTCAGACTCGACGAAAAATAATACAAAGTCAAAAATACTTGTTTCGTCGTTATTTAACACATTATGCTTTTATACTTAAAAACTCAAATATGTCCTGTTTTTAGTGTCGTTTCAGGCTACCGATTCACCAAGTTCAACTTTGATACTGATCAAGCCCTACTAATATGTAAATACACCAGGTCTTAGGTGTCTCCTATAATTTTTGCGGATTTTATAAAGAATTTTACTCGACCATTTAGACCCAACTCCGAAAATGGTCAATTATGGACATACAAAAGTATTTCGACTAGCACAGGGTCTAAATGGAGGATTTATGGTTAGGTCCAATAGGAGACTCTGAATAAAACTTTGGAGCATCTCTGATATCAATCAAAATTCATGGTTTGCAATAGTGTAAGATTTATAGCCCATTTAGTACAAGTGTTTAAAATAGAAAATCTGGCAGATTTGACACTTGATACCATTTCACATATTTCACTGATAAAACTTTTATAACTTTTTACAAAATTTATATCCCTGGAAAGAGGACTCATATTACTTGAGATTAAGCTCAAGATCCATGTCAAAATACCCATTTTTCATCAAGATACACCCCGTTGAAGTTGATACAACAAAATCAAAACTGAGTTGTTGGTTTCAAATCTTACCACATCATGTTCAAACATTATCCAAATACCCAATAACGACCCAACCAGCTCCTAAACTCATTTCTTATATGTCTTAGAATCATTTTTTCTTAATAATCTCAGTGGTAACTTCGATCAAAAAGCCTCTTCATGTATGAACTTAGGAGTGTGTTATAAGTAATAAATCCAGATTATGAGCTAGCTTTTTGTACCAATCTTTAAACCAAAGCTACTAATCAACTAAAAAGTTAAAAAAAACATTTTTATGAATCTAATATGAGTGTTCTAACATAAAAATCTCTGATCTACAATGGTTACAAGAAAAGATGAATAAAACTCAAGAAAAGTTAATAAAAACTTCCTTTTCAAAGATTTTTGGTGCAAGAAAGGCACAAGTGTTCTTATACCTTGTGATTTACCTTCAAAATAGCTTCCAAATTTTTTGATAGTAATGGTGGTGGTGGTATGGTGTACGGAAACCCTAAGGGAGAGAGCAAAAGAGAGCAAATTTTCTTATTTTGAAAAGTGGTAAATGAGAAATGAAGTAAAGATGGGGTGAAGATATGTTGAAGTAGAGATGTGACAAGTATTGCATGGGATATTAGTGGACATGGGGGGGGGGGGAGGGGGAGGGGCGTGGGGTCAGCCTAGGGACACAAAAAAAGCAACCATATTTTTTTCTTAGTTAAACGAAAGTGTTATAAGTGTTTAATTTAAAACGTAAATTCTTAAAACGCGAAAAACGTATTAACCGGGTAATGTAAAAGTCTAAAACTTATGAAAATGGTATAAGTTTTCAAAATAAATAACCTGTAGTATTTTTGAAGTGACATGAGCATATCGTAATGTTTAAATGACGTTAAACCTAAATCGTAGGTTGTAGACACGTTCGTTGACAAAGGTTCCTAATAAAATAGACGTAAATCATAAAAATGACCCGGCAAGTATAAAACTAACTTGACCACATGGAATTTGTCTAAAAATGACAGAAATGGTTATCGGTCACTAACCAGAAATTGACGGTTGTCACACAAGGCTATCTTTCTTTTCACTTCGAGAAAGTTTATGTTCTCCCTCAGTCTTACAACATCCAATTCTTGAAGTCTTTCAGTCCCCACGCTTATGTCTATGGGGATTATTGCCTCTGAACCATATGTGAGGCTAAAAGGAGTTTCTTCTTGCTTCAACTTTGAAGATGTTCTGTAGGCTTAGAGTATTCATGGAAGTTCAGCCACCCAACATTCTTGATTCATTTCTAGCCTTCACTCCATCCCCTTAATGATGTCTCTGCTCATAACCTCCAAAGAGGTGAAAGATTGTTTGATCTTTAGCTTGCAGAAGTCAGGAAAGGTTCCTTCGGAAAACTTCTTACCACTGTCGGAGACTAGGCTGTGGGGTACTCCAAATCTGCATATAATATGTTCCCAAGCAAATTTCTCCATATGCCTTCCATTAATGCAGGCCAAAGCCTTAGCTTCGATCCTCTTAGTGAAGTAGTCAATTGCAACTACTAAGAACTTAACTCCTCTCATGGCTAGTGGCAAAGGTCCCAATATGTCAATACCCTATTAACTTTCGCATGAATGGTGGATACAATGATACCCATCCTTTGCATAGCTGGTCTTCCCTATAAAAGGTTGTACGAAGAGAACGAATTTGAGGGTCTCAGTCCTTTTAAAAGGAATATCCTCAATCTTTATTTCGAGAGGGACTTTTTCGAGAGGCCATGAATGTTCCCCCGAGAATCCGACCAAGGGTATCTTTGACTCGACCCTTTTGGATCTTATTAAAGACTTCAATTTGAGAAAACAATATTCATATATTACCTCACAAGAGCTTCCCCCAACCATGTAGATTCTACCAACTTGTTTATTAGATACCTGAACCTTTATAACGACTGGATCAACAAAATGTTCGAGCCTATCACTGGTGGAAAGGTGATCTCTTCCACATTGCTTCATGTTTCCTCTGAAAATTTTCTCTTTGAGCTAGGTTGTCCCTTGTGAATCATCAGTATCGGAGCTTCCACAACGGCTACGTCTTTGTCACTTTTCTTCCATTCTCCCATTTGGGTATCGAAGGCCTTGCCTTTTCCCCTCTTGATACCTTTCACCAAGTGTGCCAACTGTCTGCGAATATTGCAAAACCCGGATAAGTTTTATAATGCTCCTAGGCAACGTACCTAATCGTTTTAGTGTGGTATAGGCAAGACACAGGGGATTGATCGTTCTTTAGGGAAATAGTGAGGTAGGTTCGAAATGTATGATGAAATAAGCCTAAGGGTTGAAGGAATCTTATTTTTGTTATTTTATGTTTATTTAAAATCAAGTAAAATCTCGGGTATTTGGAAGAGATTGGTTTTAAACTAATATTAAACAACTAAACTAAATGCAATAAAGTAAAATAAGGATCTACAATGTAAGTGAAGCGTATATATCTAGGATGTATTACTTCTTGCTAGCTATCCAATTCTACCTACTGAATTGTCATGTCCTTGCTTAATGTAATGTGAAGTATTCCTAATTATCGGTTGTGAGATGGTCAGGCCACACGTCTATAGATCTATTCTCAGTTTACGGTGCCCATATGATTATCAAACACACCTTTCGACTAGCATACACTTTAAATACTCACTTAGATTTATCAATCCAAAACATAATTAGCTAGTCACATTTTATTAGATGTTCAAGCTAGTATATTTTCTCTAGCCAGTTTTCTAACTCCTAACGCACACACCATTAAATAAGAGACAGTAGGAAACAAGAATTATAAACTACAACTAACTAGACTTATTGAATCTGTCACGCCTTAATTGATGAAGATAGGCACAAGCACCAACAAGAAAAAAATAAGATCTAATTAACTATTAACAAGTTTCATACAATCCTAAGTAAACAATAATTGAATTAGCCAAGCATAATCAATAAAGAACCAACAACAATAATGAAAATTAAAGAAATAAATTAAAATAGAATCAATAAACAAACCATCACACAATGTTTAGGGAATGATTAAGACCTCCTAAGTTACTGGAAAAATACATACCTAAACCTCAGGATCGGACTTAGGGTTTAGGGGTTACAAAAAAGGAATTTATGAGGTTCTATTTATAAGCTATTTTTGAGTCGATGCGAGGTGACGGCGTCAGCTCCAAAGATTGATGGAATCATGATTCCTTTTTCACCAAGTTTTAGATCTTCTCGTCCTGGTTGTGTGGCTTTTTGAATCACCTAAATCCGGGTTCATATGAAGGAGTTATGGCCAAAACAAGAACAGGTACTTCGCGCACAAGTTGTGATATTTCTAATCAACTTGTGACGGCGTCACTTGTAATTTGTGATGCCGTTAGCCTTGGTTACCTTAGTCTTGACGTCATCAGTGGTAGTCCGTCTCTAGAGTCTGTATGGTCAGCACCACCAGGTGACGGTGTCACGTTGTGGCTGTGATGTTGTCATGAGGTCTTTTCGTGATGATTTTTCCGTTGTTGTCGTTTTCTTTTTTTTTCCATCCAATCGAGTTCAAAATGCATCCTTTTCCAGCATTTTCTTCCCAAGTACCTAAAACTCAAATAGAAATGATTTAGCACAGTGAATGATCAAATATATACAAATTTAGAGACTAAATGAACACTTAAAAGAATATAAAATTACACCTCGTCACTGTCCCGATTTGATAGCTTCTCTATTTGATGCCTTAATTTCATGCACTGGTTCATATCATGCCTATGGTCTTCATGGAAGTGACAATATTTGGACATATCTCTGGATCTTTTGCTTCCTATTATACGAGGAGGTGGATCGAAGGCTTCCGTAGCCTTCTTTGTAGCCAGAATCTCCTGGGGAGTTTTAGCAAGGTTCCCCATGATGCAATGATTGAACCCCATGTTATAAGGAGTGAAGCAATCTCTATTCTTCTTCTCATTCTTTAAATCTCTCCAAGTAAAGCTCTTTGATTCAGATCCCTCCTTGTGCTCAGTTAGGGCTCTGTTAGTAGCTACTTCTTTAGCTTCGATCCATGTATATGTCTTTTCCGTTAAAGCTTTGTAAGTAGTGGGGAGATCAGTAGACAAGAATTCCACAAGGGTGCATGTCCACATGCAATGAACAAAGTGTGGTATGTGTTGATATTCGTGCAACCCTTGAATCTGCAAAGTATCATCTATGTACTGAGTGACGAAAGCCCTGGTACTTTATCCTTCCATCTGCTTCATACTATGAACTGCCAAGTGTGTTTATGTGAACCTCTTTTGCTAGCTGAAGTGTGATTAGAACTTGGCTTTAAGATCATTGAAGCTCACAACAGTTCTTGCTTCTTACCCAGTCTACCATATCCGAGCTGAATCTCAGAGGGTGTAGGTAAACATGTGATAGGCCACGGGCATAGCCCATTTTTGCATCTTGATCGCACCCTCGACGAGATGTAAGTAGCTGTCTTGGTATCCTTTTCCGTCATAAGACCCAACATGACTGAGCATCTTGAGAGCATCTGGAAAGGGATAAATATTTGATCCAGTGAATGGAAGGTGTTACCGAGCCTGTGGGATCCAAAAACAAGCCAGGATTATAATTGTATGTAGGGGCAGGTTGGTAAGTTGCATAAGGATTTGTGAAGTGAGGATAACTGGTGTGAGGTGCCATAGGGGTAGGCATTGCTCCGGTGTTGTACGTACCATAACCGTTGTGAGGAGCCCCCGAAGGGTGACCTGGGTATGATGGATATGGATATGAAGGATATCCTCCGAGTGAAGGGTTCCCTCCTATAGGAGGCTAGTTACTTTGTAGGCTATTATTAGTCAGGACATAAGGGTAAGTAAGGCCATTAAATTGAGCATTTGGTGGAGGATACACGCCATAAGAGTATGGTAGTGAAACATTGTGCATAGGGTACATACCGTTGGGAGGATTTCCTCCTTGGTTAATCGACGGATGGGTACCTTAGTATCCAGAGGTAAGAGATGATTTCAAAGGCTGACTGTTCTCGCTTCTCCCCAGATGGGTTGTGAGTAGAGGAGGTGAGTTCATCCCTTGGTTCCCCCCATTTCACATGCTTCTGCTTTGCTCCTCCGGTGCTCTCTCACTAGACCCCCTTCGTATTGGCTCAAACACCTATCTCTTTCATTTTGAATCCAACCAACCTTCTCTTATACTTTTGAGCACGTGGGGAACCACTACTTAAGATGGGAGTGGTTTCACAAACATGACCCGACCTAGGCTCTGCTTCTATCTCATCATTACAGTCTTCACTAAAGTAGTCCAACTCTGTTCGAACCCCTTCATTGTGTGCTTTCCTCCTTCGTTCCCTCATGAGGGATTCCAAGGCATCATATTGGCTTCCACAAAGGCTGGGCTAATCTTAGGTTCCGGTAAGCTAGCGGTAAATATGAAGGTAATTATCTGTGGTAGGTTGACCAAGTTTGAGACGTGTGGTGGTGTTAAAATTGAGAAACCTAGTAGCGTGGTATCTTCTCTTCCATCTGTCATGCCAGAATTATAGGACAATTGGTTTAACAGTTACAAACTCGGATTCAACGGGACTAATTATAGCGGTCCCACGGATGGCACCACTAATCGTACAAATAATGGTACTACCAGGCCTTGCGATGATGATCGACAGATTAGGGGTTGTGTGATGGCTTCCAAGCTTGAAGTAACTTGTGACAACACAAATAGAAACACTATGTTAAATAATGCGTAGGGGTTGGACCTTGTGAATCACCTATTAGCGTGAGAGTAAGTATGTGTTATGAGGGTATAAGTGTGTAAAGTAGGTGTTTAGAGCATGATCAAACCTTTATGACATGCCAATCTATTTCTAGATGGCGGAAAATAAGCTTGGCCGGCCTTTGCACTGAAACCGAAGATCATGGGGGTGTCATATGCTTTTAGGTAATTATTAGGATAGTGTACCACGATCCCTGTCGTGGCAGGAAAGCCTTGATAGGGTATAGAACTTAGGTTTGACTTGGTCCAGGACTACCTCTGTGTTACTGTCTTCGAAGGGAATACCTCAGAAGGTGTTAGGGCTTCGACTAGCAGATTCCCATACCGGTAATCATTGCGTAAGAGTGATTTTATGCCAGAGGAGACTTTCGGACATTAGCCCAAGTATTTTGGAGTATAGTATCCGAGTATGCTCTAAGGGGAGGTCTTCGAGATGTTCATAGGGTATGTCATCAGTTATATTCATGAGATAGAACTTTTCTAGTATTCCAGTTAGGCATTTTGTCAGGAAGAAATCTTACATCAACCCAGTCTTTTGAGATGGTAGTTTCTATTTCATGATCATATATCCAATGAATGATTTTACAAAGACTGATTCACTAGACTCCTTTTTGGAGGAACTTTCAGTGAGTTGATCAGCTCCTAACATTTTGAGTTTTTTATTAGGAATTTGTTCACTTATGCATTGGCTAACCTAGTCTGAAATTTTGAACCATGATTTTGTGATAGACTTAACTTCTTTCAGCTCCTTTCTAAAGGCCCGAGTTTCTTTTAAAATCTAAGTATTGCCATGTTGAAAGGTTAGATCAGTTATTTTAGATTCTTTCAAATTTTGCGATTCATCCCTACATGTGTTTAGTTCTAGGGAAAGATTCCTATATTTTGACATCAAATTTAGTCTTTTTTCTTCTACAAATTATAGATCTACACATGCATAATCAAGGAAATTTTGTTTATCTTCATTATCATCCATTTGTTGAAGAACATGTACCTTTTTTATGGTGATGTTAACCCATTCACCATTTGTGGATTGATCTTTCCCAACTACAACCTTTTCATCCTCAACCAAGGCCATGATTACCTTGAAAATAGCCATCTCATCATCATCAGATGATACATGTTCTTCATCCCAGTCATTAGCAACTTGGCTTGGGATGATTGTGAATGTTGAGAGATTGAGCCACTAACAATTAAGAAAGCAAGTTTAGCTTTAGCCTTTCTGTATTCTGCCCTATAATCTCTTAAACTCTAGGTTCTGATTGATTAAGCTGGTGCAGAGGTAATAAGCTTGGGTTGGAATCAAGATTTGGTTGAGAATTTGTTTTGAAGGTATGGGAATGACGGTGAATATGTTTTTGGGGGAAAAATCATGAAGTGACCAGGTTTGCCACACTTAAAGCATTTCACTTTAGTGGACCTTTTTCTACTAAATCTGGATTAATTCTTTTTGAAGAATCTCTTGGAATTAGCTAGTAATGCTCTTTCCTGAAATTTATCATTAAGATCATCCTTGTACTCCTAACTGCTTCTCACACCTTCTTCATCAGTAGGATCATCTTGAAAGTCTTGAATAATATATTTAGAAAAAAAATGAAGTTGACATGGGTGAAATGGTCAATGCTTTCTTTTTTTCAGTTGCATAAATTTTGGTTGTCGGATTTTCTTCATAGTTGCATTTTCTATAAAGAGTGGCTAAGTCAAGATCTTTGACATGGTTAGAGTTTCTAAGACTTTGATGGAAGTTTAGCCACTTCTTTAGAAGACTATTTACAAAGCCAACATTCATTTCATGGTTTGATAGCTTAACGCTATCAATGAAAAGTTCGTCATAAGAACCTTGTATCTGGTGAATCTTTGATAGATACTTTCATCATTGGTGGTCTTGAAAGTATTGTGAGCAAGCTAAATGTCCATGAACTTATTTTTTTTATTTTATTTTTTACTTAAGAGGGTGCCTCAAAGTTTAGAATTAAGTTAGTCCAAACTTGTTTTGCAATTGAACATCCATAGAAATATTCCATTACATCATATGGTAGACATGATATAAAGACACTTTTAAGGCGTCGTTCTTGATTGACCACTCTCCTCTCATCATTCAACCACTGGAGTTCAGGTTTTGGAAGATTGTTAGTGGCCATTGGAAGATAAGGAACTTCGTTAAGACATTTAATAAGGTAAGGTTCCTTTCTAGCTAGATGACACGACATTCTCTTTTTCCATTTTCTAAATCTTTCAACCTCTAGTTTGGGAGCTGTGGAGACATAACGACTACCCTATGAATCTAGAAGTTCATGTACTTCATTTTCTATGGTAAGATCTTGATTTTAAAAATGTTTGACCGATTCTTGGAAGAAGTTTTATAAATCAAACCTCTATGATACCAGTTGTTGGCCCTGATATTTCGGTAAAACATGAATAAGTTTTAAGAAGTTAAAAACAAGTTTTACACAAGACCCATTTGGCAACTAATAACATCATTTGCACTTTTCAATGTATATAATTCTTATTAGAAATGAATCAATTATCCCAATTGAATGGCAAATGAAACTCTCCTAAACCTAAACTAAAACATAAGTTGAAGTTAATGGAAGAACAACACAAGCCTACTAGCTTAGCTTAGTGTGCCCTTAGGAGAGGAGGATACTTTCATAATAATAAATAATATTATTTTTGTATAACTAATCTCTAACTCTTCTTTTTATAAACTTTTTCTTATATAGGCAAAGATAAAGTTGAAGTACCATGTTGTAATAGGTTAGGTGTCAAGCATATTTAATGCTTCAACTATTCACCTTTTGTCAACCACTCTTGTACTTGTTTGACTTCATTGTATTTGTTTTTTACTTTTACTTTTAAAAAGTTTCCGCTTATATTTCAAGTTTGTTTTTTAGAGAATATATTGAGTTAGTGAGACTTTGTTAGATCTTAGTGACTCAAATGTTGTTTATAGCTCAAGTATTTTACTCACTGATACCACATCAGTGAGGTAAAGTATATCTTCAGTTGGTTTTCAATGCCTCTAAATCTTGTTGCTCATCAAGCTTTATACAACACTCATTACTTCTTATAAGGGAGTAACTCATGTTGTTTTATGTTCAAATATTGTCAGAGATAATTGGATTAAATCTTTGGCCCAACAACTTCTTTGTATCGCTACAAGAAACTTATCATAGTAGGAAGTGGAACAAAGTTAACACATACACACACAAAGATTTGAAACTTTTAGTTATTTATGCATAGAATTTTAGTGATTAAATTAGACATCTTGTCTGCCTTTCTAGACACAATTTAAATTTGTAAGCAGTTTTTTTCCATTTTTTTTAATGTGTAAGTTTAGAAACAATTCCGCATGAGACACTTCGTTAGATCCATTTTTAAGGGTGTTGATACTTACACCATTTTTTTATACATATACCACAATTGTGCATTACTGTCTTGTACAATGTGCATTACAGTGTTGTACAGTGTAGTGTATGTATAAGAAAAAATGGTGTGAGTATCAACCCCCATTTAATAAGCATTTTAAACACGTGAATGGTTAATTGTTGTGATAAATTAATTATGCGAAATTTTAATTTATTTATTCTCTATATAAGCCAGCAATTTGAGTTTCGAAAAATTCTTTGATTTCGAGTTTTCTCATATATGTATCAACGTTTTGTTAGTCGATACATCTGGTTGGGTCGATATATTATTTGTATTGGGCTCAAACCCGGTATCTAGAATTATACTTGTAGGGATATTTATGTATGTTTCGTATGTATCAGTCAGTATCAATGAATATCACACTTACGTGGTATTAGAGCCTAAAACATCCAATCCTTTCACCCTCCTTCAAACTTACATGGTATTAGAGTCTAAACTCGGTGATGATGGTAACCCAGTCTCTGATCCGACTTTGAAGTCCTGCGGGGGCTTTTCAGTATCTTCCATTCACTCGTCCAAATATTTCTTATGCTGTGCAACAGGTTTGTCTACATATGCATGATCCTCGGGAGCCAAATTTCTCGGCTCTTAAGCGGGTTTGAGGTATGTTTGTGGTACTTTAGATCATGGGATACAGTTGTTTTCATCATCTACTACTTCTTTGGTTGCTTATTCGGATGCGGATTGGGCGAGTTGCCCTACTACTCGGAGATCAAATTTCGGTTATTGTGTCTTTTTTACAACAACTTACTATCTTAGTCTTCTAAGCGTCAGCTTACGCTTTTTTGGTCTAGTGCTGAGGCAGGGTATCGTGGTGTTGCAAATGCGGTTGCTAAGACTTGTTGGTTACGGAATCTACTTCGTGAGTTGCATACTCCTTTATCTCCGCTACGCTTGTCTATTGTGACAATGTTATTGTTGTCTATTTGTCCTCCAATCCGGCTCATCATCAACGTACAAAGCATATTGAGATAGATATTCACTTTGTTCGAGATTTGTTTGTTGTTGGTCAGGTTCGAGTTCTTCATATACCATCCCGTTATTAGTATGCGGACATTTTCACTAAAGGGTTGCCTTCGGCTTTGTTTGAAGAATTCCGTACCAGTTTAAGTATTCGGTGTCTTCCCGCTCAAACTGTAGGGGAGTGTTAGTCGACAAATGTGGTTGGGTCGATATATTATTTGTATTGGACTCAAGCCCGAGATCTAGAATAATCCTTGTAGGGATACTTATGTATGTTTCGTATGTATAAATCAGTATCAATGAATATCACACTTAGAATAATCCTTGTATGGATATTTATGTACGTTTCGTATGTATCAATCTTACATGTTTGTCTCATCACTTAGATATCTTCAAATGTTTGTATTACAGAGTAATTATTAAGGTGCCATGTTTGGATTCAGAGTGAGTTTAGTGGAAATGGTACCCTTTGAAGTACGCGGGATTAATTAAGTTAGAAATCTAAAGAATATTTCATACGACTTTGCTTCGATGACTACTCAATGATGAACTATTGTTTTGTATTGTTCCGCTTGTGTTTCTGTAGATTCATCGAGTCAAGTAGGATAATTTAGTATTTTGTTTTAATTTATTTTGGAAATGCCAACCATTATCTATTGTCAAAAGACTCAAAACCATACTTATATTTCTAGCCAGATTTCATAGAAACGGAATTCCTTAAAACATTTTTTTACACATTAATCTTTCATCGAAAAAGATATTCGGATATTAACTGTAATTGGAAACATTGCTCATAAAGCCATTGATAACAGATGTTAACTAATTACAATTCAAGCTGAAATCAATGAGTAAATTATCAGAGGGTGGGATATTTTTGAAACCAAAATCTAAATTTGGAACCTGCACATAGGAACCACCTAAGTGAAACTAATCTTATGAGCAGCTACACAATTTGAAATGCTACCCTCGGAAGCTAATGGACCACTTGCTAAAGTTCTATAACAGTCAGCTTACCACGCATAAAAAAAGGTGTCAGTTTGAGTATTAACTTTATACAAAACGCTCACAAAATATGTCTGATTGTTATTACAGAATTCTTGATGGATGACAAAATAAAAGGCAAATTAAGTGAATCAGTTACTGAAACCAATAACTGTTACAAATGAGACACAAAGTGAAACTGTCCTACACAGCCTAAACCAATAACAGTTGTATTGCAGAAACGGATTAGGCTCATATTTCATATTTAACTCATACAAAAATACGCCTTCTCTACATTTATTGACAGAGATATTCACAATGGCAACTTGTATCTGTCATCCTCAGCTGTAAGAACAGGTTATAGCAGCTCACTGGCTTATCAGATACCCCTTCCTGAAATTTGAAAACCTGTCCAGTAGAAATAAAACAGCGTATATTAGAACCCAAGACATCGATTGATCAAGTTAAGCTAAATCTTTGTTACTTTTAGCCTTATTAATTATACAAGTCACTGCAAACATGAACAAACTACCTCTAACATGTGGCTGCTAACATTATAGTTTTTGGGCTTATGAGCTTATCTCATCTTGGTTTATATTTCATAAGTTCAATTTTTCAGGCTTATTTACAAACTTATGGGCTTACATAAGGTATGATTTAACAAGCTTATATAGGCCAATAAGTTTCAAAATAAGCCGAAAAAACTAGGCTTATGAAATAAGCTCATAGACTCAAAAATAAGCTTAAACAAACACCCCGTTAAATGAGATAACTAGCTTCAAAATGCAATGCTAAACGCCCCTTTCAAAATAAGCAGAAGATATATGCAAAAAGTCAAAAGGGGGAGAGAGGGACATACCTTCACTGTATGTTGACATGTGGGATATAGGAGATAAGGGGCCAATAAAAGCCTCTTCTACTTGTTTTTTCTTTCAATTCATCTGGGCATCTACCGATAAGCAAACTCAAAAGTGAAGGCAACAACTCTTCTGGTAGATCTTTCATCTTTGGGCAGCTGTAAAAGGATAGATGTTGGAGGGAGGTGAGGTGTTGGAGTCCCTTTGAAACCGTTTCCAATTTCTCAAACTTATTTAAATAAAGTGTAGTAAGAGATGAAGGAAGCATATGAGACAATTGACTTCCACCAGTCACATCTTCTTCTTCTGCCGATCCACCAAATAGGTATAGTCTAACAAGACAAGGTGGGAAGTTTTGTGGGCCAAACTTTGATATGGCCTTCTTCAAACCCCCTATTTGTAAGAAAGCCATCTTAGGAGGCCAAAACCCAAAGGAATCAACATCCATGCTTTTACAATCTTTAATTATCAGCTCTGTTAACGAGGTGAGATTCGGCAAATCTGCAGCAGGAAATGACTCTATACTCGAACAATCTGCTATTGTTAATTCAGTGAGGTGAATGAAACAAGTAAATACATTGATTGATTTCAGATTTTTCCACCAGCTTATACATACAACCTCAAGCATCGCTGGCATGCTTGGGTTGAGAAGCTCCTTTTCCAGTAGTTGTTCACAATCGTCAATTATGAGTGACTTGAGCTTATGCCCTCCTCCTTCAATTGGGAAAGAGACAGATGCAATTGAACTACAACGAGTAATTTTCAATTCTTGAATGTTGTTTGGCAAATTACAATGTTCAAAATTTTGACATCTCCATACTTGCAAAATCCTAAGAGATGTTAGCTGGTTGCATCCATCCTCCTCTTTCTCTCCCAAACTCACCAATTTTGAACAATCCTCTACTACCAACTTCCTTAAATTCACAAGAACCTTACTTGCCTCTGCTTCTGATTCCCACAAATATCTTATTTCATCACAGTCATAGATACTTAATTCTTCAACTGCCCCAAGATTATGCATAATAACTCTCCACACATCATCACTAAGTCCTGAAATATCATATATACTCATTCTGGTGACCGATGAAGCTGCACGAATTAGACTTGTCACTACGCCATTACCACAACCAAAGAGCTCTAAAACCATCAGTGAAGGTAGTGCTTCAAGTGAGACTTCAACCAAATTAGGACACTTCAATATTTCCAGCTTTTGAAGGCATGGAAATATTACTGAACCTACAACACCACTCTTGGTAGACCAAACCTCCCACCCCCTCATATTTGTAATTCTCAGACTTTCAAGCTTAGGAAATGCAATACCTCTCCCAAGAAACTCTGACCCCACGACTTTCACCTCATTTAGCTCTTGGGTAACCAACTTCTTAAGTGACGGCAGGTCCCCAAGTGGTGGTAGATTCATACAATTTCCACATTTTCCAATCCATACAGAAGTCAAAAGGAGAAATGAGGGGTCTCCGATCCAGTTTGGAAACAACGTACCTCCATATGACTCAATTTCAAGATCTTTCAAGTTATCACTATGAGGCTTTAGCGCATCGAGGACTTCCTTTTCAAGGTTTTCATTTCGAGAATCATCAAAGACATTACTCCATCCCATATGTAACTTACTAACCTTCTTTTGTGATAAGTTTACATCCTGTATATCCCTTACGCTTTGCACTTTGTCCAGCCCATGAATGTAAATCTCCGCTTGGAAATTCTTTAAGTTCCTAAGCGCAGACATAAAAAAGTCATTGTTTTCAATAACAACAACTTTGTTGGAAAGGGTTTGTAGGCTTTTCATCTCACTAATCCCTAACGGCATCATATTCCAAAGCAATGTATCCCGAATGTCAAAATGCCGCAAATGTTTAAGCTTTAAGAAGTTGTCGGGCAACTTAGTCAACTTACAACAGCCAGAAACAATCAATGTATGTAAGTCATAAAGATTGCAGACATATTCTGGCAAATGTGTGATGCTAGTTCAAGATAAGTTAAGATACCGCAAGTGCTTCATGTTGCCAACACACTCTGGTACCTCAACTATTTCTAATTTACTCAAACTTAGAACCCTCAACAATGGTAATTGGGGAAGTATGTCAGCCACAAACTTACTTGACAAGTAGGATGTCTGCCAGCTATCATTTCCCATCACATTGGGCATAGCTAAAAACGTTCTCAAACTATTAGCTCTTTCAAATGTCTTAAACTTGTTGTAAGTATTATAGTTCTCACAAACAAATGACATATGACGGAACTTTTTAAAATCTGTCTTCCTAACATCCTTCTTCACATCTAAGTCTAACCTCACAAAAAATTCTCTTGCAACAAATGTGGCTAAATCATTCATGAGGTCATGCATCACAAACAACGATTCTTCATGAGGCACATGTTGAAAAAAAGACCTTGACAACAGCTTTTGAAAATATTCCTCACCCAAACGTTCCATTGATTTTTCTGTAGTTGAATTGTGCAAAAACCCTTCCGCCATCCACAACAATATCAAGTCATCTTTCTCAAACACGTAGTCCTTGGGGATCAAGCAACAGTATGCAAACAATTGCTTCAGACGTGCAGAAAGATCAAGGTAGCTTAGTCTAAGTGCCGGAAGAATGCCACCTTCATCTTCTAACATCCATATCTCATTTTCCAACAACCGCTTCCATTCTTCATCATCGGTCCTATTTCTCAATAAACGTCCAAGTGCTTCTAGAGCCAAAGGCAAGCCATCACATTTTTTAACGATGCCTTCACCATGTTGTCTTAGCTCTGGAAATAAATCAAAGTTATTTTCACCCAAAGCATTTTGAGCAAATAGAGACAGAGCAGCGTCGGGTGACAACTTTTGTAGAATGTATGGATGATCGTGGTTTAGCAGCTTTCTGAGCAATTCTTTCTTTCGAGTTGTGATGATAATTTTGCTTCCGAAAGCCCCTGCAAAAAATGGGCCCGCTAAGGTCTTCCAATCTTCCCACTTTTCGCTCCAAACATCATCCAAAACAATCAGAAATCGTTTTCCCATAAGTCGATCTCTAAGAGCTACTTGAAGTAGATTCAAGTCTGCAAAATCCCTATGTTCCCCGCCCACAGATTGATGGATAACTTTGCTTATATTGAAGCTATCAAAGTCATCTGATACACAAACCCATGCCTTGAGTTCAAAGTGGTCCTTCACTAACTGATCATCATACAAAAGTTTAGCTAGAGTTGTTTTGCCTATCCCTCCCATACCAACGATCGGAACTATGCTAAAGTTTTTATTGCATGGTTCATCACTTAACAGCTTCTTGAGTAATTCCTTTTTATCACCTTCACGCCCAACAATACTAGGTGCATCTACCAAAGAGGTCTGGTAATTTCTATTCTTGCTTTTTTGCCCGCCGTCTTTCACAATCAAACCAAGACTATTTTTTTCATCTATAAGTTCTTGTAACCTCGTGGTAATACTATTTAATTTGCCGTCCATCTTAGTACTTAGTGAGAAATTTGTGCAACAAGTTGGAATGAGCTTTCTTACCTTGCTACTGATTCCTTCAGACTCATTGGTAAACTCGTGATGCATAGCATCCGTTGCTAAAGCATCTAGCATATCGTCTATGTCGTAAACCAAATGTTGGAGACCATTTAACCACTGTTTAACAGCTTCATCTGTTACTTCCTTCTGAGAAGCATCATTAAGCAAGGCCCGGATCTGGGATAACTTCCTCTCCCATTTCTTCAGCTCGGTATGAATTTCTTTGGAGCGGGCAATCTTGTTCACGGCTACAGATTTTAGCTTCTCAAAAACAATTGGGAGCAAGGCAGAAAGAATGAGTTCAGCCATTATTGGTACGAAAAGGGTAAGAGCACAGATTATAACAGTAGTAATAGAGATTTGTATGAAAAAGGTGCACCGAAAAAATGATTTCAACTTTCCTTTATGGTGGATTAGTTGGTATATGTCTTTGTTTTCGTCACTCTTTTATAGTTTTATTATTGTTTTGCACTTGCGAGGAAGATGTAGACTGGGTCTCCATTGGACGAAAAATAACAGGGTAAAAGCCAAGGATGCTTCGTGTGTTAACTAAATAATGATTCATTATGTATAACCTGCTAATTTTAAAATCATTATCCTTAATTTAGTGTTTGTTATTGAATCAATATGTACCATTATTTAAAAAGTTGGTAACCTGCTACTTTTACTTTCTTTTTTAATTTTAATTTTTTATCATTGATGAGATGGAATTGATGCCTTGTTGTTAACACACGACTGTCTTGTTGAATTTCATATCAATAATCCAATCGCAAGTTACCTACCAACTGTTCCAACGAAAATCTGCCACGTAACCTGCTGCGCAATTGAAAAGGAAACTTGACTGACTACCGCGACCTCTATTTCCTCCTCCGGCATATTATTAGCATTTAGCGGGTCGGATGAGACATGATACCATTTCAAGGTCAGGTAACGATAAAAAGGTACGGGCTGTTCGTAGCCGTATTGATTAAGAAAACCAAGTGAGATGTACAATTGGCCTCCATTTTGACATAAAAGCTTTTTAACATCATAACTTCATTTGGACTGCAAAACTAATTAAATGACCACAAGCAATCAAATAATCATAATCAAGTTTATTGCAACAGTTTCGCACCTCCCAGCAAACTCACTGAATTCATAACAACTGCAATACATGAGATAATGAACTCCAAAAAGTAATGTCGAATAGTCTTTGGAATAAAGTCTGAATCGATTATATGATATATACACATATGGATACTAAAAGAAGTTGAAAATGAAACGGCAGAGAAGGACCTACCCTTTGGAGATGTGAAAACAAATTTGAGCACTTCCAAATGTTGAGATGTTGGAGTCCCGTTGAAACGGCTGATAATATGAACAGACAATTGAGCATTTATAAGAGATGATGAATCAGACAATTGACTACCATTACTTCAATATTAAAATTCAGTAATTCACTTTGGACAATTGCAACACTCCAGATTCTTACAATACCAAAAGTCCAACATCCAAAGATATGTTAGTTGCTCCAAAAAGTTATACTCCTAACCTTCCTTTGCTTCTGATTCCCACAACTATCTTATCTTATTGCAACTTTTCATAACTATTTCTTAAACTGCCCAAGATATATCTTCTAAAAGTACTATCGGGCAAGTC
The DNA here is from genome assembly GCA_910596185.1 of Chrysanthemum makinoi. NCBI lineage: Eukaryota > Viridiplantae > Streptophyta > Magnoliopsida > Asterales > Asteraceae > Chrysanthemum > Chrysanthemum makinoi. Next base: position 218,456,835 of record OU343224.1, read on the forward strand.
ATTTATAAGGTAGATTGAGAAGGTCGGTCTAATTCTCGATGATTGTTATAACAGTCATTTAGAAACCAAATAGTTGTATTCAGAACCAACAATTCCTGCTCCAAGAAAACACTAATCTATTATATTTACATTTATATATGTTCTATTAAATTCAAGTGATTTGTATATTTTTTCATTGTTGATGTGGTTATATCGACTCGTGTATATTAAAATGGGTCAAACTAGGTTATGTTTTATCTTTGATGAGTTAATTGGGTTGGGATATGAGCGTTGACTGAAAATGAAAAGAAAAGCATGTCAAATGGGTCACATGAAGTCTACTAAATACTGTTTTATATTCATATTTCATGATTTACTTGGTAGCAAAAGCCATAGGTTGAGCTTGGAGACATATATGTGGTACTGTGGTAGGAATCATAATTATGAATTTATACAAAGTTACAAAATATATCCGTATAACTTATATAGAACCCTTTATTGATAAAAATAAGGTACATAATGTCAAGTGGAACAACGATCAAATACATAACCAATAACAGTTGCAAATGAGACACACAGTGAAACTCCTACATGGCCTAAACTAAGAACAGTTGCATTAAAGAAACCAGGAAGGGTCAGATCAACTCATAGTCTCATACAAAAAATACGATAGAAGCATTGAAGATGGCATCTTTTCTCTGTTGGGCTCCACAATAACAGGTTATTGGAAATTATTGGCCAGCTGGAAATCCCATCCAGAAACTTGAAAACCCGTTCTGTAAATAAAAAACAGAGAGTATATTAGAAAACAAGACAATGTTTGATCATGTTGAGCTGAATATTTGTTAATCAAATCTATTTGAAACATAAACAACTATTTTGCATAATATGTTAGGCATGTATAAAGTTCATTGTGAAAAATTGACGCTTCCTTATCAGCCCCAATAAAGATATTAATTGCAAGTCAGGCTAGAATAACATAACTCAATCAAAAACATATTTCAATGCAAACACAATAATAAGATAAACTCACAATTTTTTAACACCTGCTAAACTACTTGTACAGTTGTACTAGCTCTTTCCGCTTATAATCCAACCCCAAACAACACACTCTACCTTACAAGAATTCAAAAAATACAACACCACAAAGGAGCCAGAAGCATCACTTAGATAATTAAGTAGTTGCACCATCTATCATCCTTCATAATCGCATTACCTCCCTAAACTTTCGTTACAAAACTAAAACATATACGTAGTAATTACTTCTTCAAAATATTTTAGATTGATATGGAAATTTATTATTGTCATGAGTTCCTTTTAAAATCAGTAAATGACCAGAATAAATAATTAAATAATAAGTTTAGCTGCAATTGATTACGAGTGGCCTAAAAATTAAATGAGATAACTAACTTCAAAATGCAATGTCAAACACCCCTTCAAATAAGCTTAAACAAACACCCTCTTAAATGAGATAACTAGCTTCATAATGCAATGCCAAACCCCCCTTATCAAATATACGAAGAAGATATATATATATGTAAAAAGACAAAGGTACCTCTTCTACTTGTCTATCCTGACACGTGGGATATAGGAGATGCGGGGCCAATAGGAGCCTCTTCTACTTGTCTTTTCTTTCAGTTCACCTGTGCATCCACTGAGTTCCAAACTCAAAAGTGAAGGCAACAACTCTTCTGGTAGATCTTGAATCTTTGGGCAAGCCCATATCTGAAGATGTTGGAGGGAGGTGAGGTGTTGGAGTCCCTTTAAAACTGTTTCCAATTTCTCAAAACCCCATAAATTAAGATGAGTAAGAGATGAAGGAAGCATATGAGACAATTGACTTCCACTAGTCACATCATCTTCTTCTGCCGATCCACCATATAGGATTAGGTGAACAAGAGAAGGTGGGAATTTCTGTGGGCCACACTTTAATATAGGCTTCTTCAAACCCCCTATATCTAACAAGACCAACTTAGGAGGCCAAAGCCCAAAGGAATCAACATCCATACTTTTACAGTATCTTATACTCAGATGTGTTAGCGAGGTGAGATTGGGCAAGTCGGCAGCAGGAAATGACTCTATACTCGAACAATTCCATATTTCCAGTTTTGTGATGTGAATGAAACAAGTCAATTCATTGATTGATTTCAGATTTTTCCAATCGCTTATTTCTACAACCTGGAGCATCGGTGGCATGCTTGTGTTGAGAAGCTCTGTATCTGGCAGTTGTTCACTTCCAGTAATTTGGAGTGACTTGAGCTTGTGCCCTCCTGTTGGGAAGGAGACAGATGCAAGTGAATCACATGCACATATAATCAATCCTTGAATGTTGTTTGGAAGATTGCAACGCTCAAGATTCTGACAACTCATTAATACCAAGAACCTAAGAGATATTAGTTGGCTGCATCCATCCTCCTCCGCTTTCTCTCCCAAACTCACCAATTTTGAACATTTCCATACTTGCAACTTCCTTAAATTCACAAGAACCTTACTTGCCTCTACTTCTGATTCCCACAAGTATCTTATTTCATCACACCCCCAGATACTTAATTCTTCAACTGCCCCAAGATAGTCCATAACACCTCTCCACGCCTCATCACTAAGTCCTGAGATGTAACGGATACTTAACTTGGTGACTGCTGGAGCTATATGAATTAGACTTGTCAATACACCATCACCACAACCGCTGAGATCTAAAACCCTAAGCGAAGGTAGTGCTTCAAGTGAGACTTCAACCAATTTAGGACATCCTGTTATTTGAAGCTCTTGAAGGCGTGGAAACACTGCTTCAACAACACCACTATTTGTTGACCATACCTCCCACCCACTCATTCCAGAAAAACATAGAACTTCAAGTTTAGGAAATGCAATACCTGTCCCAAGGAACTCTGAGCCCACAACTTTCACCTCAGCCATACTTCGAATAACCAACTTCTTAAGTGATGGAAGTTGCCCAAGTGGTGGTAGAAACGTACAATTTCTACCGCCGCTAATCCGAACACAAGTCAACAGAAGAAATGAGCGATCCCCAATCCAGTTTGGAAATACTTTACCTCCATATGAGTCAATTAAAAGATCTTTTAAATTATCACTATGAGGCTTAAGCGCATTCATGACCTCATTCTCAAGTATTTCATTTCGAGCATCATTAAAAACGTTACTCCATTCCACATGTAACTCACTAACCCTCTTTTGTGATAGATTCACCTCCTGCATATCCCTTACGCTTTGCACTTTATCCAGCCCACGAATTTGAATCTTCCTTTGGAAATTCTTTAAGTTCCTTAGCCAAGATATAAAAAAGGCGTTGTTTCCTCCAACAACGATGTTGGAGAGAGTCTGTAGGCTTTTCAACTCAATGTTCCCTATCGGTATCATATTCCAAAGCAATGTATCCCGAATGTCAAAATGCCGCAAATTTTTAAGCTTTAAGAAGTTTTCGGGCAACTTAGTCAAGTTATAACAGCCAGAAACGATCAATGTATGTAAGTTATAAAGATTGCAGACATTTTCTGGCAAATGTGTGATGCTAGTTCGAGAAAGGTTAAGATACCGCAAGTGCTTCATATTGCCAACACACTCTGGCACCTCAACTATATCTAATCTACTCAAACTTAGAACCCTCAACAATGGTAATTGGGGAAGTATGTCAACTAGAATCTTACTTGATAAGTAGAATGTCTGCCAGCTATTTATCAAATGGGAAAATGATAAATTTAGGCATCAAAGTTGCCACGTTTTCCTTTTCTGGGCATCGAACTTTTTTTTTTCCTATTGTAGCACTGAACTTGCCTAATTTTCCTTTTGTGACACAAAATCAAACTTCGATGCCCAGAAAAGGAAAATTAGAGCAAGTTCAAGGCAATAAAAAAGTTCGATGCCGTAAAGGAAAAAAGTTCGATGCCTAGAAAAAAGTTCGACCGCTAATTTTTTATTGCAATCTAGTCCTTTTCGTCCGTTTTACACGTTTTCATCCGTTTTACACGCTGTTCGTCAGACGCGTTTTCGTCCGCTTTTGCCGCGCTTTCTTTTCCGCTTCGCATTTTACCAGCACGTTTCGCCGTTTGTCACGTTTTGCCCCGCTTTTTTGCTCGTTTTCTCAAGTTTTGCCGCGTTTTTTCGCCTCGTCCGCTTTTACATTTTTTCCGCTTTTGTCGTTCAGCGCAGACAAAAGTTTCGCCCGCTTTTGCACGCGTTAAAAACGCATTTAAAACGTGCAAAAGCGGACGAAAACGCGTAAAAGCGACGCGAACGCAAAAGTTTTACTCAAAAACGGACGAAAACGCTTTACCTAAAACGCAAAAGCTGACGAAAACGCGCAAAAATCCGGACGAAATCGCGCTTTAATTAAAAGCGCTTTATCAAAAACGCGCAAAACGGAGCTAAAATGCGGCAAAGCGTAAAACGCAAAACTTGTCGACGAAAACGCGAAAACCGGACGAAAACCCGTAAGAACGGAGCGTAAACGTAAGAAAGGCTAAAAGGACTAATCGGTGCAATAATATAATAACGGTCGTTAAAAATGCATCTAAAAGGACTAACGGTGCAATAAAAAATTAACGGTCGAACTTTTTTTCTCGGCATCGAACTTTTTTCCTTTCTGGCATCAAACTTTTTTCCATTGCAGAAGATCAACTTGCCTTAATTTTCCGTGACACAAAATCAAACTTCGATGCCCGTGAAAAGGAAAATTAGGCAAGTTCAGGGCTACAATAGGAAAAAAAAAAGTTCGATGCCCAGAAAAGGAAAACGTGGCAACTTTGATGCCTAAATTTATCATTTTCCCTTATCAAATGGGGCATCGCAAAAAGTGTTCTCAAACTATTAGCTCTTTCGAATGCCTTGAACTTGTTGTAAGTCATATATTCCTCACAAACAAATGACATATGACGGAACTTTTTGAAATCTGTCTTCCTAACATCCTTCTTCACATCTAAGTCTAACCTCAGAAAAAATTCTCCAAAGAATAAATGTGGCTAAATCATTCATGTGGTCATGGATCACAAACAACGATTCTTCATGAGGCACATGTTGAAAAAAAGACCTTGACAATAGCTCTTGAAAACATTCCTCACCCAAGCGTTCCATTGATTTTTCTATAGTAGAATTGTGCAAAAACCCTTCCGCCATCCACAACAATATCAAGTCATCTTTCTCAAACACGTAGTCCTTGGGGATCAAGCAACAGTATGCAAACAATTGCTTAAGACGTGCAGAAAGATCATGATAGCTTAGTCTAAGTGCCGGAACAATACCACCTCCGTCTTCTAACATCCATATCTGATTATTCAACAGTTGCTTCCAATCTTCTTCATCTGTTTTTGTTCTTAATAAACTTCCAAGTGCTTTTAAAGCCAAAGGCAAGCCACCGCATTTTCTAACAATGCCTTCACCATGTGGTCTCAAAGACCGGATGTAAATCAAAGTTCTTTACACCCAAAGCATATTGAGCAAATAAAGATAAAGCATCATCATCTGACAGCTTCTTCAGATCGTATGGATGATCGTAGCCCAACTTATTAAGCAATTGTTGCTTTCGAGTTGTGATGATTATTTTGCTTCCATGAGCCACCTCAAAGAATGGGGCCGCTAATGTTTCCCGGTCTTCCAGCTTTTCGCTCCATATATCATCCAAAACTAGGAGAAATCGTTTCCCTGTAAGTTGATTTTTAAGAGCTGCTTGAAGCAAATTTAGATCTGCAAATTCCTTATTTTCCCCGCCTATAGATTGAAAGATGACTTTACTTATATTGAAGCTGTCAAAGTCATCAGAGACACAAACCCATGCCTTGAGCTCAAAGCGATCCTTCACTTGCTGATCATCATACAAAAGTCTAGCTAAAGTCGTTTTTTCTATGCCACCCATACCAACAATGGGCACGATGCTAAAGTTTTGATCGACTACATGGTTCATCACCTAATAGCTTCTGGAGTAATTCCTTCTTATCACCTTCACGTCCAACAATACAAGGTGCATCTACCAAAGAAGTCTGGTAATTTCTATTCTTGCTTTTCTGCCGGCCATCTTTCACCATCAAACCAAGATTATTTTTTTCATCTATAAGTTCTTGTAACCTCGTGGTAATATCATCTAACTTGCTGCCCACCCTAGTACTTCTTGAGAAACTAGTGAAAAAAGTTGGGATGATCAGCTTTCTTAACTTTCTGGGTATGCTTTCAGACTCGTTGACAATTTCGTGATGCATAGCATCCGTTGCCATGTCATCGAGAATATCATCTATGTCGTAAGCCAAATGTTGGAGACCATTGAGCCACTGTTTAACAGCTACGTTGGTCACTTCCTTCTCAGAAGCATCAACAAGGAAAACTCGGATATGGGATAACGACCTCTCCCATTTCTTCAACTCGGAATCAATTTCATTAGAGCGAGAAATCTTGTTCTCGAGTACAGATGTTAGCTTCTCAAAAACGATTGGGAGCAAGGCAGAAAGAACGAGTTCAGCCATTTTGATTAATTGTGAGATTTCAGATGCTAGCAGAGATTGGTAAGAAAAGTGCACTAATTAGAATGATTTCAGCCTGTGTTAATATTGGATTAATGGTTCTAAAGTCATTGTTATGGTCATATTAGGTGGCTAAAAAGATGCGCATGGGCGCATGGCCCCATTGGATGCAAAAGATATTTAACAAATTTGCGCACTAACTTTATCATTCATACTTTATAATAAAATATAATGTACTCTATAAGACAATGCCGATGCAATTATTTCGGCAAGACTCGTATATTGGTCCAATACTCCAATAACTAGTTAGATATATTTTATTTTCAGTATCTTTTGGCCTTGTAGTTTTTTAATATGTTTGTGGTTCAGTTGAAGCAAGAGATGGTGTTCTAGCTTTAAGTAGAATAACCTGCCAACAGAAGGAAATTTTTGCTACATGAAATATTTATCAATTGTATATTTTTCTGGACTCTAGTGAAAACATAAAATTATTAAATAATGAAAAAAAACCATGTTAATATGTTTCAATTTAACAGGGTTTGGTCAGATAAGAAGTACAAATACGGGACGCACACTATTTTTTATCTTCTTTTTCTTGAAATTTCGAAATATGTGTTAGATACGAGTATATGACTATGGAAACAATACTAGTAAAAAAAAATTAATACGGCTTAGGAGGTTAAAAGCATTGAAAAACATCAAGGGTCACTTTCGACCCATTTAAGCCCGTCTACTTTTAATCAAGTTTAGTTTTACCTTTTGACACACTAGAGGTCAAATATCTTTCATGTTCTATGTTGGATGTGAGCTGAGGCTCACGTATAAGTTTCCATTTTCAGTTGGTTTAATTTGGCATGTTTACCATATCATTGCACTGCATTGCATTTGCAGCAACATTCATCATCGCTACTATTTCCCTTGATGTTTTTCCGTTTATGCAATACCTCTTGTTGACTGGATGGCGTTAGGACAAAACACTGGGTTACTGTTCTGTGCCGAAAGCTAAGAGATTGGTGGCATTGGGTACTGAACTTTGGTAGATTCAGTCGACATATTGGTTGTTCTATGTAGCCTTGACAATTAGTCAATTTGTTTAAAACTTTATTTGTACGTTTCAAATGGGTGTTGCCTATAATTGCATCATATGGGTATCTACTATCTACCTATGATCCATTGATGTGGCAAAATGGTTAGGTTGGGTAACGGGCTAAAATGGTTAGTTTTTTGTATGGGTCTCGTCGGGCGTGCTTCAAACATTGTTCGAAGTTAATTAATAATCAGCACGTCAATTATGATCAAAAATGAATTATTTCAATAATAGTATAGTATTTAAAAATGTAATGATATATGAAGTTTTGAGCATTAGAAATACACTTAGGCAACTTTCAACCCATTTGACATGTTTTTTTATAAGCATTACATTTTACTCGTTAGAGATAAAACACAACCCTTTTCAACTCATTCATGAGTAAACTGGCTCATTACCGCCCTATATCATTCATCTTAAAAGCTTTACACGATATTCACATTGATGTAACAATTTTTCCTAAATAATTGTTGACTTTTCCAACCATTGTCATAGATTTCGGTGCAAATAAACACTAAACAGTAGGGTTGTATTTGTTTTTTGGGCAAATTATCTGAAAAGGCATCGAACTTGCCACATTTTCCTTTTCTGGGCATCGAACTTTTTTTTCCTATCAGAAGATCTGAACTTGCCTAATTTTTCAGAGCAATCTGAACTTGCTATTGTAGCACTTAAAGTGTAATTAACATTCTTAAACCCGTTTTAAGTGTGATTTTGTGTCACAAAAGGAAAATTAGGCAAGTTTAAGTGCTACTATAGAAAAATTAAAGTTTAGTGCTACCCGTTTTAAGTGTGATTTCGACCCGCTAATTTTTATTGCACCGCTAGTCCTTTTCGATGCTTTTTAACGACCGCTATTATATAATTGCACCGCTAGTCCTTTTCACTCGCTTTTGCATCGCCATTCGCTTTGTTCGCTTTGACACGTTTTGTCCGCTTTACACTTTCGTCCGCTTTTGCACCCGGCTTCGTCCGCTTTTACACGCTCTCATTCGCTTTTGCACGCTTTTACACGCATTTTTAGTTTTTGCACTCGTCCGCATTTTTACATCGCTTTCCCCTTGCATAGTTTTGTCCGCTTTACAGTTTTCGCCCGCTTTTGCAGCCATCCGCTTTACGCTTTGTCCGCTTTTGCATATTTTCGTCCATTTTACACTTTTCGCCCGTTTTAGCAGTTCATCGCTGCATCGCCCGTTTTTAGCAGTTTCATCCGTTTTCAGCGCGACAAGTTTGCCGTTTTACAGTTATGCTGCCGTTTTGCTGTTTTACGACTCAGACGTTTCGCTTTCCGCACGCTGCTCGCCTTTACACGCCGACCAAAACGAAAATGTGTAGAAACGGAACGAAAACGGTAGAAACGTAACAAAAGCGGTAAAAACGCAAAAAACCGCTCAAAAGCGGACGAAATAAAAGCGATCATTAAAACGCAAAAGTTTACAAACGCAAAAACAATCAAATCAGGCAAAACTTAAAACGCAAAAACGACTAAAATTGTGCAAAACTGACAAAACGCGTAAAACGAATTTAAACTATGCAAAACGGACAAAAACGCGTAAAAGGACTAAAACGTAAAACGACAAAACGATAAAATCGGATGAAACCGGTAAAACGGGACGAAAACCGTAAGAACGGATGAAAACATGTACAAAACCATCAAACCGGCAAAAACTAAAAAATCGTAAGAACGCGGCGATAAAACGAAAGAAAACGTGTAAAACGACTAAACCGTAAAACGAACAAAACCGAAAACGCAAAAACGCTAAAAGGACTAACGGTGCAATAATATAATAACGGTCGTTAAAACAAGCTTAAAAGGACTAACGTGCAATAAAAAAATTAACAAATAAATCACACTTGTAACGGTAGCACTAAACTTGCCTAATTTTCCTATAGTAGCACTAAACTTGCCTAATTTTTCTTTTGTGACACAAAATCACATTTAAAACGGGTTTAAGAAGGTTAATTACACTTTAGGAAAAATTAGGCAAGTTCAGTGCTACAATAGGAAAATTAGGCAAGTTCAGTGCTACAATAGAAAAAAAAAAGTTCGATGCCCAGAAAAGGAAAATGTGGCAAGTTCGATGCCTTTTCAGATAATTTGCCCTTGTTTTTTCACATATTTTATGACTAATCTGCAAAACTATGTACTGTCTACGAGAAATAGGTGGATATAAAATCTTTAAGATATAAGAAGTGATAATCAGACAAAAAGAATATCTACAAAATTAAAGAAGAAAAAAAGTCATTTTTGTCTGTGAGCATATAATCTCGTCATTGCTCCATTTCGAATAACAGAAACATGAAGGGCCAAAGTTGCTCGTTGTAAACTTTTAAACCGAATAGCGGTTATTATAGTTAAGTTAGTTATGGTGGTTATTGCCGAACCATTGTGTCGGTTGGTGATACCCATTCGATACTTATATATACTTGTGAACATGTTACAGAATTCAAGTTTTAACAATTGAAAGTTATCTAGTATTATTGCAATTTCATATATTGTTTTTACTCAACATTTGGGACCAACAATTGGCATCAAGAGCCTTGCCTTTACACGCTCGTTACACCGTTACAACCATCATTCAAACACAATAATTTTGTAACCAGAAACCAGATTCTGATAACGAGCACCATCACAAAAACCGAAGCCATTTCTTGAACGAAAAGAAGGAACCGTAAAAGAAGCATAATGTGAAACCTTGTTTCGAAGAAGAAGAAGAAGAAGACGCAACGTATAAACAAACATACGCTGCCTGGATAACTTGAGACGCAAGGAAAGTAGTGCACCGACCGTATTTGTGTAGAAATTGCATACGACAAGGCACCAAACGAAGTGGTGACTTGATAGTTTGCGTTGGTTTGATCCTGAACGCAACAAGAACAAGACGAAGGAAACTTTGTTACACTTGTTGGCTTTCAATCATACAACGAAACAGCCTCTTTGTCGAGACAAAGGTGGAGAAGAAAGAAGACGTACGTGAAAGAATAAGAAGAAAGACGTTGCTTGGATTGAAGAGAAGGGTATACCGAACAAGAAAACAATCGAAATTGTTTTGGAATAACGCTCGCAATACAAAAAAGGGACAACAACAGGAGCATTTTGATCACTTGCTCGCAAGGATACCGCCGGTATTTCAGAGGTTGTTGTAGATAAGGTGTGGAATAAAGAAGAAGTGGTATTGTGGAACGCGGACAAGCAACGAGGGCAACAAGGACATCACTTGTTGACATACTACCGTCGAGTAGTAGAACAAAGACAAGCAATTCGCTTGTTCTTTTGGAAAGAATTACCTAGAGTAATTTTTTAATCGTTTCGTGTTTATCCGAGACTTGGAGATAAAGGAAGCAAGTCGACACAAAAGAAAGGACAACGTGGTACGAGGAAGTGGTATATTTTGAAGAAAGCAAGTCGACAACATCAATAAAAGGTGTACCGATTGCTTTGGAATAAAGAACGAGGAAAAATATAGTTGGTATATTCTAGTACCGACAAGAAGGGAATACGCGCGTGACAAACACAGGTCACACAAAAAATCTCAAACTTTTGGATTTCCTTTCATATTTATAGTATAGATACTTAGTTTATACTATTAGAAATCCATAGTTCCATATTAGGATTCCCGGATAACTATCTCTGTTCCCGTAGTATTAAGTGATACCACTAGTTAGAAATTCCCATACGAATTAGAAGGTGAAGATCATAAGCACTATCAAAATGCCCGGTGACGATGCAAGTGGCAAGTAACATCGCACCAAAACCCGTAACCCCTATGACACAGTATCAATGCCCTAAACTTAAAACCACAAACTACACAGTTTGGACTATACAAATTAAGGTGATACTAGAAGCACAAGGATTATGGGAAGCAATAGAACCTAAGGTTGATACACAAGTAGATGTTAAGAAGGATAAGGCAACAACTGCCTTCTTATATCAAGCTGCTAACCGAAGATGTGATCTTACAAGTAGCAAGTTGCAAAACAACAAAAGAATTATGGGATTCATTGAAAAAGAGACACGTTGGAGAAGACAAGGTGCAACAAGCACGGTTACAATCACGATGATTGGATTTCGGACTCTTTAGATGAAGGAGGATGAAACAATGGATGCATTTACAGCCAAATTGAACGGCCACGCCTACGAAGGCTAAATAATTAGGAAAAGCGTTGGATGAATCACTTTTAGTACGAAAAATATTAGATTCCACACCAGATAGGTTCATTCAAATAGTAGCATCCATAGAATGCACGAATGATCTCGATGACATTACGTTAGATGAGATCACAGGAAAACTTAAGGCATTCGAGGAAAGGATAAAACTCCGAAAGGGAGGACAAGTGGAAAGCCAGACAACTTATTATTCGCACAAGGCGAACACTCTAGAAATAAGAAACGATTTACCAAATATAGAGGTAGATCGAACTATTCACGAGGAAACCGGCGTAATAAGGGAAATAGAAACAACTCGAATGGAGGAAACTCATCCCACTCAGATAAATCAAATAATGGAAAACAAGGATGGGATAAGAGTAAAATTACATGCTATAATTGTGGAAAACTCGGACATTACAAGAAGAATTGTTGAAGTCCACCAACAACTCAGGAACAATCAAACCTTATCTTTGAAGACGATGAACCATCACTACTAATGGCTACACACGAAAGTGAAGAAATCTTGTTAAATGAAGAACAAGTACAACCCCGGAAATATGCTACGACATATGCTAGCATATGGTATTTAGATAATGGTGCAAGTAACCATATGTCGGGCACCAAAGGCCATTTTAAGGATATTGACGAAAGCATCACTGGACGCGTTCATTTTGGAGATGGATCGTATGTAGAGATAAAGGGTAGAGGTTCAATATTATTAGGATGTAGAAACTTACAACAGAAAATGATTTCGGATGTTTACTACATTCCAAACCTCAAGAGCAACATACTTAGTCTAGGACAACTTACTGAAATAGGTTGCAAGATCATCATGGATGGAAATTTATTGACTTTGTATGATAAGAACAAGAAGTTGTTGATGAAAGTAGAACGATCTAAGAATCGACTTTACAGTATTAGATTACATATAGTAGCACCTATATGTCTTTTAGCAAACGTTGATGACCAAGCATGGTTATGGCATGCTAGATTAGGTCACCTGAACTTTGACGCAATAGACAAAATAACAAGGAAAGGTTTAGTGGATGGAATACCAAGAATAAAACATGCAGGACAAATCTGTGATGCATGTTTATTAGGAAAACACATCAGAACACCATTTCCAAACCAAGCTAAATTCAGATCAAAGAACCCATTGGACTTAGTGTATGGAGATCTTTGTGGTCCCATAAGTCCAACAACAAACTCCGGAAAGAAGCTCATCTTCTTATTAGTCGATGACTGCACACGTTTTATGTAGGCTTACTTTCTAAACTCGAAAGATCAAGCGTTTAGCACATTCAAGGAATTTAGACACCAGATCGAATCAAAGTTGAAGTTAAAAATCAAGATGCTAAGAATCGATAGAGAGGTGAATTTACATCACATGAATTCACCAAATACCGTAGGAGAATGGAATAGAGAGACAATTGACAGACCATACTCACCAAGCAGAATGGTGTAGTAGAGAGGAGAAATAGAACAGTGTTATCAACAACTAGGAGTATGATGAAAGCAATGAAGTTACCCTTAAATTTTTGGGCTGAAATAGCACGCCATTTACATACTCAACAGGGTACCGACGAAAGCCCTGGAAGATAAAACACCATATGAAGCCCTCTACAACAGAAAACCAAACCTAGAATACCTAAGAATATTCGGATGCACAGCTTATGCTAAGATCACGATACCTCACTTGAAGAAGCTGGATGATAGAAGCATTCCAATGATTTACTTAGGGGTTGAAGAAGGATCAAAGGCATGTAGGCTATATGATCCAGTAGGAAAGAAGAAACATGTTAGTAGGGATGTAAAGTTTATGGAAATGAAACCGTGGGATTGGAATAACAATGAAGAGGATACAAGTACTGAGGATACGTTTTGGACTAGTTTTATAATAGATGGAGTTGACTATGATAATCCTACACCACCAACATAGAAAACACTGACAACACGTATCAAGAACAAGAACCTATACCAGATCCACCCTCACCAATCACACCACCATCATACACTTTCAACCCTAACTCAGAAGATGAAGAAGGAGCTACTAAAAGCTCATTAGAGAGCTCAGAACAGAGATATGATCATAGACCTATACAAGGTTTAAAGAACATTATGGAAATCTACCAAACTGCACGTGAAGTAGAAGCGCCAAGCTTATTTTTCACACAAGAAGAACCCCGTAATTACAAGGAAGCATCAAAAGATGAAAAGTGGATTGAGGCCATGGATATTGAATTAGATTCGATCAACAGAAATAACACATGGACCCTTGCCACATTGCCCGAAAATCATAAGGCAATAGGACTCAAATGGGTTTATAAAACCAAGAGAGATGCACAAGGAAGGATCATAAAGTATAAAGCAAGATTAGTAGCAAAAGGTTATGTACAAGAACAGGGAATAGACTTCGATGAAGTGTTTGCACCAGTTGCTAGGATAGAGACAGTTCGATTGATATTAGCACTAGCAGCATATCATGGATGGCAAGTACACCACTTAGATGTAAAATCAGCATTTTTACATGGAGAATTGAAGGAAGAAGTCTATGTTACACAACCTGAAGGTTTCATTCAACAAGGGAACCTAGGAAAAGTCTACAAGCTAACTAAAGCTTTGTATGGCTTAAGACAAGCACCTAGAGCTTGGAACGTGAAGCTTGACCAAACATTAAAGTCATTAGACTTTAAGAAATGTAATCTCGAACAAGCAGTCTACACAAAGAGAAGCAAGACTTCTACATTTATCGTTGGAGTATAATGTAGATGATCCGATAATCACAGTACTCCAAAGAAGGAAGTAGACTTGTTCAAATCCCAGATGAAAGATAAATTTGAAATGAGCGACTTAGGGTTGCTAGCATATTGCCTTGGGATAGAAGTTACACGCAGAGGAGAGATTACGATCAAGCAAACTAGATACATTAACAAGATCTTTAAAGAGACAAGCATGACGGACAATAATGATACAAAGACACCGATGGATCCCAGCACTAAGTTGGTCAAGGCGGAAGATGGAAACCCAGTTGACGCAACTTATTACCAAAGCTTAATTGAAGTCTCGATACTTATCGCATACAAGACCAGATCTTAGTTACTCAGTCGGACTACTCAGCAGATTTATGCAAGACCCAAAGGATCATCACCTGAAGGCAGTGAAACAAGTAATCCGATACATCAAATGAACGAAAGACCATGGAGTAATATACAAGAAAGACGGAAGCCGCAAGATTACAGGATATAGTGACAGTAGTTATGGAGTCAATACAGATCAAGGAAAAGGAACTACTCGAATAGTATTTTACTTTGGAGAGTCACCTATCACTTGGTGTACTCGAAGCAACCAACAAGAGTACTCTCATCATGTGAATCGAATTCATGGCAGCTCATCGTAAAGACAGCATGTCAAGCCTTATGGCTAAAACGATTACTCAGTGAATTAACTGGATTAGAAGAAAAGAAGATAACGCTTTGAGTTGACAACGTATCAGCTATAGCACTAGTAAAGAACCCAATTTTTCATGGAAGAAGCAAGCACATAGACATTCGCTATCATTTCATTCGGGAATGTGTAGAGAATGGTCATATCAACGTAGAACACGTAAGTGGAGAACTTCAAAGAGCGGATATTTTAACAAAGGCCTTACCAAGACTCAAGTTCGTGACTATGCGACAAATGCTCGGAGTTCAAGACTTAGGACGAAGCAACGATCAAGATTAAGGAGGAGAATGTGAGCATATAATCTCGTCATTGCTCCATTTCTAATAACAGAAACATGAAGGACCAAAGTTGCTCGTTGTAAACTTTTAAACCGAATAGCGGTTATTATAGTTAAGTTAGTTATGGTGGTTATTACCGAACCATTGTGTCGGTTGGTGATACCCATTCGATACTTATATATACTTGTGAACATGTTACAGAATTCAAGTTTTAACAATTAAAAGTTATCTAGTATTATTGCAATTTCATATATTGTTTTTACTCAACATTTGGTACCAACATTGTCTTTTATGTCTAAAATTAAACAGCACACTTCTTTCACTTTCTTTTCCTGCTTCCATACATAATAGGAAAAAACAAATGCATTTCGTTCATTTCATCTTCCCGCGTGCAGACATAAGAGGATAACTAAATATTTTGAAAAAAAACAAACATTTCCTAAGTTAACTAAATATGTGCTAATTTTGCAGCAAGATGATATCCAAAGCTACCCATGTAGATGACTATAAAACGCAGTATTCCTCTTTTGCCATTTTGTAAAAGAACGTTCAGATGGTGATTCATGGAGTTTCTTTCTAGGAAGACGCATAACTATTGTTGATATGTTTCAGATGGATCCTTAATAATCAATATATTTAATATATATTGACTTCCGAAACCATTGTACATGTCAAAATGCAAGAAAATAAAAAAAACTTTGCAAGAATAATGGTTTCATACATATTATTTCTACATGCTCTTTTTTTTCTGAAGATGATAAGTACTTAGCGAAATTAAAAGAATGGAAATAAAAGATGTCGTGTAGTTCCTAAGGAAAGGAGGAGTATCAGTGGGACGCTGATAATGGTGACAATGAATAAGATGAAGAGGGTTTGTTCAGTTCAAGTGTGGAAAGTGTGATGACAATTTGTGTGAAGGTTTAAGAAATTGCAGGGTCCAAGCCCTGTCAAGACATGATACAACTCCAAATTAGTGAATTCAAATGTGCAGGTCTAGAGATAGTAGACGGGCTGCTGGAAAGCATGTTGAGTATGAAAAGTACGGAGTAGTTAACAAAGCCGATTACCATCATGTGTAAATTTTTAAGATCTTCAGAATTTTCAAAACAATCAGAAACTTGATCTATCGATATGATATCAAAACTTCAAGAAGAAAATCACATTCAAACACTATCTCATCCAACCCATCTCATATAACATAACCACATGCGAAACGCAACATCAAATACCACCGAAGAACACATCCATTTAGGTACTGTAGTTTCATATTTTCATTGATGCAGCCTGTTGCATATGGTTATATATACATATTTATGTCCATGTATAGAGACAGATTGCAAAGTTGGAAATGCCAAAGATGGTAAGTTAATCTAAAGAACAAATAGGAAAGGAAAAATAATACAGTCTACACTTCGTGTTTAACTATGATTTTAGAATGAACAAGAGGGGGAGAGACAAATTTTTGATGAAACAAAACTATAGAACTCAAACGAACCTATAAAACAAATTGTGAGCTATGACCCATTTTCCGGCTGATGATAATCTTTCATCTTGTATTATGAATAGGGTCTGATCCTCTTCGAATTCTCCTTTTGTTAGACTGATTTGGATCAAACATCATTGCTGGTGTTGGTGCAATATTCAATTTTGTGTCGAGTTCTTCAACTTTAACGTCTTTCAAAAGACGTGAATTCCTTGAAAACAATCTTCCTTCTCCCCATCTCAAAGCAAGACCAATGCTTCCAAGTGCAGAAACCGTCTGTGATTGGGTGGATAGAAACACAACACACACAACAATCATTGTCACCATCTTGTAATTAGCAATCCCCATGGCTAGATACAGAGATGAGAGATGGTGGTGTGTTTGTTTATGGAATGTGACTGTTACAAATAAGGCAGAATTTGATCTTTTATGAAATTTGGATGAAACTAAAGGTAGAAAAAGCAAAGAAGTAGATTCACTTCAATCATAAGTATTAATGTGCAATAGAAGCAAAAAAAGAGATGCATATCAAGGGGATGCTCTTTAGAAGACTCTGACAGGTTTGAATGAAAAGTAAATTGGAGCATCACTCTTAGAATCTTTATAGAATTTGTTCCCTCCAGTTATGTCATCTTCACTATTGATCTCAACTTCTATGTAAAGTAAGTGAAAGCACTAAAGATATGTGTGACTTTGGAGGGTGTTTGTATTTTTATTTTGAAGATGGTGTTGTGATATTGCTATTCAAATAGGATTGTTAAATGTGCAAGATAGTGTTTAGACGTGCTAACAATGGGGTGAGAATTAAGTTAAAAGACGCGTTAAATAGTCATAATTACTATACACTTCGATAACTTTCGTAGAAGCACGAAGTTATCTAAAGTGACAATTTTGAATATATAATCTGAGACATAATCTGCTCACTGAAACATTAGAAACTAGCTACGGAGCATTTTGCAACTTCGAGTTGCAATAATAAAATACTCATATCTGAAACGCAAATTAAAAAAAATAATAATAAATAAAAAAATAAAAAATAGAAACCAATTTTCTATGTTTAAACATAGTTAAGAATTACTAGTTTCATGTCTTATCTCTCAATTCTCAATCTTTCCTTCCATGCTGGACAACTAGCACATTTACAGAATTTTGCAAAATACAAGTACATTGTTAAACCATGTAATGACTGTGAGGCTATGTCAAACAAGGTTATATAAATTTAAAATTTTGCTAAACATGCAAGGAAAATTGAAAATTTTAAAAAAACATGTGATGAAAATTTAAATTGGGCAACTGCTAAAGCTATTGTAGATTGCTACATATGCAAGAAAGCCAAATAAAGGAAAAGTTAAGAGAATAGAAACATCTAACAAAAAAAAACACCAAGAGTTTGCTTTATGCTCTTATAACCCAACTTTAGTATTCCAATCACTTATATCCATGCATTCATAAACCAGTCATTGTTTCTTGTGCTTAACTTGTGCTTTATGCTTTTCTTTCTTTCCCTATAACCATTTGTTTTCTTGGGTCCCATTTATTTTACATTTTATGAATCTTATTATATAGTGTTACAAGATAAGATGTACAAAAAGTCACCACAGCCATAAAATATGTACAAATACAGATAGTTGATGTACAAACTCAATTCGCGGAAAGAATTTAGCTCGTAAAAGCTTTTAGGACACAATGGCTGCCGGAACACACAAGGCCTACTATAACCTCTCAAATTTCACGATGATAATAATTAAGGCATAACAGGAATGTTACGTTTCTGTGTATACTATTGAAGTGGCTGGTGAGTACCAGGGATTACCACGGGTACTGGTGTGGCTGTAGGTGTAGGTGTTGATGACATGCTGGGTGCAGGTGCGGGTCCAGGTGCAATGGTGACCTGCAAGCCTCTATGTTGTCCTGCTTGAATCATAAATGCAACATCTGATGCTGCTAATGTTTCCACTTCCTGATCATCAATTCAAGTAGCAAAAACCATGATAATATGTATACTGGATTATATAATACGCACGTCCATAAACTGAGGACGTAAATTTGTAAATGAAGATTAGAAATCAAAAACAACAATTTCGCTCCCTTACTTGTGAATGGTTAAGGTACATTTATAAAATAGTAGCTTCAAAGGAGATGGGTCAACGAGGTCCAAAGTCACCCAAAGTATGTTATTCATGCATAAGATTACTTTTGTAATCATACTTAACACTATGGTTTAGATAAAAAAAAATAAAGCCAAAAACTGTGGACTGAAGATATTTCGGGGTCGGGTCAACCCGGCCAAATTTCGACAAGTACAAAAACCACCCGTTTAACCAGACCCATTTTGATCCATTACGTGACTGCCAAATTGCAATCACCTCAGAATAAATGCATGATTAGCACTATTGTGTTTTACCTGTGCTTGCCTACGACGCTGCAAGATACTGATTCCCCAAAGCATTATGTAGCAAGGTAGAAGAAACCCAGCTGCCCGAAGCATGAATAACTGCCAATCAAAATAAAACTTATCAAAATATCAAAATATGGGTCACGGAAATGCATCTTTTTTAGATAGCCAGTATTATTCGACGTATGGGATTACCAAAAAAGAAAACTTTTTAGAAAATCCACTTACAGCAAAAAAGGTGGTGGGGTCATCATCGTCATCACTATCACCATCTCCGATAGTGAGAGCATGCCTTAGCAGCAGAAGAGCCATCAACTGCCCAAAATAAATCCGCAATAAATGCAATAAGGTTAAGAATGAGATAACCAATCCGTACATGACTAAAGTGGTTAAATTACATTAACAGAAAATTTGATTATTGTCATGAAAGAGATGGCAATAACATACTATGATAGCAACTGAGCGACATAAGGAAGCTCCACTGGCACTGTTATCTTCATATTCATCATAGTCTGTCTCAAGAAGACGACGTTCAGCAGCCGCCATAGCTAAAACCCGAGGATCATTCAAGTCTAAAGGAGTACCAGCAAGAGTCCAATTTCCACTGTAAGGAAAACACTATTAGATGAGTTACTAGAAAGATGAAATGGTTTATCAAAGTAATACAAGAAACAGCAAGAGTCCAATTTCCACTGTAAGGAAAACACTATTAGATGAGTTACTAGAAAGATGAAATGGTTTATCAAAGTAATACAAGAAACATGTTTGACAAGACAAATTATATAAAACAGTCTATAATAAACCATCAAGTTATCTGAATGATGATATCAGGTAAATAGATGATATTACTTTAAAATGTTCCAAAAGAAAAGTACTATATTTCATTGGAAATTAAATAGATTATGTGATGTAATTTTCATAAGACAATTAAGAAGCAGGAAGAGAGTAACATGCCTAATATCAATGACAGTTTCGTCGGACTGAGGTGGAGGAGCAGTGTAACCAGGTTTATAAGCCTGTGAAATGAAGATTGTTCCAACTAGTCAGCAATTTATACATGTCGCAACAATGATATCATCAGGAAAGCAGATAAAATGACACACCCTTGACCCAACTAATCTACACCTTTGTCCAAAAAGGACTTGAACCCACAACCAAAAGGTTGGTAATCCAAGTTACACCTGGATACCGATTGGCCTTAGAGAGTTATGCACATCTTACAAATGCTACTCATCAGAGCATCATGAAGATATGAGAACTCAGATCACAAACACATAAATGCATTTGCTAATAAACTGACGCCTTAGAAATTCAATTACAACAAAAAAAACATTTCAATGTTGCCTTTCGATGACGTTTTAAGACATATAAACATGTACGCAATACACATTTCAGTGCAAGTACAGAAAGTTAAACATGAAAATAGAAGTACATAAATATCTGTTATAACCAAAAAATAGACGGACGTAAACATTATATTTGTGGTCAAAAGGCTTAGATTGCATATGACCCGCAAGGTATAACAAGTCAATAAGCTGAAAGAATCTGGTCATGGTCCGTTTACACAATTTAGTACAGAACTAACATCTTATAATTATACTCCAATAATAAAAGAAGGCATCGATGTTAGCTTAATCACAAACACATGACATATATATACCTGCTAATAGATTGACTTCATTAAATCCAATAACGATGAAACAACAACCTAAACATGACATTCCTGGTTTCTAATGGAGGATGGTTATAACAAAGTGAGAACATATTTGAAATACACATTTTTAAGTAAACATGATTATTATTGTCTAAGAGCTCGGAATGCATATAACCACAGCAAATAACAAGTCAATAAGCTCAAAAGAATCAGGTCATAGGTGGGTTTATACACAATTTATTACAAAATGTAACATCTTATAATTACATCGCAATTAAAGAGAGAGGACATGGCAGAAAATACAAAAATAAAGTAGGCATTGATGTACCTGATGACAGATTTCACATATTGTATCTCTTTTCTCATTGCACCATCGCTGTACGCATTTCCTATGAGCATACTGCAGATACAAATAGCATGCTTTAGAGTTTAGAAAATAAACATGTTGGCCTAACTCAAAGACGACTATAGGTCCCTTTTTTAACCCATACGACTGACGGAATATTAATGCGTTATTTCCCCCTTCTCATTACACACAAGTAACTCATAAGGCCAATTTGACAAAAACTACGAATACAAGCATACATATTAACAAAACGACAAAGAAAACTACCTTGAGGCTGCCACTGCAAGCACAAGGAACTTCAAGATTTTTAACACTATCCTCTTCTTGACAAATACGACACTCAATAGACTGAATCAACGGCTCTTCCTCATTAGACACATCATACTGTTCACCCTCCTTTGTATCATTCGCCTCTCCAACAGCACGGCTACTAGAAGCCTTTGGAGCCACCACCTCCTGTGGTGCCACAGGCTCCTCAACGCGTTCAATTAAATGATCTTCCATCTACAAAAAATTAACACACATTACCCATCCACAAACTATACAGAACCATAAACTTCAACCACATTGCACCGTGAAAACTGATCATCACTAGCTCATTTATTAAAATCATTCACTCCAAAAGCACATCGTTTTTATAGAAAATCGCACCAAAAGGTACTAAATTTTAGGTCAATCTGAATTAAAGGTATTTGACTTCTTTTTTTCTCAGCTTACGGCATCGAAGTCTTCATTTTGTGTGCAACGTAAGGTTTTTTTCAACTTTTTTAAAGATGCTATCAGTCAAGTTTTTAGCTAAAATGGTAAGTTAATGTGGTGCATCATTCAAGTTTTCGGCTAAAATTTAGACCATTAACCTTTTTAAAAAGTCAAAAAAACCTTGCATTTCGCAAAAATTTAACTTCGATACCATAAATTGAAAAGAAAAAAAAAAGTTAAATACCTACAATTCAAATTGACCTAAAGTTTAGCACTTTTTATGCGATTTGCCCTTTATATGATAGTACTAATAAAGTACCAACCTTTAGACCCTAATACTTAAAATTAACTCAATAAACCAAATACCCATATCATATCACAAATCAAAACAATCAATTTCCCAATATTGACCCATGGGGTCAAAATTGCCACAATTTGGGGAAAACTAAATTAGTCATCAAGAATCCAATTAACCACCAAAATAACCAAATTGACACAAACTAAAACAGACCCAGATCATCAATTCATAATCAAATCCACTAAATCAAACCAATTGCAAACGAAACCCTAAAAAAAGTCAAAATTAAAAAGTCAAAACTGAATGAAATTGAAGAATTGATGAATACCTATGAGGGAAGTGATTAGTTGAATATGCGGATTATTAGTGTGTGTGTGTGTGTGTTTTTAAGGATCACAAGATGTGAGCTAGGAATTGAATTTGGGTGTGTTGGGGATGATATTATATTTTGGGAAAATGATGTTTTCTTTTTTTGGGATAATACAAAAATATGGATATGAGAATGTAATAAAAGTCAATTTTGGATTTGTTTTGACACGGTTTAAAAGTGGAATGTGTCTCGTGAGTAAAAAGCCCGAATTTGCGCAATCATGTAACATTCCTCCTTGTGGTATTAAAAATTCGTTTTGTAGTTTTATATTGTACTACTTTCTTCACAAAATAAATTTGTACTTTATTTCAAAAAAAAAGTTTATATTTTTCACTACTCAAATAGCATTTATATCCACTAAAAACATTTTTTATTTATTAAAACACAAAATAAACATTTGTTTTGTACCATCTCAAAATAAAATAAAAAATTTTAAAAAAAAAATGGACATCTAATCACAGAAATATGAAATACTAAGGGTGCGTTTAGTTAGAAAACATTTTCTTTCATTTCCTATTTCTTGTTTTATAGGAAAAGGGAGGGGAGTTTTATTTCCACAAAACAATGGAAAATTTAGAAAACGCGTTTAGTTTGAGAAACATGTGTTTATGTTTTCCATTTTGCAAAACTAAAAACATGCTTTAAGTGTTGTTGTTTTCTATCTCAATTCTCTATTCACCTTTGTAAATAAAAACATCTTCAAAAACACAAAACAAATATTTTAAACTAACAAACTAAATTATAAATTAACTAAAAAAATCTATAATGAGAAAATAAAGAATTAAAAAGTAAAAATATAACATCAAATAACATGAAAAATCTTCTCGTTTACTACAATTCGACATAAAACATTAAATTTGACATAAAGCAAAATTCCCTATTTCATCCGTTTTATACGTTTTTATCCGTTAAGTTTTATCCACTTTTACGCTTTTATATTTTTGAACAATTTTATACGCTTTATTAGAGGTGAAGCAAACGGGTTGGGTCGGCTTGGGTCATGGGTCATATATGTCATGTTTTAAAATGGGTCTAGCAGTCATTGGGACAGATGGTTTGATTCGTCGACCTACTTAATTAGTGTTTCATCCGACGTTTTCTGCGTTTTTTTACTCTTCGCTTGTTTACGCTCGTCCGCTTTATTATTGTTTCTCGGCCGCTCTGCTTGTTATGTTTTCGTTTTTCACGTGCGATATTCTGCTGTTTTTTTACGTTTTATCGCCCATTTTCTTACTTTTTCGCCTTTTAATGTTTGATGCGATTTTTTACGCCGTTTTTACGCTTTTCGCATCGCAAAACCTTAAAAACCTAAAAGACGAAACGTAAAAAAGATGAAAACGTAAAAATTCAGACGAAAACGTAAAGAATCGGATGAAAACATAAAAAATAGACGAAAACGTAAAATAAGAAACGTTAAAAACGCTAAAAACGGACGAAGACGTAAAAAAAGGGTCGAAAACGTAAAAAGGGGTTAAAACATAAAAAATCCGACAAAAAGTAAAAAGTGGACGGAAAGGTTAAAAACGCATCTAAAACGTAAATAAATCGAACGAAAACGTAAAAAATCGGGCTAAAGCTTAAAAACAGTATAAAAACGCATAAAAACAAGAAAACGTAAAAATGAACAAAACGGACGACAACGTAAGCGAAACACTAAAACGTAAAAAACGGACGAAAACGTAAAAAAACGGACGAAAATGTAAAAAAACGGACGAAAACATAAAAAAAAAAAAAAGACATAAACGTAAAAAAAATCGTTAGAAACGGTGAAAAACGTAAAAATGGGACGCAAACGAAAATGGACAAAAACGTTAAAACGTAACTTTAAAACGTAAAAATTCAAACGTAATCATAAAAAAATAGACGAAAACATAAAAGAACCAATCTAAAACGTAAAAAATGGACTAATAAGGAGAACGAAGAAAGCGGATGAAAACGTAAAAATTGGACGAAAACGTAAAAACAGACAAAAACGTAAAAAGTCGGACTAAAAAAACGTAAAAACACAAAACGTGAAAAATCGGACGAAAACGTAAAAAAGACATGAAAACGGACAAAACGAAAAACGGATAAAAACGTTTAAAAACGGATAAAAACCGACAAAAACGTATAAAAACGGACGAATAGGTGAAAACAAAAAAAAAGTGTTTTCCACTTTTGTGTATTAAAGTTGGAAATAGGAATTTTGTGTTTTGTAGAGAATTTTATTGGAAAACACTAATTTGAACGCGATCTCTGTTTTCCTTGTTTTCCACAAAACATTTTGTGGAAAACAAGGGTGTTTTCCCTCAACTAAACGCACCCTAAAGTTTGATGTAATTTGTTTTTAGGTTCCGGTTATTGACATGGTCGTTCTGTGGGATTTGATGGTCATGTGTCGTAGTTCTA
Source organism: Chrysanthemum makinoi (assembly GCA_910596185.1). Classification (NCBI taxonomy): domain Eukaryota; kingdom Viridiplantae; phylum Streptophyta; class Magnoliopsida; order Asterales; family Asteraceae; genus Chrysanthemum; species Chrysanthemum makinoi. Next base: position 218,481,870 of record OU343224.1, read on the forward strand.
AAATAAGCCTCCTTAACTTTGAAAATTGAAGCACTCGTAAGAATTAGCAAACAACCATTTTTTTTATTGGCACACTCCAAGCTGTGCAATAAACAGTTGTACTGTTTTTATAATCTGTTTTAACTAGTTATACACTAGAGCGTGCAAATCAAAATTAAGTGTGTGCAAATCATCTCCCTTATACATTACTTTTTGATATTGATCAAATAACAACTTGCTAATCTATTTCTAATCTAAATATTATTTGTCTTTCTTATTTATTTACAATCATCGAGCTTTCATGCATTTTACGACAATTCACAAAATACAAGTTATTACAACACTTTTATGAAGTAACATACCTTGTATTGATATTTTGAAAATATACAATAGGCTAAAACACGTATTTCAACCTAAAATAAGGTATTGTATGAAATGTGATATTAATTTAAACCGGGCGATAAATCTAAAAAGGATTGGAGCTAAAATGATATTATTGCAAAAATAAGGGTCCATTTGGTTTGAAGTTGGGTTTCACTTTGGGTGTGGGATTTAAAGATGGCTAGTTTAGGATTAAGAGTGACTCTTTAAAAATTGATATTTGGTTACACTCAGGTTTGAAAGACAATTCCATAAAGAGTTAATTACATAAATGGTCACCGTGGTTTAATATTTTTCAGTCACTCAAATACTAAAGTTTTTTACTTGGTTCCATCGTGGTTTGCATATGTTACCGTTCATCCATATCCGAATAAAATGACCAAAATGTCCTTCTTTTTGAAATCTTTTCACAATTAACTAACGACCGTTAGTATAAAGGACTAACGGTCGTTAGTTCTTTTCTACGTTTTCATCCGTATTTACACGTTTTCGTCCGTATTTACACGTTTTCGTCCGTTTTTACACATTTTCGTTCGTTTTTACACGTTTTCATCCGTATTTACACGTTTTTGTCCGTATTTACACGTTGCTCGCATTTTACAATTTTCGCCATTTTACATGCGTTTTGTCCGTCCATGTACACGTTTTGCCCATATTTACAAAATGCCACCGGCACGCTTTATCCGTATTTACATTACGTTTCCGTTTCTGCGCATACACGCTGTCAGCATATCGCATTCATCCGTATTTACATTTGCCTCGATTTTAACACGCTGCCGCTTTTTTTCGTCGTTTCTAGCTTACACGTTACACGTCATCCGTATTTACACGCCACATCGCTATTTTCATCCGTAGTTACGTTGCTCGCTTTTACGTATTCGTCCCGATTTATACTGTTTTGTTTTACACGTTTTCATCCGTATTTACACGCGCTGTTTTTCGTTTTACAGTCCGCTTTTTACACGCTTTTGTTCTGCTTTTACACGCTGCCAGTATTACGTTTTGTCGCTTTTACATCGCGTTATTCAGATATTACACGCTTTAAATGCAAAACGCTAAAAACGCAAAATTAAATGGCGTAAATACGGATGGAAACGTATTTAAAACGCAGCGAAAACGTAAAACGTAAAATGCATCTAAAAAGTGTAAATACGGATGTAAACGTAGTAAAACGATGAAAACGGTAATTACGACGAAAACGTAAAAACGCATAAAACGTGATAAAATGGACGAAAACGTAAAACATGAAAACGTAAATACGCGATGAAAATGGGCGTAAAACGCGACAAAACGTAAATACCGATGTAAACGCAAAACGACGAAAACGTAATTACTACCTAAAACGTAAAAAACGCATGAAAACATGTTAAACCGACAACGTGTAAAACCGACGTAAAACGGTAAATACGGATGAAAACGGTAAAACGAATTTAAAACGTGTAAAACTGGACGTAAAAACGTAAAACATATGAAAACGTAAATACGGATGAAAACGGTAAAAAACGGCGTAAAACGGTAAATATGGACGAAACGTATGCGTATAAAAACGGTAAAAACAGGCGTAAAGGTGTAAAACTGAATAAAACGCGTAAATACCGGACGTAAAAGCGGTAAATACGGATGAAAACGCGTAAAACGATAAAACGGTAAAACGACGAAAAACGTAAATACTGGATGAAAACGTAGAAAAGAACTAACGACCGTTAGTCCTTTATACTAACGGTCGTTAGTTAATTGTGAAAAGATTTTAAAAAGAAGATGGCAAGGACATTTTGGTCATTTTATTCGGACATGGACTGGATCTGTAACATATACAAACCATAGTGACTGAACTAGTCAAAAAAAAAACTTTAGTGACTGAAAGTGAAAAAATTGTCAAACCACAGTGACCATTTATGTAATTAACTCTTCCATAAATGTTGTTTGTTTACCATATTTTGATTTGTGAATTGCTACAAAGAAAAAGTCAAATGGATTTGATATGTGAATGCTACAAAGAAAAAGTCAAATGGATAATAACATACAATACTAGCATCCCATAAAAACTGATGCAAATATAGACTACAAAAATCCATTTCATGACTGAACACAAAATACATAAAAACGAAAGGACCCATGGCAGATTCGAACTAACCAAATAAATATTTTGCAACCACCTGGGACAAACTTAGTATAAGAAAAACAAAATATGCTATTAGACCTCAAAACCACCACATACTTTCGATCTCAAAAGTTAGGAGAAAAATGCCTTAGAACCTTTAACCTTAATAAACTGCAACAAAAAGATGGTACCACGGATCACATCCCCAGATACGAACTAGCTACTGGTCATTAGACTTAAGGCCCCAAGTAGACATGAAACTGAATAACAATCAGGGACTTGATGTTTCTCTCCACGTATCAAACATTTGATGTGCTAAACCATCTCTAAAGTTATACCATTCATCGATCGGACTGATATGTGATAAACAAGCTTCTTCTACTAATTGTTCTTCATCGATCTCGTCTTCTTCATCTTGTTCCAACTTTTGTGGATCAACTCTCATGGACTTCCTTATTAGATTATGTAGAAGACAACACGCTAGAATAATGCGGACTTTAGTAGCAATTGGGAAAAATGAAGGGGATGCTAGTATCTTCCATCGCCCTTTTAGTAATCCAAAACATCTTTCAATCACATTTCTAGCCTTTGAATGTTTCATGTTAAAATACTCTGTAGCGCTCTGTGGTCGATGACCGTGAAATTCGTTGAGATGATATCTTTGACCTCGAAAAGGGGCTAGAAAGCCCGGAGCATTGCAATATCCAGCGTCCACTAAATAATAACAACCTTCAAAATTCAAAAAATAAAAATGATCTAAGCTTAAATACTTGTTAAAGATGTTGACAAAAGGAAATATCTTCTTCTTATACCTTGAGGAATTTTAAGACCATCGCGCCTACTAATGGCATCCCCTTAACACTCACCATCGTAATGCGAGAACCCTCCCACCCTTTGCAAAACATATATAAACTGCATACAACAAACACCCAATACATTTGTTGCTATATCTGCTTTTCTAGTGCGGTACCTTGGTTTTTTATCTGATGGAGGTGTGACTCTAATTGAAGTCCCGTCTATAGCACCTGAGCATCCTTTAATTTTCATAATCATCAATAAATAGTAAGCACGTAATTGATATTTTTCATAAAATGAAAACATAGTTTTGAAAGAATGAATTAGATACTACCTTGAAACACTTCCGACGGTTGTTTTCACAATTTTCGGTAATAGGTTGTGGCTTTTGAAGCAACGCGTCATGCAATTTCAAGATGGCTAGGAGGCAACGATTAAATTTTCGACTAACAGTTTCCCCACTTCGTAAGAAAAGTAAGCTAATAGTACTATTCTTTTTGTGGTGAGCTAGTACATATAAAAAAAACAACTATTTCTTCTAATGTCATGTTCTTTGTGCCTTTTAAACCAGAAATATCTCTTACCATCTCACACAATCTAACAAAGGTACTTCAATCCATTCTAAGTTGGCTAATACAAACGATTTCTGATTCTCTTGTTAGCCTATTTAGCCAAATCATTCTCTCAAGACTTTTTTGCTCTTTACTTTTCGACAAAGGCCTAGTGATTTACATACGTAGCAATGATAGACGAAACCAAGTCATGAATACTACATTAAAAACACTAACAAGTGAATTCAAAATCTCGACAATATAGAGTACTTTGCGTCTCCTGCTACTAATTGGAGTACGTGCCATTTTCTCCTACACTAAATCGAAAAGTTAATAAACATTTATTTTCTTTTCAATAGTCCTTTTCAAGCTTTCATTACACATAAATCAAATAGTGAAAACATTGCAATGATAGTAAAGTAATAGAATTATCATAATAGAATGCTCAAAAATCAATTTCTATCAATGGGTTATTAACATCCTCCTACTGCTAATCATTTATAATTTTTCAAAATGATAAAACATGTAGTATTGTGATTTTCGAAGTATGCTTGAAATAACCCACAAACATGAAAAATGAACTGAGTATATGTATTAGGGGTACAATTTCATATGAAATTATGATTATCATAATAATATGCTTTAAAATCAATTTCTATCAAATGGGTATGAACATATTTTATTTGCTAATCGTTTGACCTCAATACAAATAGATAGTTTAACAATATGATTTTTGTACAAATAGACTTATTCACAAATATAAGCCCAAAAGAACAAGTTGACATATCTCATTAGAAATTTGCACTGGTACCTCATTTGCACTTAAAGATTATATGTACGATTGATAAAAATTAAAAATCAAGCCCTTTCATTGTTATATTGATTGTCACTTGATTTATCTAATCTAAACTAATAAATCAACTACACAAAAATAGAGTTTTTGGTGATGACCTGTTGGTGTGTTGAGACTTGAGATACTAAAGTTGTGATCAAAGAAATTTTTATGTAGGAAGATGAAGAAAAATAACACAAAAATAATAGATGTGGTATGAGAGAGAAGAAAAGAAGTGGGGACACAGGTGGGATTAGGATGAAATCTTACCCTCTTGGTGGGGTTTATAAATCACCGAATAAGAGGATATGAATCCTAATTTTAACACCCAACGCCCGCAACCAAATAACTGCTATCAAGCCCAATCCCACTCCCTTTAACCCACACCCATGAAACAAATGGGCTCTAAAGGTCAAGTTGAAAACCTATAAAAACTAATGATAAAATAATAACAAAATCAAAAGTCAGGGCCAACAACGTATGTTGCACACCATTGGTCTTGGAGTTATCTTCCCCAACAAAACCCACATCCCATTATCCTCCATTAACATGCAAGTGAAAGCTTTTATTTTCTTCAGTTGAAAAATCTCATATTCTACCTTTAAAATCATCCATTAATCGGATTAAATACCTCAAAAATGATTTTGTACTTATACCAAAGTTTTGAAGATTTGAGGCCCATAAAAATGAATGTCATGTGCGGTTTCCCATCATGCACCTACTCAAACCCGGGCTTGGTTATTGACTTATTGCATTTCAAAGATGAGAAGAAAAAAAAACTATCTAGAGTCTTTGACATTAAGTTGTTAAGATCATTGTTTCGACATTATGTAGTTGGAACTAGAGAGCTCATATCTATAAAGTTATGAACACATGCGGTTGAAAACTTTTATCTACACATCTTTACAATGACCTTGATCTACATATTAAAATAACATAGCATTGTTAGTCGTAGCATGAGATGTTTTTTAATGATCAATATGTTTAGAGTGTGAGGCATCGAGGTTATGCAATGCGTAGTGCATGGTTGGTAGAAACGCAGTGGTTCTCTTAGTAAGCTTAATTTGTCATATCCTCTAGAAAGTTAGATCCTGAATCTTTTATTATCTATTTAACCAAAGTATATGTACCTTGCTATCAGTTGCATTGACCAATTGTTTACTTCATCAGCATTACAGATATTGATTGGTCAGAGAACCATGAGGAAAGTGCTATCTTAAATGGTTATATTATTTTTGTAAGTTTACTTGTGACAGATACTATTGGTGAAACATTTGATACTCAGAAGGTTAGAAAGGTAAACTGCTTTACATAAGTTTTTTTTGTTTAAATAACTTTTGTTGACTTTTATCTTCTTTTATATTGTTCGGGGGGAGAATGACAAGTTTAGGAAGTATATGGATGCCCTAGAAGTTTGAGTATAAATAGAATGAGATATCAGATTCTTGTGATAACTTTTCACACAATTATATTATTTTTTCTCTTCTTCTTACACTAAATTTGTTAAGGTTTGTAATCTTGTTATTACAGTTTGTTTAGTTGCGCCTTGTATGTTTATTTTCTTTGAGCTATTAAAACATCTCACTTGCTATGAGGTGTTAATATGCAATTTTATTAAAACCAAAAAAGAAAAAAAAAAGTTGATTGTGTGAATCATTTTGTCTTGTTGATGTGTGTTTGTTTTCATAAATCTGATATGGTATCAAAGCTAGTTCGACTCGATACGAAGTTTTAAATCTGATATGTAAAATCTATGCGAATAAGTGTGTGACCCCGTAGGCTCATGTATCTGAAGCCGTATAAATATCCGTATGACTAGAGCATTTTCCAATAACTTAACTATGACAAGGACTGATATATAGCTTATGATGTTCATTGCCTTAGTGAGTTTGTTTATGCTCCTTTTCAGTCTCATTTAAGATTTGCTTTGAGGGTTTTGACATTTAAAAAGTTCCCTAGGAATTGGTATATCTTCTAATTGTTATTACTTATTAGAACTTGGATCTTTGTGTGTTTGTTGATTCAGAATGAGCTAAGTGTAAAACTACAAGGAAGTCTGTTACTTGGAAAAGCAAGAAGCAATATGTTCTTGCTAAATTGTCAGCTGAAGTTAAAATTCTCTACATTAATAGGAAAAAAAATCAATACCGAATGGAAAAATAAGTTTCGAGTTGTATATACTCTTGTATCATCTCTTATATAATAAAAATTTTCCAAAACGTGAAAAAAAATGTGAGTAATTGAAATTGGATCAATGAGAGTGCTCAATTTTGTCATGTAAGACAAATGGAGTCATCCTATTGGCCAATAGAAAATCAAAATTGCAACAATTGGTCAAACCCATCTAAATTTTATCCACATAAAATATGGGTATAAAAACATATATATCGATTTTGTAAAACTAAAACTAAAAAAAATTAAGGTAATTAATAAAAATTAGTTGTTAAATTTTAAATAAATTATATCGAGTTAAGTAAACTTATCAGTTTACATGCTTTTTAATAACTTTATAAATTTATTATGCTTCTCATACACTTTATACCCACTCGACTTCATTTTTTTAAAAGCAATATATATGTTGTTATTATTTACAAATATTATTATTATTATATATTAAATTAATATATGAACGGAATTATAAATATCAAAATAAAAGCACGAGTTACCGTGATATGTAAATCAATACACAAAATTATCGATATATGAACAACTCATGTTATTCCTCTTTAATTATGAGATTAAGTAAGGTTGTACGAAAAAGCTGTTTTACTAGTTTAACTCGCACGTACACGGGGTTAAAAATTAAATAGGGCTAAAATTATTATTAACATGATATAAATATCAAAATGAAGGCACGACTCCACGAGTTATTGTAAGATGAAAACATATACATGATATTGTGCATATAACGACGATCATGTAATTACTCTTTAAAGTTTAATATACATATACATAAAACAATTTTTAAGGGTCCTTACGAGCTATTAAACATGCATAATAAAACATGATAACAATATTTAAGTATAAACAATATCAACTTTAACAACATGCCAGTTAAACAAAATCAAACATTTCATCTAACAAAAATTTATACAAAATATTAATCAATATTAATACAAAATGACAATTTTATGTAATATCCAAGTGTGCACGGGTATTATCAGTGTTGTAAATATCGGTCTTGGCGGCCGATATATCAGTGATATATCGCTTATCGGCGGACCACCGATACGATATTTCACTTATCGGTTGGTCAATATCGGTCAAATATCGGTCAATATCGGTTATATCGGTCATATCGGTCAAATATCGGTTAAATATCGGTTAAATATCGGTCAAATATCGGTCAAATATCGGAATATCGGTCAAATATCGGTTAAGAGTGGGAAATACATAACTAAATGCATATACAATGTAAAATTTGTAATATTTATATAAAATATATAATTAAAAATATTAAATATAACAATAAAACTAATAAATATTTATAAATATGTATATAAAATATATAAATACCTATAAAAAAAAATTTCTTTATAATTTAGGGTCTAGTTATATCACCGATATATCGCCAAGACCGATATGGAGCAACTGGCGATGGGTCATTGAGGACCGTAGCGATATTTACAACACTGGGTATTATAACTATATAAGTATTATTTTTTTTACATAATATTATAGAAAAATCTTACTTTACAACACCGTATATGCATTCGATTTTACAATGAAAAAATAAAATATTATATTTTTGACTAATCATATAATAAAATTAGATAATATACAATTTTATGCACAAATTTCTAATGTATTGTAACTTTGTATAAAAAAAAGCAAAATAAATTTTATGCAAAAGACCAACTAGTATAGTACCGCATTAATCATCCCTTAACAATCTTCTTGTTATCTATACTACATAAAACACGAAAATGGTCAACAAGTCAAGAATTAAAAAAGTGGAATGTGAAAAGTGGAAAATGTGGTTTGAATAATTTTGGAAAGTCAAACTTGATTTTTATTATTTTGCATGGTAACTTTGAAAAATATTTATTGTTTGAAAAAAAATTGTCATACCATATACTCCATACCATTCGTGAATGTCAAACCATGTTAATAATTTTTGTTAGAGTTGATTTATCGGATATTACAACCGTTTGCAATTACATTTTGATTTTTTCACGTTCTATTTTGAATGTTAAACGAATCACTTGTCATAATATCCCATATCGTTAATAGTCTACCGCTAGGAACCGCTGCCGCCAGACGCGAGTACTCGCCTAGTTTTATAAATCATGTAAGGTTGAATTCACTAACACGCATTTACGTGGCACAAACCATGCCGAGTGAAAGATCCAAGTTTTCTAGATAAACTTATCTATCATGAGAAAATAATTCATAATGTTGGTCTACTCGTGTTAACAAAGACGTATTCATTTGTAAAATTTACGAGAAACATAATATCTTACAATATTCTAAAGTTTCAGTTTAAATTACATCGAGTAAAGTCCAAAATACATCTCTGTGGTTTGTCATGTGTCTCGCTTTACATCCCTAAACTTTTTTGGCATAAAACCATCCCTCCGTTAGTAAAGTTGGCACAAATACATCCCCTGTTAGTAAAATCAGTCAATAAGGACTAACGGTGCAAATATTTGTTATGGAGGGACTAACGGTTCAATCATTGGATGAGGTTCAAAAGAGTTCCTAGTTGACGAAGCTGGAGTATCCAACCCAGACCGTCCACCTGGTGAATATGCAATATCCAAATTGTCAAGACCCCTTGATATAGACATCTCGCTAAGTGACCTCTCGTCAAATGACTTCTCTCTTTTGATGGTAAGCCTCGGTCTATCCAAAAGCTTTGTGAGCTCAAAATCATCCATTTCTGGAATGGAGCAAACTGAGCTAACATTACGAAGTCCAGCCTCTTTAGGAGCATCCATATTACTCACCCCTTAAACCTAACAATAATGTGCAACATCTCAAAAGTTAACCTACAAGCTTTCACAATATATAGAAGTCATAGAAAATATAGCCAATTTAATTGCTCCCTCTTTTTCCATCTGCATAAAGTAATTAAATAAATAATCAAACCCGATAAGGACAGTTTACCTACTCATACAATCAATCTTATCCATAGTAGTAACCTAAGGTAAATTTTTCTGAACTCAATAACAATTACAATATAAAAACTATGAGATAAAATTTTAAAGAAAAAAAAAAGAAAACACGAATTTTTGTACTTCATTTCCCAACTTCAGAGATTTTATTATAATAAACAAAAAAAGCACAAAAATACAAAAGTAACTTTCAGTGTTGAGCAAAATCCCACCTAATCAAATCCAAAAAATACTTTTATAAAAAAATTACCAAATCCAAAACTAGAAGAAAAGAAAAACATTATTAAATCTACATTAATGCTAATTAAAAAAAAAAAGTTGACAGCAATATTTCCAAGATCCATAACACGATCAAAAAGGGACGGCGGTGGAGTGATTTGAACCAAAACACAACGGGTTTTAACCCTTTAACACGAAATAAGACAAGATTTGAGGGTGGTTTTGTTACTAAAACGTTTAGGTGGGGGTGATGTCACGGTGGTGGTGGCCGGATTTTTGATCGGCGGCGTATGGCAAGAGAGAGAGTAGGGGCCAGGGTTACTTGAACAAAATGAAACCTTAAGTATCATTTGTTAAGATATCTTTACATCTGATCGCGCCTAGCAAGAAATGTTCTGCTGGCCAAATAAGGATAATTAACGATATGCGATATTGTGGTAAGTGTTTTGTAACATGCGATAATTCAACTGAAGCAAGAATTATTAACATGTATCAAAGAACATATAAAAATATTTATTGAAACTGAAAATAAAACATTACATCTATTATGAGATAACTAACAACTGCTTACTTCGACGTATAAAATTTCTTAGTACACGGCATTTGAGGTGTTGAATCCTCTTAGACAAAACTCTTTGATTGGCTTCACTTTGTAGTTATCATTCATCAAGGCATGAGATTAGACCCAATTTAAAAAAAAACTACAAACCTAAAAACTTAACAAAAAATATATACACCGTTGTCTAATATATTTTGACCAAATTATTTCAAAAAACTTTGTGTAATATCTTTGAAATTAATGCCTTGAACAATCACCGATTAAAGCACCAATCATACACAATCATTATAGCAATATTTGGAAACATATTTGTATTTAACGTATTTAATGCGCAAGAACGAAACCGAAACAAAAATGAACCCCGTGACTAAATAATAAATCGATACAATGTTTTGTGATTGTAAACATTCAAGTTATTCACAACAATATCCCTGCAATTTCAACTATACAATATATAAATGTCAAAACAATATTTTTAAAAATCATATGGTCATTGCACATATTTTAATATTTTATAACTGAGATCTCATATGATCCACACACTATGAACTAACATAACAATAAAAAATAAGTTGTAATATAGTGCCTTATAAAACATAATTTGTTGGTAAACTTTTAGAAATTATTAGTGTTACGCTTAAATAAATTAATTTTTTTTTGGAAATTACATTAGTAAAGTTGTAAAATTTGTCATTCATTTCTTTGAAATTTTAAGTATGAATTGTTATGGTATTTATTTCATTAAGGTCAAATTCTTTGAATTTTTATGTAGAAATTTTAGTTTGAAAGGAATTTCTGAAATTTAACATTACTCACTTTTTAAGTTTCAAAAATATGGATACATGCTTTGTATGTATAATAATAATAAAAAAAAATTGTATTGACTTTCCAACTTTAAATATGCCGAATCTGTTTCTATTTAATATTAGTTTGCATTTTTAATTGTAATTATATACATATAGTTATAGAATTGATAAGTTAATGGTAATTATATTAAGTAATTATTAGTGGGCCTTACGTCATTAATATGCTTTTTAAGTAATTATTGCTCACCTTTCAAATTTTTTATCTTTCTTTTTACTTGTCTAACGGGACTAAAACATATTTTTTTCATTTCCTAACATAAAACAAAAATTATGTTAATTCCAAAGAACAAAGAAGGCTATGAAACAAGAAAGCAAATCATAAAACTGTAGATTTAACCAAAAAAAGTTGTATTGACTTTCCAACTTTAAATATGCCGAATCTGTTTCTATTTAATATTAGTTTGCATTTTTAATTGTAATTATATACATATAGTTATAGAATTGATAAGTTAATGGTAATTATATTACATGTGAAAATTATTTTCTCAACATTCAACAATGCATTAAAAATAATTGGTTCAATATTCAATATTGACTTTTAACTTTCAATTTTTTACTTTAGTACTTCAGTGCCATTCTTTAACCTCCTTTCTTTAGATTTAACCAAAAGTATGTTTAGTTTACACGTAAACTTTGCTTTGTTTTTTGTATTGCTTAACTTTAAGAGTTTTCGTGAGCCTTACGTCATTAATATGTTTTTTAAGTAATTATTGCTCACATTTCAAATTTTTTATCTTTCTTTTCTTTGTCTAACGGGACTAAAACATATGTTTTTCATTTCCTAACACAAAACAAAAATTATGTTAATTCCAAGAACAAAGAAGGCTATGAAACAAGAAAGCAAATCAATTATTAATTACCAAGTATTTCTTTCTTGTTGAATACGAGAAAAAGTAGCACAAGTAGCACACTATTAATTACATATTTCCCCACCAAAACATCATAATAACAAAAATACCCGATTTTACATATTAAATTCTCATATTTACCCATCTTGTTAAAATTACTTTAGCATATGACATTTATACCCTTTCTTGTATCCATTTCTATTTTCAAAACCATTTCACTGCCGAATTAGAGGTGTAAAATGTGCCCAAAAGCAAAAGATAGACTATATTGGCAAAAATTTTTAAAAATTTGGGCACATTTAACCCCTCATTTTTTGAAATTGGCACATATAGCCCATTGAAAACTTAAATGGGCACTAACGGGCACATTTTTTCCCCTCAATTGTAGAACATTACGATCGTTTTAAAAAAATTTATATAATATATTTAAGTTTTTTAATATAACTAAAATATTTCGTTTAAAATTTTATTTCGATGCGTTTTAGGTCTTTTTATTGCGATTTGTATAACATGCAGCCAGAGTTGGGCCAGTGCCGTTTAGCCCATGCGTTTAGGCTCAGGTGCCCATTCTAGCCCGTGCCCATTTTAGCATGTGCCCGGCGCACGCTTTGCCGCCTCTAGTCCCAATTTTATTTCCAAAGAAATCACGACAAGTTGACAAGCATACAGATTCTACATAACAAAACTATAACATATCTTAAAGTTTAACAAAAAAACTTTAGTCACATCATTTGACTAATTTTATATTCAAATGTTGGGTCATTTTAACAATAAGACTACGATGCAAGTTAAACATGAATACATGCATAGTCAATATCAAAGAATTACTCATAACAGATATGGTAGAAAATGATTCTCGCTTTGGCGTCAAACTTGAGAAAAGAGTGAAAGGGTAAACCGAGTAAAAAAAATAAGGGCATAATTGGATTAGAAAAAAGATTGGGTATATTTGTTATTTAAAAGTTTTGGTGGGGAAATATGTAATTAATAGTGATTAAATGAGGATATATGTAATTCCCCCTATTTAGTGGAAATTATGAATTCATTTTAGAGGGATCCTAAAGATAACATTTTCCCTTAATATTTAACTTTGACTTTTCAAGTTTCAAATTTCAAGTTTTCACTTTCACCTTTGACATTTTTTCCATTTTATATAGTAAAGATTAATATTTAACTTTGACTTTTCAAGTTTCAAATTTCAAGTTTTCACTTTCACCTTTGAACTTTTTTCCATTTTATAAAGTAAAGATAAAGATAAGTCTCAAATTTCGTTTTGCAACTTTTTAAAACCATAGGGGGCGAACGGTAACTATTCAACGATGGGATAACGGAGATAACGGAGAAATATTTGCACCGTTAGTCCTTATTGACTGATTTTATTAACAGAGGGATGTATTTGTGCCAACTTTACTAACGGAGGGATGGTTTTGTGCCAAAAAAAAGTTTAAGGATGTAAAGCGAGACACATGACAAACCACAGGGATGTATTTTGGACTTTACTCAATTACATCACTATCTAAAGTTTAATCATCCGACAAAGAAATGTTAAAAGTGTATATAAAAAGTCTATCAGATTAAGGAGAAATATGATGACACAACTAGCAAGGGATAACATTTTTCAGCATGAAGCGAATTCCATAGAAAAATGTTATTATATACTTCCTCTGTCTCTAAATAAGTGTACACTATTGACATTTAAAATCTCCTTTTTTAATCTTTGACCTCAAATTATTTTATTGGGTTTAGGCTATTAAATAGACACCTACTTTCTCAAATGTACCGATATGGTACGTGTACTTTTTTTCTTACCCGGATAGGTATTGTACTTTTTTTTTGTCAATATGGTCACACAGTTCATACGTGACTTGCCAAGTAAATTACGTGGAATTTTTTTCTTTTTCTTTTTTTTAACTCTATACACGTGGGTTGCCAACTAGATAGGGAAACGTTAAAAACCCTTCTCCAGTTATCACTTTACCAAAAACGCTTCTATTCCCCCCCCCCCCCATCCCCCCAATTCACATAAACCCTAATTATGTAATCATCATAATCACAAAATTCACATAAACCATGAAGAAGATATCCCTTGTTATTCATCACGAAGGTACATTTATCTACAATCCCTTGTCCTACAAAGAATGGCGATGTTGATGTTGTAGAGAATGCTGATTTGGGTAAATGCAACCATGCGAGGTTAAGATTGTCAAAGAGTGTTGTATGTTTCTGTTGAAGGTATGTACTACGGTGCTCTAAACAAGAGTTGGGTAAACATTTGAAATATTTAAGGAATGATAGTGAGTTACCAAATTGTATCAAATTAGCTTTTGATAATGGATGCAAGGTAGAACTCTATGTTGAACATCATGGATATGATGTTATAGCTGAGGGTGTAGATGCTAGTGCTGAGGTAGATGAAGATGATGGATGTGATAATGAAATTGATTTTGAAAATATATGTCGAATATGTAGGTCCAGAACATGTAGGTGAAGATGATGTGGTTATTCCAAAGGTAGACCTTAAGGATAGTTTTCTAACTAAGCTTGTTGATGGTAAGTTCATTAAACATAATGCTAGACCCAATTTAGGTACAAGCTCTTCAGTTAATGTATAGGAAGATGAAGCAGAGCAAAGAGAGATTGATGACAGATATAAGGTGAAAAAGGGGGTTTCATATCCTGTTTTTGATCCTAATATACCATGGAATGAGATGAAACCATTATTGGGTATGAGATTTGAACACCCAGAGCAGTTGAAAGAGTGTTTGATTAACTATGGGGTTGCCCATGGTTATCAGTTATGGTATAGAAGGAATGACTATAGACATCTAGCTGTTTTGTGTGGAAGAGATGTGAAAGAGGGTAGGTGTTCTAGCCAAAGAGGTAAACAGAAGGTGGATGAGGACACAAGTAAGTCTAAGTGTAAGTCTAAGTCTAAGTGTAAGTCTAAGTCTAAGACAGTTGATTCAAGTAACAGTTCACAGAAAGGTTGTTCATTTAAATTATCGGCAGGATGGATGCAAGGTGAGACAACTTTCCAAATCAAAACATTGATTCCTAAGCACTCATGCTCAAGGAATTTTGATCTTGGGTCATTGGTTACTTACAAGTGGCTAGCTAAACAGTTTGGATTGGAGGTTATGAGGAATCCAACTATTAGTTATAGGCAGATGCAAATATTTGTTAAGCAAAAGTTTTTTATTAATGTAAGTGTTGGGATGTGTAAGAGGGCAAAGCAGAGGGCAGTTTATGATCATGAAGGAGGTCTGCTAGATCACTATGGAAAGCTCTTGGATTACAGAGAACAAGTCTTGGTAACTGATGAGTGTGTAAATACTCATCATTTTTGGTTAAATCTGAACTGCAAAACGTTTAAAAATGCTCAGAAATGCATCAAAATACTGAAAATATTCCAAAATTGCATTTTATATGTTTCAGATGCAAAATGTTCAAAATCTGATGAAAAATGAGCTAAGTTTGCATAATTGAGTTCAGTCCCCAAGTTTCAAAAGTTGTCAGAAATAGTCCCTGAGCCATAATTTCAAAAGAAAAATCACCAAAGGTCCTTTTAAAATCATAAGTTGTCAAAATTAGTCCTTTGGTGAAAAATATCAAAAGTTTTGAGAAATTACAAGTTTGGTCCTCCAAGTTTAAAAATTGGCAAAAATGATCCTTGGAAATTGGAAAATGTCAAGTTTGGTCCTTGTACTATGGAAGCTTGTCACTTTTAGTCCCTTGGAGCAACTTTGATAAAATGGCAGCATTGGTCCCTTAACTTTCAGAATTTGCAAACTAGGTCCTTATGATTAATAACCTTATACACACCCTTTGGACCTCGCCAAACCCAAATTGGACCCCTGCCTACCCAAGTGACCCCCTGTCAAATAACATTTGGACCCCCTTAATATTTAAACCCAGTCAAACCCTTTGACTCCACCTTTCCCTCCCCTCACGGGTTACCACCATCATTTCCCTCCCCCTGCAACACCTACTAACACTCCACCCACCATCATCTCCCTACCCCTACTCCTTATCACTCCAAATACACCAAGCCAAGATACATTTAATGCACCTTCAACCTAACACTCAACCCTCCAGCTGGTATAAACAAGTTTTGGCGCCAAAACCACTTAAACGGCCAAGATTGCTTCAACCAATCCAAGGGCCAAGTTTTATTGATGGGATTTGAAGAGAGGTGAGGAAAGCAGGATTAGTGTATAAAAGGAGCAAGAGAAGGAAGAAAGAAATAGTACTTAGTTTAATTTTCAAAAAATGTATTTCGTTTTTAAATTTCTTAGTCTTAAATAGATTTGTAGTTGTATTTTCAAGTCTCATTGTATTAAAGAAAGGTGTTTCAGTGTATTGCAACCATTATCAAGTTTCAATTTAAGCTTTTGTTCACATTTCATATCTTATGTCAACTGTTGCAATTTTCAATCTTAAAATCTATTGTTAAAGTTTCAAAAAGCTTATTTAAAAGCTCAAACAAGCTTCCACTAGCTTATTAAAGCTTTTTATAAGCTCACAATTAAGTTTTAAACAAGTTTGGTTCTTGGTCAAAGAAAGTCAACTGAGGAAGCAAATGGGTTTGAAATTGGATATGGGTTGATGCAGCATGGAAATGGGTTGATTTAGAATTCATTGGGTTGATAGAAATAGGATAGAGGTTCTGGTTCTCATGTTCTTTGGCATGCCATAGTGGCTAAGGACCATTAGTAAGTTAATATTTCAAGTTTCAATGCACATCTTGTATTTGTAGTAATAACTGGTTCAAACCTGTTTAGTTAGTTGTGTTTAAGTTAAATAAACTCAGTTTAATCAGTTATAGTAGCTAGTTAAGTGTCCATCTCAGTTTTGAGTTCTAATCAGTAGGATATAGGGTGTTTGGCTTAGCTGCATAAACTGTACTAGAGGTGTGCTCATGAGTTGAAATCTGTTGGTTCATGCTTCTTAAGTTCCAATATACTCTTATCTGTCTTCATTTTGTGCCTGCACACTCTCAAGTCAACTATCATCTTTAATCTGTCTTAGATACATGTCTGTTGAGATTTTGTCAAATCAAAAACCTGTTTTGTGTCAAGAAAACATAAACATTGCTTGCATTGTGTTCATTACATCATATTACATCAATATCAGCCCAAAAATTGGTTTCAAATTTCATTTTGGTCAAAGTTCATAACTGTCTTCATAAAGTCAAACCGAAAAATCTTGTTTTCACCCAACTGGGTGAATTTTCTTGATTCATTTCGGACCAAATGCGATTGAAACTTGTTGTTTTAAAACTTCAGCTGGTCTAATTTGTTATTACTATTTTTGTAGATTTTTACAAATTTTTATAAGTCGCAAAATGCTCTCTTTTAGGTCTCATATGTTCTTTCACAAAAACTCGGCTTAAAATTTAAGCCGAAGTTTTCTCGATTTTGTGCAAGGCACACGAGGGCTCAACCTAGCTCACCTTGGTCCGTCTTTGGCTCATAAACTCTTGACCAGGTCTAGTTTAGGTCTCCATATTTGGTTTTTGGTTTCTAGCTTATTTGAGTGCTTATTCTTGGGCTTAAAGTAGGTACCTGAAAACTGTTTTTAGCACATTAATCTAATTCATCAAAACTGAGTAGCTTGTGTTAAAGAGGTTAAGGACAGTTGTTTCTTGTTGCATTTTGATAACTTTAGCATATTAGAACTTCTGTTTCAGTTTGGTGCTTGTTTGTGTTCATTAGCTTATTTAAAGTGCTTATTCTAAAGCACTTGGTATAGCAGTTTCATATTCTTGCAAACAAGTACCTGTTTTTATATTTTTCCTAGATTCTAAATATTATTTTAGACTTATTTTGAATTTTTCAGATTTTTCTAGGTCAGTTTGGTATTTTTGTTCATTTTAATTAATTTTTAAGCATTTTTTAATTAACTTTTAATACAAATAATTCAGAAAAGGTTCAAAAAAAAGTTTTCATTTTTCTTAAGTTAAGATAAATATAAAAAGCCAAAAAAATATTTTTCTAGATTTTTCTTAGTTAAATTTGTATTTTTAAGCAATTTAAGTAGTTTTAAATAGTTTTAATTCATAGAAAATACAAAAATAATCAGAAAAATACAAAAATAGTTTTGAAAATTCTCTTTTGTTATTTTAGATTTCTCCAAGTCATAATTTTATTTTTCTAGCTTTATTTCATATTTTCTTGTATTTTAGGCTAATATTAAATAGTTAAAACTAGTTTTTAATTAATAATAATTAATTAAATAGTTGTAAAAATAATTTTCTTTTTCTAAATATTTTATTTTATCATTAGGTTTGTAAAAATTTCATTTTCATATTTTTAGGATTTATATTGCTTAAGTTTCACATTTTCTCTTGTACGTTACGTAATTTTTAAAGTAAGTTTTATCAAAACATAAAATCAAAAACATCATTTTGCAAATAGTGATAGCGTTTATTTAATATTTTTTATCTTTTTAATTTTCTTTAATTTGCATTTAAGCCTTTGTAATTATAGGCTATTTCTGTAGTTATAATAATCACAACTTTTTCGTTCAAATTTCTCGATCACTATACGTTTGGTGATCCATTGCATAGCTCGCTGGGACATAACGACCCGGGGAAACACTATACTCTCCAGATCTTCATTGAGTTTGTGCTTGAACCATTTTAAGTTTGTTACGGTCGGCCATTCACAAGTGGCGGCGAGTGATAAAACTTGACGGTTTGGCACGGATCAAATTTTTGGCGCCGCTGCCGGGGAGCTGTGCTAATTGTCTTACGTTTAGCAGATTAGTAGTTTGAATACTCACTCTTTGTTCATATCATCCATCTCCATCTATATATCTACATATTTTCTTATAAAAAATCCAAAAACCCAAAAACATCCAAAAACGTATAAAACACAAAAATATTTTTCTTTTGTTTCTATATATGTATCAAAAATAAAAATACAAAAAGATTTGTCGTTTTCTTTGTTTAATAATAACAACATAAAAGATTACCACCGCAAACCAAGGCAGTGTACTACCTAACTGGGGGTACGACCATAATAAGTTTCCGAACCAAAGATTAAAACTTGCCTTTGTGTCCTTGTGATTGGTGTACCTTTTTCAAAGAAGCCATTCATCTTGTGATTATTGGTTTAAGTTCACTGTTGTTTTGCCTCGATTTTGTTTTACATGGATTTGTTGTGATATCTACTTGTCAAAAAAAAACATAAAACCCAAAAAGATTCTTCTTACCCCATTTTCACCAATTTCATAATTCCTTTCCTTAACTCTGAGGTCTTTTAGAGTTAACTCTAGTGCATGCGCTTTTCGTTCTTCTAGATCATTGAGTCCTTTGCGTGATCTAGCGAAATTCCTAGACGACGTTTCGTAGGCGTCTTGCCCAAATAGTCGAACCGAGATTCGTACTATTTCAAACAACAATATGGCAGACGAACGAACTATGGCGGAAATGCTCCAAGCACCCACCGAGGGTTATGGAGATGCCATCGTTTTACCAGTAATCAATTCTGATCACTTTGAATTGAAGACACATTTAATCCAACTTGTGTCTACGAATCAATTCCGCGGGTTTGATCGAGAAGACCCGTATGCACACATCCGTTGGTTTAACAAGTTGACCGCAACGATCAATTTCAAAGATGTGCCACAAAAAGTAATCAAGTTGATGCTATTTCCATTATCACTTGAGGGGACAGATTTGGCTGGAAAAGAACCCCTCGATCCATCGAAACTTGGGAGGATCTTGTTCAAAAGTTTGTCAATTATTTCTTTCCTCCATCAAAGACGACTAATCTTAAAAATGAAATTTCTGTATTTCGTCAAAATTTCGATGAAAACTTTGGAGAGGCATGGGAGAGATTCAAAGATCTCCTCAGGAAATGCCCCATCATGAATTCACGGAGCTTCAACAAGTCAATATCTTTTACAATGGGTTGAATGGTAACGATCAAGATTCCTTGAATGCGGCATGGCAATATCTTGAATCGTAGACCCAAAGATGTGATTGAGATTTGCGAGCAAAAATCAAAAGTTCCTATTTCTCGCAACAAAGTCAATATTCTGAACACTCCTACTTCTTCATCCAATAACTCTTACGAGTTAGCAGCTCGATAGCGCGCTCTAACGGACGCCATCCGTTGTATGATTAAAGATGTAAAGGAGATCAAAAGCGAAATTCATAAGCCGGAACCAATCAAAGCCGTAAACAAGGTGTGTGAAACTTGTAGTGGTCCACACGCGTATTATGATTGTCAAGCAACCGATGCTTCTTTTCGCCAAGCTCCCGTAGCTTCGTAAACCACAATCAATACCGACCACAAGCTGATCCTCACTACCGTGCACCTAGCGGTATGACACCACCTGGTTTTCCTCCCGTGCAAAACCATGGCAATCAAAATCGCTTTGTTCCGAATCAAGGACAAAATTTCAATAACTCTCAAAATTTCAATCAAAACCGGAACAATTTCAACCAACCATATCAAGCTCCTAATCATCAAAGTTATCAACAACCTCCTCAAGCTCCCATGCCAAATGACTTCATGAAAATCACTGAGTCAAGCATACGTTCAATGCAAACTCAGATCAATAACATGAGAGTTGAGCTAAGAAAGGAAATTGATACCACATTGTCTCGGCAGACAAATGAGTTAAAGAATATGATGAGCGGTTTCATGAACATGAATATGAACAAAGCTTCATCATCTTCTGGAGGACTCCCAAGCAATACAATTCCTAATCCCAATGCCGAAGTTGAAAGCCGTCACCACTCGTAGTGGTAAGACGCACAATGGACCTTCGACTCCAATGCCCCCTCCTCCTGTAGCAATGAGTCAAGTTACCAAGGAAACAACGGACAAGGTGCAATTCTCAAGCCCACGAAGTACCGCACGCGTCCCACCTTCGGTAGTCCAAGCTTTAAGTCCGAACCCGAAGTTCGAAGACGAATTCGAGCCGAAAACACTTCCATCCCGGCTCAAAAGTCTAGTCAACTTCCTTACCCATCAAGAATGAATGATGAGAAGCTCAAAGACAAAAACAAAGAGCAAATGGAAAATTTTTCCAAATCTTCAATGAGCTACACTTTGATATAAGCTTCGTTGATGCTCTCGTTCTAATGCCTAAATTTGCATCCACGCTTAAAGGCTTACTGACCAACAAAGATAAGTTATCCGAGATGGCTAAAACCCCTCTCAATGAGCAATGCTCAGCGGTCCTTCTCAAGAAGCTTCCCAAAATGCTTGAAGACCCTGGCAGATTCCTAATCCCGTGTGATTTCTTGGGGATGGTTCAATGCTCGCCTTGGCCGATCTTGGCGCTAGCATTAACCTCATGCCACTCTCAGTATGGAAGAAACTGTCTCTTCCTAAACTTTCATCCACTTGTATGACACTCGAGCTAGCAGACCGTACCATAACTCGTCCACTTGGGATAGCCGAGGATGTCGTGATGAAAGTGGAAAAGTTTCACTTTCCTACGACTTTGTTGTAGTAGACTTCGATGCAGATCCTAGAGTTCCCCTCATCTTAGGGAGAGATTTCTTGAGAACGAGTGGGTGCTCGATTGATGTGTTTCTTTGAAGAGTTGACCATACGGGTTGACAATGAAGAACTCACGTTGAATATCAACCAGAACTCCAAACCTCTATCCAAACAGAGTGTTGCCACAATTGATCAAAGATCTGAAAGATTCAATGCAACACTCTCAAATTTCACGGTTAAGAGGAGTCATAAAAACGTCTGAGTTAAAAGCTTTGAAAATCTACCCTGGTTCAAACAAATGGTTTGAAAGCTGTACCAGGGAAGTCAAGAGTGTTCTTAATGATGATGATGATCTAGAATCGGAGACTTCATCAGAAGTGGTGGAAACTGCTAGCTCTAAGAGCACACCACTTGTCCCACCTCCGGAATCAGTTTGTCGCATCGAGTTTGTTAACTCTGTGGATGAAACCAAACTCTCTTCAGTTTCATCTGAATTGGATGATGATGTTTGTGATCCAATGGGAGACATTCTTCCCATTGATGAATTGCTCAAAAATGATCCATCATCTCCTAGTCTTATTATTCCCACTCTTCCATCCCTCTCTCACTCGATGAGGAAGACGACAACTTTTGGAATGAAGTCGATGCCTTTCTTAGTGATGAGTCAATTCCAACGGGAATTGATAATACTTACTTTGATCCGAAGGGAGACATCCTTTTTCTGGAAAACTGTTGATTGAAGAACCGTTTCCACCCTCCCTCGGACATCTTATTGACAATCACCATCTAAGCTTCAAGTTTAAGCTTAAAAATGTCAAAACTGGTGATTTGCTTCTCTCTGATGAAGAATGGACTTGCATTCTCATGCACGTCTTTATTCCATTCTTCACAGATGGTGTGGTTGCTCTTTCCCTGTTCTCTTTCGGGAATGAGGACACCATTTTTGACCCCGGTATCATTCTTTATAGTTTCTACTATTAACAATACCGCGGTTGTATCTCGTCGGTGTGGAACTTTCTGATGTTCATATGTTTATTAACATTGTGAATGAAAGTCCGATCGAGATTGGTTTTCCACGTTGCTTCCCCATGAACCAATGAATGCGGGGATCGAGTCAAGCTAGCGACTCGGGAATCAAAAACAGTAGCATGCCATATGGGTTTTCACCCATATTTCTGACTTCTTTCTATCTTTCTACCACCCTAGTGTGGGGGGTTGCCCCACATGTTGTGTATATAAGTTTCTAAAAAAAAAAAATAAATAAAAAAAAAATAAAATAAAAAATAAAAAAATCTTTCAAATAATGGCCGTAGTATTTCCCTTTTACGTTCTCAGTTTCGGCATAACCACCGGTACTTTGAATATTGAGGGCAATATTCATTTCTAAGTGTGGGGGAATTCTCACGAATTTTATCATGTAATTATCCACCCATTCCGTTTTGGCCAATAAAAAATTTTTTTTTGGAGTAAGTGTTTGCACTTACTCAATTGGTTATCGACCGCCATGTCTAATAAACTAAAGGATTGGCTAATCCAGGAGCAAACGGCTCTTGGTAAAGATATCTCAAATCCGTTGTCGGCTTGCAATTTGCCCAAAATTGTATGGTATTCAGCTCACCATATCTTTAATTAGTGAAGAGTTGGCTAGCCCGCAAGTTTATGGCTTGTGGTAAAGGCAATGGAAAAACCATAATTGGTAATCGACTCACCAAAGATAATATTGATAATTTATCTAAGAGTTGGCTAGTCAGAGCAAACGGCTTCTGGTAAAGACAAATCAAATCCGTTGGAAGCCGGTGGTTTGCTCAAAATCACATGGTTATCGGTGTACCATGGTTCTTACTTGAACTGAAACATTTGGCTACTCCCGAAGTAATGGCTTTTGGTAAAGAGATTCAAATCCATTAAGTTTTTCTCAAAAGATTGCTAGGGACTAGCAATAGTTTAGTGTGGATGATTGATGAGTGTGTAAATACTCATCATTTTTGGTAAATCTGAACGCAAAACGTTTAAAATGCTCGAAATGCATCAAAATATTTGAAAATATTCCAAAATTGCATTTTATATGTTTCAGATGCAAAATGTTCAAAATCGGATGAAAAATGAGCTAAGTTTGCATAATTGGCAGTTTCAGTCCCCCAAGTTTCAAAAGTTGTCAAAATAGTCCCTGAGCACATAATTTCAAAAGAAAATCACCAAAGGTCCTTTTAAAATCATAAGTTGTCAAAATTAGTCCTTTGGTGAAAAATGTCAAAAGTTTTGAGAAATTACAAGTTTGGTCCTTCAAGTTTAAAATTGGCAAAAATGGTCCTTGGAAATTGGAAAATGTCAAGTTTGGTCCTTGTATTATGGAAGCTTGTCACTTTTAGTCCCTTGGAGCAAATTTGATAAAATGGCAGCATTGGTCCCTTAACTTTCAGAATTTGCAAACTAGGTCCTTATGATTAATAACCTTATACACACCCTTTGGACCCTGCCAAACCCAAATTGGACCCCGCCTTACCCAGTGACCCCCTGCAAATAACATTTGGACCCCCTTAATATTTAAACCCAGTCAAACCCTTTGACTCCACCTTTTCCCTCCCTCACGGGTTACCACCATCATTTCCCTCCCCCTGCAACACCTACTAACACTCCACCCACCATCATCTCCCTACCCCTACTCCTTATCACTCCAAATACACCAAGCCAAGATACATTTAATGCACCTTCAACCTAACACTCAACCCTCCAGCTGGTATAAACAAGTTTTGGCGCCAAAACCACTTAAACGGCCAAGATTGCTTCAACCAATCCAAGGGCCAAGTTTTATTGCTGGGATTTGAAGAGAGAGGTGAGAGAAACAGGATTAGTGTATAAAAGGAGCAAGAGAAGGAAGAAAGAAAGAGTACTTAGTTTAATTTTAAAAAAATGTATTTCGTTTTTAAATTTCTTAGTCTTAAATAGATTTGTAGTTGTATTTTCAAGTCTCATTGTATTAAAGAAAGGTGTTTCAGTGTATTGCAACCATTATCAAGTTTCAATTTAAGCTTTTGTTCACATTTCATATCTTATGTCAACTGTTGCAATTTTCAATCTTAAAATCTGTTGTTAAAGTTTCAAAAAGCTTATTTAAAAGCTCAAACAAGCTTCCACTAGCTTATTAAAGCTTTTTATAAGCTCACAGCTAAGTTTCAAACAAGTTTGGTTCTTGGTCAAAGAAAGTCAACTGAGGAAGCAAATGGGTTTGAAATTGGATATGGGTTGATCAAAGCATGGAAATGGGTTGATTTAGAATTCATTGGGTTGATAGAAATAGGATAGAGGTTCTGGTTCTCATGTTCTTTGGCATGCCATAGTGGCTAAGGACCATTAGTAAGTTAATATTTCAAGTTTTAATGCACATCTTGTATTTGTAGTAATAACGGTTCAAACCTTGTTTAGTTAGTTGTGTTTAAGTTAAATAAACTCACGGTTAATCAGTTATAGTAGCTAGTTAAGTGTCCATCTCAGTTTTGAGTTCTAATCAGTAGGATATAGGGTGTTTGGCTTAGCTGCATAAACTGTACTAGAGATGTGCTCATGAGTTGAAATCATTGGTTCATGCTTCTAAGTTCCAATATACTCTTATCTGTCTTCATTTTGTTCCTGCACACTCTCAAGTCAACTATCATCTTTAATCTGTCTTAGATACATGTACGCTTTGAGATTTTGTCAAATCAAAAACCTGTTTTGTGTCAAGAAAACATAAACATTGCTTGCATTGTGTTCATTACATCATATTACATCAATATCAGCCCAAAAATTGGTTTCAAATTTCATTTTGGTCAAAGTTCATAACTGTCTTCATAAAGTCAAAACTGAAAAATCTTGTTTTCACCCAAGTGGGGTGAATTTTCTTGGATTCATTTCTGGACCAAATGCAGTGAAACTTGTTGTTTTAAAACTTCTGGTCTAATTTGTTATTACTATTTTTGTAGATTTTTACAAATTTTTTATAAGTCAAACAGCTTCTCTTTTGGGTCTCATGTGCCCTTCACAAAACTTCGGCTTAATTTGAGTTTTCTCGAGTTTGTGCAAGGCACTTACGAGGGCTCAACCTAGCTCACCTTGGTCTGGTCTTTGGCTCATAAACTCTTGACCAGGTCTAGTTTAGGTCTCCATATTTGGTTTTTGGTTTCTAGCTTATTTGAGTGCTTATCCTTGGGCTTAAAGTAGGTACACTGAAAACTTTTTTAGCACATTAGTCTAATTCATCAAAACGGTAGCTTGTGTTAAAGAGGTTAAGGACAGTTGTTTCTTGTTGCATTTTGATAACTTTAGCATATTAGAACTTCTGTTTCAGTTTGGTGCTTGTTTGTGTTCATTAGCTTATTTAAAGTGCTTATTCTAAAGCACTTGGTATATGATTTCATATTCTTGCACACAAGTACCTGTTTTTATATTTTTCCTAGATTCTAAATATTATTTTAGACTTATTTTGAATTTTTCAGATTTTTCTAGGTCAGTTTGGTATTTTTGTTCATTTTAATTAATTTTTAAGCATTTTTTAATTAACTTTTAATACAAATAATTCAGAAAAGTCTCAAAAAAATAAGTTTTCATTTTTCTTAAGTTAAGATAAATATAAAAAGCCAAAAAAATATTTTTCTAGATTTTTCTTAGTTAAATTTGTATTTTTAAGCAATTTAAGTAGTTTTAAATAGTTTTTAATTCATAGAAAATACAAAAATAATCAGAAAAATATAATATTAGTTTTGAAAATTCTCTTTTGTTATTTTAGATTTCTCCAAGTCATAATTTTATTTTTCTAGCTTTATTTCATATTTTCTTGTATTTTAGGCTAATATTAAATAGTTAAAACTAGTTTTTAATTAATAATAATTAATTAAATAGTTGTAAAAATAATTTTCTTTTTCTAAATATTTTATTTTATCATTAGGTTTGTAAAAATTTCATTTTCATATTTTTAGGATTTATATTGCTTAAGTTTCACATTTTCTCTTGTACGTTACGTAATTTTTAAAGTAAGTTTTATCAAAACATAAAATCAAAAACATCATTTTGCAAATAGTGATAGCGTTTATTTAATATTTTTTATCTTTTTAATTTCCTTTAATTTGCATTTAAGCCTTTGTAATTATAGGCTATTTCTGTAGTTATAATAATCACAATCCCTTTTTCTGTTCAAATTTCTCGATCACTATATGTTTGGTGATCCATTGCATAGCTCTCGGGACATAACGACCAGGAAACACTATACTCTCAGATCTTCATTGAGTTTGTGCGAACCATTTTAAGTTTGTTCGATTAGGCCATTCACAAGTGGCCGGCGAGTGATGATAAAACTTGAGGTTTGGCACGGATCAAATTTTTTGCCTTGCATTCCGTACTTATTTGTGCTAATTGTCTTACGTTTAGCAGATTAGTAGTTTGAATACTCACTCTTTGTTCATATCATCCATCTCCATCTATATATCTATATATTTTCTTATAAAAATCCAAAAACCCAAAAACATCCAAAAGCGTATAAAACACAAAAATATTTTTCTTTTGTTTCTATATATATCAAAAATAAAAATACAAAAGATTTGTGCGTTTTCTTTGTTTAATAATAACAACATAAAAGATTACCACCAAAGCAAACCAAGGCGTTGTACTACCTAACGGGGTACGACCATAATAGATTCCGAACCAAAGATTAAAACTTGCCTTTGTGTCCTTGTGATTGGTGTACCTTTTTCAAAGAAGCCATTCATCTTGTAATTATTGGTTTAAGTTTTTTGTTGTTTTTGCCTCGATTTTGTTTTACTTGGATTTGTTGTGATATCTACTTGTCAAAAACATAAAACCTAAAAAGATTCTTCTTACCCCATTTTCACCAATTTCATAATTCCTTTCCTTAACTCTGAGATCTTTTAAGAGTTAACTCTAGTATCTTTTCGTTCTTCTAGATCATTGAGTCCTTTCGTGATCTAGCGAGAATTCCTAGACGACGTTCGTAGCGTCTTTGCCCAAATAGTCGAACAGAGATTCGTACTATTTCAAACAACAATATGGCGAGACGAACGGTTATGGCGGAAATGCTCCAAGCACCACCAGGGTTATGGAGATGCCATCATTTTACCAGTAATCAATTCGATCACTTTGAATTGAAACACATTTAATCCAACTTGTGTCTACGAATCAATTCAGCGGGTTTGATCGAGAAGACAGGTATGCACACATCCGTTGGTTTAACAAGTTGAGCATAGCTGATCAATTTCAAAAGATGTGCCACAAAAAGTAATCAAGTTGATGCTATTTCCATTCTCACTTGTGGGGCGGCCGGATTGGTGGAAAAAGAACCCCCTCGATCCATCGAAACTTGGGAGGATCTTGTTCAAAAGTTTGTCAATTATTTTTTTCCTCCATCAAAAGGCGACCAATCTTAAAATGAAATTTGAATTTAAGGTCAAAATTTCGATGAAAACTTTGGAGAGGCATGGGAGAGATTCAAAAAGATCTCCTCGGAAATGCCCCCATCATGAATTCACTGAGCTTCAACAAGTCAATATCTTTTACAATGGGTTGAATGGTAACGATCAAGATTCCTTGAATCTGTGCGGCCGCGGCAGCAATATCTTGAATCGTGGACCCAAAGATGTGATTGAGATTTCGCGAGCAAAAAATCAAAAAGTTCCTATTTCTCGCAACAAAGTCAGTATTCCGAACACTCCTACTTCTTCATCCAATAACTCTTACGAGTTAGCGCTCAGATAGTAGCTCGCGGGCGCCATCCGTTGTATGATAAAAGATGTAAAGGAGATCAAAAGCGAAATTCATAAGTCGGAACCAATCAAAGCCGTAAACAAGGTGTGTGAAACTTGTAGTGGTCCACACGCGTCTTATGATTGTCAAGCAGCGATGCTTCTTTTACCAAGCTCCGTAGCGGTAAACCCAATCAATACCGACCCAGGTGATCCTCACTCTGGAGTGCACCTAGCGGTATGACACCACACAGTTTCCTCACATGCAAAACCATGGCAATCAAAAATCGCTTTGTTCCGAATCAAGGACAAAATTTCAATAACTCTCAAAATTTCAATCAAAGCGAGAACAATTTCAACCAACCATATCAAGCTCCTAATCATCAAAGTTATCAACAACCTCCTCAAGCTCCCATACCACATGACTTCATGAAAATCAGAGTCAAGCATCACGTTCAATGCAAGCTTCGGATCAATAACATGAGAGTTGAGCTAAGAAATTGATACCACATTGTCCGGCGGACAAATGAGTTAAAAGAAATATGATGGCAGTTTCATGAACATGAATATGAACAAAGCTTCATCATCTTACGGAGGACTCCCAAAGCAATACAATTCCTAATCCCAATGCGAGTTGAAAGCGTCACCACTCGTAGTGGTAAGCGCAGCACAATGGACCTTCGACTCCAATGCCCCCTCCTCACGTAGCAATGAGTCAAGTTACCAGGAAACAGCAGGACAAGGTGCAATTCTCAAGCCGAAGTGCGCTGCGTCCACCCGGTAGTCAAGCCTTAGAGTAGGAACCGAAGTTCGAGAAGGCA
Organism: Chrysanthemum makinoi; assembly: GCA_910596185.1. Lineage (NCBI taxonomy): Eukaryota > Viridiplantae > Streptophyta > Magnoliopsida > Asterales > Asteraceae > Chrysanthemum > Chrysanthemum makinoi. Next base: position 218,511,128 of record OU343224.1, read on the forward strand.
AGAGTCCCGAGCGAAAACACTTCCATCCGGCTCAAAAGTCTAGTTAGCTTCCTTACCCATCAGAATGAATGATGAGAAGCTCAAAGACAAAAACAAAGAGCAAATGGAAAATTTTTCCAAATCTTCAATGAGCTACACTTTGATATAAGCTTCGTTGATGCTCTCGTTCTAATGACTAAATTTGCATCCAGCGCTTAAAGGCTTCTTGACCAACAAAGATAAGCTATATGAGATGGCTAAAACCCTCTCAATGAGCAATGCTTCGGTGGTCCTTCTCAAGAAGCTTCCCAAAAAGCTTGAAGACCCTGCCAGCTGATTCCTAATCTAGTGTGATTTCTTGGGGATGGTTCAATGCTCGCCTTGGCGAATCTTGGCTAGCATTAACCTCATGCCACTCTGACCGATTATGGAAAGCTGTCTCTTCTAAACTTTCATCCACTTGTATGACACTTTCGAGGCTAGCGGACGTACCATAACTTCGTCCACTTGGGATAGCCAGGGATGTCGTGATGAAAGTGGAAAGTTCCTTTCCTGACTTTGTTGTAGTAGACTTCGATGCAGATCCTAGAGTTCCCCTCATCTTATAGGAGGGAAGCTAGGGCAACACTCCTAGTTCCCATCCTTTTCCTTATTGGGCTAGGCCTAGGCTTATGGGCCTTCTACATAAGCCTAAGGCTAATAACTAACATAAAGGCCATATTAAGCTAACTATTACATATGAATAACTAACACTTGAATTAAGCTTTAGGAGTGATTCCAACAATCTCCCCTCAAGTGTTGGTGATGAATGAACAAGCTTGGTGAAAGTCTTGATGTAATAGTAGCTTTGGCGTCTTCGACATTCTTCTTTCTTGTGAGAAGAATTGCCCGATTTGAACAATCTCCTCACGGTGTAGAGAAATTGTTTTCTTTAAAAGGTTACCTTTGGCGTCATCATTATCTTTGTTCTTAGATCATTGTTCTTTGTGATGGTAGTGATAGTATGTTGTTGTTGTGCATCAAGTCCCTCAGTGCGCTTCCTTTGCTCAGTGTCTCCCACGTCATTCTTCAACATGCTCACACACTATTTGGCGTTGGAATTCGATCTTGATGAAGTTCTTTAAGTCTTTAAACTTTGTAGATTCTTTAATACCGGTAGAATCATTTTGACTTTTGTGTTGCCTTTTGAGAGAACTTCCATTAGTGGTGATGTTGGCATGAGCATGTGAAGAATCTGCACGATCAGTCCGCTCCAGAGCTTCCATAAGAAGTAAACATAAGAAAGGTTAGTAATAAGCGGATTCTGGTACTTACAAGTTTGAACCGAGAGTGTTACGGCATAGTGTGAAAACACAACTCTAATTCTCACAAAGGCGTTCTGAACTGGATTCCCACAAGTGAGATAGCGATGTACCGAAGTACATCTACGGTTCGAATAGTCGTTGAGGTACAGAAGCATCACCTCTGACTGTAGCCCGTTTGAGACCACTAAGCGTAATCCACGGGGAGTTAAAAGCGACCTGCTTGTCGAGGGCTGTTTGATGTTGACCGTGGCAGGAGTTTCCATTCAATCACTAAGGATCACAAATGTGAACCTCTCATAAATGTTCTCGACAGATTGCTAAGATCTGTGAAGGACTCGATAACGTACCATTGATGTTCTTATTGTTGAACACCAAGTGATGAAATGTCAAGTGTACCTAAGAGATCTTTTGATGAATCTCGTGGCTCTAGACTCAATTTTGCGTTTTGGTTTTCTGAAACGGAGACTAGGAGAGGGTCTCCTTCTTCAATACCCGGCAATCTCTAAGAAAGCCGATAGTTTACGTAGGGTTCCCTGCAATGAGAATGAAACAAGCTTTGTTGAGAGAAACTTGAGTGGGTAAGAAGGTTTAGTACATAAGTCCTTTGGGTCCATGGCGACTTTTAATCTTCAATACTGGCGTCATCTAGTGACAACCAGTAGCATATGAATTGAACCTGTTATGCGCCTAAGTTGAATAATCTGGAGGGCTATTTCTTTTCACCATTTTCTTTGCTTTTCTTTTTAATTCTTCAACTCCTTCTTTCTCCGATTCTCATTTTCTCCTTTTTATAATCATACCTAAGGACTTCTAAATTCTAACTATTTGTGATGTCCTTGGGTAGATCCCTCCGGCTCTGGCGGATCATAGGACGGTTATTCCTAACCTTAATCACCTTATAACTCCATTGCCATAAAACCATTTTCATGAAAATCTCTCAAAGTGTTTGTGAATGAAAAACATGTTTGAACACTTCAAGAGTTTTAGATTTTTAGAAATACTCCCCCTCAACATGTGCTTAAGAGTTTTGACAGAAATTTGCAGTGAGGAAAAGCGCGCACTTTTGAATTGATGGACTCAAGATAGACAATTCCTTAGAGACAGATTACGTTGTATAGTTAAAGAGATACATTGTCGACTTTTAGGTGACAATGGCTCTAATAACTACCTTGAAGATGTGGACAACCCCGAAAGGTTGTCAAACCCGTCAAAGTTCATGTCTATCAAGAGCTTATCGAATAGGTACAATTTACTTGGATAAGTCTTGGAAGACAAATCTTTTCAATGTAAATTTGTTTTAGATCCGTCAATTCATGGGTTAAAGTCTTTTCACACGAGAATTCATGAGCAAAACACAACATATTTCTTATCACGTATTTTCTCCCCCTCAAAAATGGCATATCAATGTTATTTTGAAGAAATGTTGAGAATAAATATGACCATTTTGAGTTTTGTGGGAAGATAACTACTGAGAACAATTTTGTGAACAAAGATTTTAGTCAAATACTCCCCCTCAACGAGTGATATAGACGGTTGAGGTTTTGAAAATCATAAGGGGAAGTACTTGTTCTTTTGAGCAAAACCTTGAAAGTGAAAGGTTTGATAGGTTTTACTCAAAGTAAACTTTCGCTCCTTTTATAAGGATTGTAGCTTTGGCGTACCACGGGGTCCTTTCTTGACAAGTACGGGTTGTATTTTTCATTATGTGTGTAACAAGCCATTGACATATTAATCACACATCAAAATATTATGAAATAGAAGCGGTTCAAGGGGTACCGGGAAGTCCATCAATGTTTCGGAGAATCTGAACCGGCGTTGATAGCGCGGCTGAGCAATCATGGGGCGACCACCTACAAAGCTTTCGGCGTTACAGGCCGATCCCTTGATACAACCTTTCATCAATCATGGTGATGATCCTCTTCACATCCCTTCTTTCCTTAGCATTCCATCGCTTTTGTGACCCAATTCCTTCATGTATATCCTTCAACCTATAAGCCAATCCGTCCCTAACCTTCTTCAAAGTGTGATCCGAAGCCAAACTTGAAGATCTCACACGCCATCAAGCAATTGCGTAGTGTTTCACTAAGGTAAACCACTCCGAATGGTTTGTTGATGAGTGTGTATTGTGAAAGCTGGTTGATGTCGGGAAGATCTAGCTGAGGTGGAGTGAAGTTGACACGGGTTTGATATGATTCAACTACTTGGCTGAAATTTGGAGATCTTCTCTAGCGTTCTTTGATGACTATGCGTCTGATGAAGATAAGCAAGGACTTGATGAACTCACGTTGTACTTCAGTCGTAAATTGTCTCATGCGACCACGTACTTTGGCAAGGTACATGTCTTCAATGTTGTTGAGAGACAAATTCTCAAAGTCCGCTTCAGAGAATGCATAATCCCTTTCATCTTGCCTTTTGACCACAATATTCTTGAGGAAAGTGTAGTCCCGTTTAGAGCGAAAGATCAACATGTTTGATGGACGATACTCTTATCTTGAACACTTCATGTTGAGACTTACGAACTGGCGGCTTGTAGTAGATTCTTCGGCGTTCCGGCCAATGGTGAATCCCATACAGTGCATCACGGTCATACTCTTCCACATTGTTGGAGAACATGTGTTAGCTCTTTCCTCGATGGCTATGCGGTTAGAGTATATGGCTGCGGGAATGGAAGTGTCGAGGAGATGTAGCGTATTTCCTTGAACCATACGCCACCGGTGAAGAAGAAATTCCAAGTCTTTGTTGAAGAAATATCGAATGGAATCCCTAGGCTGTCACAGTTGGACAATTGTTGGTAGAGGTTTGGACCGGTCGGTGTAATATGGAGGATTGTCCCGTTTGGTGAAGTCGATGTTTGCTTCAGGGTTGAGCCAATCCATGTTGTTAGACATGGCTCGTGCTATATTATCAAGGTGATACTCAACTTCTATAGCACTTTCCGAGATGTCTTTGAGAAGTTGAAATGCTTCATTCTTGATTCGCTTCAACTTCGGTTCGTCATCTTCTTCACGGAATTTTTCTTGCAGAAGTTTAGCATGCTCCAATGTACTACTGTGCAGCAACCTCTTGACCTTCGGATGGGTAGGGAGTGGAATCAACAAGTGAGAACCATTCAAATTCGGTGTTATCCTCGTCTAGCCAAGATAAGGCGTCGGTCATAGGCGCTTCTTCTTCTTTTCTTTGGCCTAGAGGAGGATTGGTTTCTTAGGCTATTGTCGGAGAGATGGGTTGTTGTTGGGGCTCGGGGATTTCCTCTCGTCATCCCCGTATACTCAAAGTGATCATCGGTTTTCAGTGCAGGGTGGTAACTCCGGAATCGAGGTTTTCTGTAGAAGAGCGAGGAGGAGATCTTTGTTGAGTTGGAGTCCTTTGGGGTAGAGGCTGCATTGAATACTGAATGGAGGATGATTCACCGGACTTCTTCGTGCGTTTGGGCTCGTTATCCTTATCTGATCTTTGTCTTCGTCGTCTTTGGCGTTTAGGCCTTCTGACTTCTTCGAATGACTTTGACGAGTTGGTATTCCGGCAATGCTTCAAAAATTTAGCCGTGGGGGCAAGCGTTGCGGCGTTTGACATTTGAATGCAACTAGCGGTTCTTCATTCATCATCGAGAAGATTGTGAGTTTAGGCGGATTGATGCTCAAATTTATGGAGTTGATTTCATGGCTTGCTTGGCTAGATGTAAGAGATTGAATAAAGTTATGCGGTATACATCTCTTTGTTTACGGTTTGGGAGCGACCTCCATGAGGAACTTGTAGAGTATCCTTTGATCATCTCGTCCATTCTCCCGAAGATCATCTTTCATGAGCTTACGTACATACCTCCCTCACAACTGCACCTCGTCTTGCTCATCATGAGAGATCTTGTATGCGGTCGTGAGAAAATCTAACTTCTTCTTTGTAATATTCTTCTACCGACACGTTTACGGACAACTTTAACGATTACATGACTTTGCATGAGAGACATCAAAGAGGCGGTTGGCTTCTTCACATCTAGATGTGGATCACGGTTGATCTTTTTGATGGTGGTGGTGGTGAAGAGTGAGAGAGGCTGAGTGATGAAGATGAAATGTGAGGAGACTCGGGGTCTTTAGGAGGCTTAGCGGTTTCTTCCTTGCGAGCGGGTTAGATTGTTGAGAAGAAGATCATCGTAGTCCATCTAGTCATCTTTATGGTTTAGCTTGCTCTTTATTCGAATTCGAGCAGAGCATCTTCCTCTTTGCTTTCTTAGCGGCTTCTTCATCGACTTTGGCTTTAGCTGCGGCTTCTTCATCGACTTTTCCTTCTCTAACTTCGGTTGGTTCTTCAATGTCAAATTCAATAGAATCTTCCACTCGCTTTTGGTGTTGCTCAAGAGTGGTGGCACGGATCCTTATCGGGTTGATTAACGCGCATGGGGACGATGAAGGTTGAACTCCACCACTTGACCCTCTGGGGCCACCCATTTGGTCTTTAGCAAATTCTTTTGCAACGTGTTGGAGTCTAAGGAATTTGAACTTCTTCCTGTATGTTGCATCTTGTTTCTCTTCATCTGATTCTTCTTCTTGTTGCTCAATGATTGGAAACTTCCCTTTCAGGTGTTCGTTGGTGGGTGGGAGGTATAGGTACCATTGTAGTGTCATCTTTAGCAGTTTGAGTAGAAAATCTCTTCATCGATCTTGATTACCCTCCGAGTCCTCGTCCGTTAGCTTTTGTTGCGGTTCAGGCTCAGACTTGGGAATGGGAATAGGAATAGCTTCCTTGGAAGGAACTCTCCTTCTGCTTCTAGGTTTCCTCTTGGGAACTTCCTGACTCTCGGTGCTTGCGGACTTGCTACACTTCTCTTACGGTTTTCCTTGTAGGGTGCAGAAGATTTTTCATCAAGAAATCCGACTTTGTTATCTTCCACAACCGGATATCTTTTGTAAGAGTAGAGCTTTTTTGAGTTCATCAGAGAAGGTGATCGGCAACACGGACCTTGTTTCTTGGTAGTTGACTCCTTGAATCGGCAGGTTAGGGTGGGTTCGGACAACATGTCGAGATTGTCGGGGTCATTGATTCTTTAGGGGATATCGAGGGTTATATCCAAGTGCTCTTTGAATCAAGCAGTTTAGTATATCGATATAAGGAATCTTTGAGCCAAGCTTTTGAGGAATGTCATCATGTATCGAGCTTCGACTTCGATGTGCTTCATGTTGATTGAGCCCAAAAGATTTGCAGGTTCCATGAGCTTGGGATGCTCATAGCCCTTGTCTCGACCAAAAATAGATTTTGTGATGATGATATAAAGGGTTCTCCAAGGCTGAGTAATGTTCTTTAGATCCACGTGTGAATGCTTATTGATTACTCCCGAGCTTCGTCGTACCTAATATCAATCAAAAATTGCGAGAACAGTCTCTTCGGTAGGTGCAATGAGAGAATTCAGTTGGTATGATGTCAGGAATGAGGAGAAACAGCTCTTAAGTCTGCAGATGTGATGGTGAGTTGTTTGTGGTTGAGAGTCACATCCACAAACATTGTCCTTTGATCATTTGCATAGTATTCCCGGAATTGTTGAATGTAGATCTCCGGAGCAGTGGAAGAGTTGGTGAGCATGTTAAATGACAGGATGGTTCTTCGAATATCACTTGCAATGAGACAAGAAGATTCCGAGCAGGTGAGAGTTTCAAAGTCAACACGAAGATTGTTCTTTCCAATCTTCATCGGATAACCATGAGGGAAGATATCAGCAATGGTGAGAATATTTGGTGCATCCACGTTCATTTGAGCTTCCATGTCGTGATCTGAAACACATTTAGAAAAAGAACCAACATATCGAAAGACATAATGTTAGTCAATAGAAGGTTTTATCGTCTACTTATTGAATGAGATATGTCAATGATTGTTACGAGTCCACAGTCACTTGTTTGTTCAAAAGTCCAATGACGTCGTGATAAGTTTTGTGAGTTTGTTAACTTTTAGTTTTAAAGTTTATGTTATCACTTATTTTCCACAACATATTAAACGTTTAAGCTAATTAGTGACATTGTTGGTTTCGTGACGTTATGATTTATTTATTTACAAGTTTGCACGCGTAACAATTCATAATGAAGGTTAGATCAAGGCTTAGGCGTAGAAATGGTAGCTTATGCGTAAACAGAAGAAGTATACGCGTAGACGCAAGCTTATGCGTAGGATCCTTACTTACGCGTAAGAAATATTATGCGTAGGAAAAAGGGGACCTTATGCGTAAAGCTTACGCGTAGGCGTATATAAAACCTTACGCGTAAGGCTTACTCGTAAGAGTAGACCTTATGTGTAGAGGTCACTGTTTACGCATATCCTTCACAGGATATGCGTAGTCCCTTTGTAGAACCTTACGCGTAATGGCTACGTGTAAGATTATTCTGACGCATAACCTTCTACGCGTAAGGTGATCCTTATGCGTAGATTGCTAATGACCTTGATTCTGAATTTTACGAGTAGCGAACCTGAAATAACATCATCATAACATCAATATTAACATTAACATTCATTCTATAACAGATCATGGCGTGAATACTCATTAAACAGTTTACGCGCAAGATTACTTACGCGTAGACTTAAACCCTAGTTTCAAGAAATACGCGTAACAAATCTAGCCATTGATATTGCATCAAACTTATTCTGGTGGTTATTAGATGTCATGTGAGTGTTATGACCAAGTTTTAACATCAAACTCTCAATGAATCAAAAATACCCAAACGCGAAGAACATAAACCCTAATTTCTAATTATCAAGCAATTAGTGTTTCTGGGTTAAATCTGGGCCGAGATATGATCAATTCAACTTGATAACAACCTCCTACAACAATCTTTTTCACAAAAAACGTTCACATTTGAAAACACCCAAAACGACTCATGAACCCTAATTTTGAAAAACAATCAATTCGTGTTTCTGGGTGGATTTTGAGGATAAACATAGTATCATTGATGTTATTTAAACATTTTGACACACTTATTTTAACCACAAACACACACCAATGATTGTGTGTTCATACGCTTATGCGTAGAACACATAATCACTCATATCTCACGTTTTAGCCGTTGGATTTGTAAAAGATTCAAAACCATTGTTTGTAAATACGTAAAGATCATGAAACAACTTACAAATTGATGATCCAAAACACGGATTTGTTGAACGATTTATACGCGTAGGATTTGTTAGGTGTGTGTAATAAATGTAAAGAGTTAATGTTAGGTGGAGGAGTTTTATTAAAAAAGAGTTTAAGCTTTTGGCAGTTTTAGTCCCTCCACCTTTTCCATTTTCATCCAAAGCCTTTTAACTTCCATTTTGGTTACCAAACGAAGAATATTTGGAAATAATATTGATGACACTCCCCCTCGGCTTAAGAAATAATGAAAGTTTATAAATTTTAGTCCGAGGAGTGTCAGAAAACAAAAATGTGACCACCATTTAAAGAAACAACCGGGATAGGATAATATGCAAGTACACCGTTATTTTGAAACAGTTAAGTATTTATTTTCTCCCCCTCAACACTTGATCAAAAAAATACTGAATTTTGAAAGATTAGAGTGTTGATGGAAGAAATGTACTTGCCATGTTAAGAGAAAAATAGATAGAAGAATATTTTTGTTGTTTTATCTGATTTTATATTTTTGTATTTTGTTTTTGCAAAAAATATTTACAAAAGAGGTTTTGGTGTTTGACTGGTTTTTAAGACTGTTTTAAGAGTTCATCCAGTTCCTCTTGAGTCAAACACCGCATACCAATCCGGTGGACCAACTCATTAAACCTAGCGGGAGGCAAGGCTTTGGTGAGAAGATCTGCCAATTGGTATTATGTACCCACGAAGTATAATTCAACAGTACCCTGTTCCACGTGGTCCTTGATGAAATGATATCGAAGATCGATGTGCTTTGATTTCGAATGCTGAACTGAGTTGCACGAGATCGCAATAGCACTCCGATTGTCGCAGTACATCGGGATTCTGTCAAATACGTAACCATAGTCTTTGAGTTGTGTTCTCATCCAAATGACTTGAGCACAACACGCCGACATGGCTACATATTCTGCTTTGGTTGAGGACAGCGATGTACAATCCTGCTTCTTCGATTGCCATGACACCAGTTTATCACCAAGAAATTGTAGAGCTCCTGAAGTACTTTTACGTGAATCTAAGCATCCTGCGTGATCAGCATCTGAAAAAGCTATTAGTTCAAAACCAGAATCCTTCGGATACCAGATTCCTAAATTAATGGTTCCCTTGATGTATTGGAGGATTCTTTTAGCCTCAGAGAGGTAGGTTTCAGTTGGTCGTGACTGATAACGGGAGCAGAGATATACGGCAAAGACAATATCAGGTCTGCTGGCTGTTAGATACATGAGAGACCTAATAATACTACGGTCTTTTGTAGGGTCCACCAATTTCCCATGTAAATCAGCGTCTAGCTTCTTGGTATGAGCCATTGGTGTGGCGTAGGTGTCACAGGTTTGCATTCCAAATTTGTGTAACAATTCAAGGGCATATTTGGACTGACTCAAGAAAATACCACGGGGTGATTGATGAACTTGCATTCCAAGGAAGAATGTGAGTTCACCCATCATTGACATTTCAAAATGTTTTGTCATAAGTTTTGCAAAAGCATTTGAATATTTTAAATGTGTTGATCCAAAAATGATGTCATCCACATAAATTTGAACGATTAAAATGTGAGCCCCGTGATATTGTATAAAGAGTGTAGGATCGACCGAACCTTTGGTGAACTTATTGGCAATAAGGAAGGATGATAACTTATCGTACCACACCCGAGGGGCTTGTTTGAGACAGTAGAGAGCTTTCTTTAGTTTGTAGACATGATTAGGGAACTCTGGATCAATGAATCCTTCTGGCTGGCTAACATAAACCGTTTCCTTCAGTTGTCCATTGAGAAAAGCAGTTTTGACATCCATCTGAAAGACCGTGATGTTCATGTGAGCCGCAAAAGCCAGAAAAAGCCGAACAGCCTCAAGACGAGCAACCGGAGCGAATGATTCTTCAAAGTCAATACCCTCTCCTTTAGCCACCAGACGTGACTTGTTTCTAATTACGGTTCCTTCAGCATCCAATTTGTTTTTCCAAATCCATTTTAGACCAATGACGAAGACCCCTGTTGGTCTTTCAACCAGTTCCCATACTTTAAGACGTTTAAATTGGTTGAGTTCTTCCTGCATGGATTCAATCCAGTTGTCCTTTGTCATTGCGTCTTTAATGTTTTTAGGTTCAGATTGGCAGACAGTGAGTGCATAAATGCAATGTTCACCATCTGAGTGAAGACGTTGTCTCGTAACTACTGGTTGATTCGGGTTGCCAATAATATTTTCCAGAGGATGGTCTTTTGTCCATCGATGTGTAGAGGGTTGATGTTGGTATACGTTGTGCAGATTTTGAGGATTCAAATGGCTTGTTGAAGATTCCGCGACATCTGGTGTAGCAGTCTCATTAGCAAATGGGTTAAAGAACGCATTTGGGTCAAAATCTGCAGGTGGGGGTACTTCATTAAGAACATCATCAGCCGGTTCATCATTGTTGGAAGCGGTTTGTTCAACTGTTGTGTTGGAGTCAATTGGTGGTGCTTCTTCAACAGTGGTTGTTGTAGCAGGTGTATCAGGTATAAGAGTAGTATCAGGTTGAGCAGCGGAAACAGCGGATACACCTGGAGCACGTTCATCAATATCGTCACTGAACAGAGGAGCAAATAGTCTTTCCATTTGTTGACGAGTAAGCTGAGGGCTTGTGTCAGCTGATGATGGGGTTTGGGGGAAGTTTAAGCGGTTGTGACCGGGTTCCAAGTTGTTATACTCAGAAGCCATTTCCGTAAGTTCATCAAAATGAGCATGAATCGTTTCCATAACCTCCTTTGTTCGACGGTTCCAGATTCGGAAACCTTTAGAATTATCACAATATCCAATAAAGACTCCAATGTCTGCTTTGGCTTTGAGCTTTCCAAAGTCATCACGATCATTATTCGGATAGCAAAGAGATCCAAATACATGAAAGTGTTTGAGATTCGGTTTTCTGTTGTGGACTAGCTCGAAAGGCGTTTTGTTGTGGCGTTTTGTAATCATAGAACGGTTTTGAGTATAGCATGCAGTAGATACAGCTTCTGCCCACAAGTAATCTAGGAGTTTAGCATTAATTAACATTGTTCTTGCCGCTTCCACTAACATTCGGTTTCGTCTTTCAACAACTCCGTTTTGTTCAGGTGTTCGTGCAATAGATGTCTGATGCTGAATTCCCACTTTCTCATAAAATTCACGAAGAGTTTTGTTAACAAATTCAGTTCCTTTGTCTGTTCTTATTTGTCTGACGGTGTTTCGGAGCTGAACCTGTATTTTCGTGAGAAAGGTGATGATCATCTGTAGAGCTTGGTCTTTGCTTCGAAGAAAATAGACCCAAGTCCAACGTGAATAGTCATCAACAATTACAAGATGTAGCGTTTGCCATTAATCGTTTGCACGCGCATTGGGCCACACAAATCCATGTGAAGAAGATGAAGCACATGCTGAGAGCTGTGTTCCACCTTTGAAGGAAAATGAGCACGAGTGCTTTTCCCTTGTTCACAAGCTGAGCAAAGGTGATCTTTAGAATACCGGAATCGTGGGAGTCCTTCAACTAGTTTGTGTCGAGCAAGATTGGTTATAGTTTGAAAGTTTAAATGTGAGAGACGACGGTGCCATAGCCAGGATTTTGTTGATGTTGCCTTTGAAAGTAAGCAGATGGGAGATGAAGCAACCATGTCTTGCATAGAGATAGTGTAAAGACTAGAATTACGCGAGCCAGACATAAGGTCGTTTCCTTGTAGATCACGAATGAAACAAGATTTCTCCCTAAAAGCGACCTCCAAATCTCCATCACAAAACTGACCTACTGAAAACAGATTGTGACCGAGACCTTCCACATAATAAACTCTGCTAATTTCGATGTTCCCATTGATATAGTCTCCGTAGCCCATGATAGCTGCGAAGTGATCATTCCCGAACCTGACAGTGCCAATGAACTTTGCAATAAAGTTTGATAACAGTTTAAGATTGTCTGTCATGTGTCGGGAACATCCGCTATCAACAATCCAGAGAATGATCTGTATCACCTGCATTACACACAGACGACACAGATGGAATAGAAGTAGATGTGGAACCCGAAATGTTAGAGGGTTCCGGAGCAGTTAGATTAGACATACACACATCAATAACTTTAGGCATCCATTTAAATCCTAGTGTGTTATATATCCATTTCTGCCATCTCCAACTAGTATTTGCTTTAGTCTTAGTGAATGCACTAGGTGGTACTACATTCCTAGGAGGTGAAACTGGAGCTACAGGGACAACAATGTGTTTCTCAGAATCTAAAGAGGGCGGTCTACCAAGCACAGACTTAGAATGATTAGTGGGCCTAGAGGTATTCCGATTCTTAGGATTCCTTAAACGAGAGATGATAGCTTTAGCAACACATTTGTCATGACAATCACAATTCATACTTTTACGACAAATAACACAAGGTGCATCAGACTGAATATCAAAAGTACTTAAAGGTTTAGCATTCGTTACATCACTATTCCTATTACATTTGCCAGACGCAATATTTATAGTGGAAGCAACATGAGTCTTATTCATGGTCCTAGGGTGTTCTTCTACTTCAGCATTCTTTATTATTCTTTTCTTAGGTCGCAACTTCCTATTCTTCCTTGTATTGCTCCTAGGCTGTGAAGTGCGGACATTTGGAAAAGAGGCAACTATTCCTGTTTCAGTAGAAGGAGGCACATTAGCAACTTGTGATTTGGCTGTAGGGATTCTAGGTTCACGATTACTAAGTGTTACTGGTGCTATTCTCTTAATCACAGTAGGCGGAAGTTGTTCATACTTTCCTAACATTTCTCTTAACTTAAAGATAGTGTGAATCAGATCTTGATTTTCAGACCGAAGATTTCCCGCAAAATGCATAACTTCTTTAGTGTGTGCAAGATAATGATCAAGTTCGTTAGATGCTTCATCACGAGTCTGTTTGAGTAAATCAAATATGACACCATATTCCTTTTTTACTTTTGCAAGTTCTTGTTCATATTTTGAGATTTGACATTTAAAAGACACGTTTTGATCATCCAGTTGCTCAACTTTTAGATCAGAAGATTTTGCACGCAACTGGGCGATTTTGTTATGATAAACAAGTTGTTGATCGTGAATATATTTTTGACACCAATTAAGACGACGTTTTGCATTAGAAAGCTCGTTTGACAATCGTTCAATTTCAACTTTTAAAGAATCGATCTGAAGCACATTATCAGTTTTCTCAACATTTACCACAGAATCAACAGTATCAGCAGAGATATAATCAGATGCATATGACAAAGAATTCAATAACACAACATTATGGACATCAGCACAGATGACATCTTCCAAGAGTCGATCAACATCTTTTCTCAACATTTTCTTTTTACGTTTAGTATTAGAAATAGATGTTTCTGTTTTCTCGAAAACGACCTTCATCATTCCAAGTTCCTTATGAAAGTCCCGTTCCCAAGACAATGCACAATTTTTCAAATTTTTAACATTTGGTAAAAGATTTTTCTGAAAAATGTCTCTTTGTTCACGCGCCAGAGGCGATTGAAAATGTTGAACTTTGATTTCAGAATGATATTCTATCTCATGTTGTAAAGTTTTGAGGTCAGCCATGAAAATGTCAAAATATCTGAGAATTTTGCGATTTTCAGGTTTTGAGTTTACTTCACTGATGGAAGGTAAAGGACCATAAGTTTGTGCATAATCTGGTTTGGGATTAACATTAGAAGACTCAGACGTTTTTATGATAATCCTTGGTGTGTTAGAAGAATCCGTTGGTGTGACGAAAGTGACCGCTTTTGAATAGTTAAAAGGTTTGTTGTAAACAACAGTTTCTAATTTTGATCGACTCTCGTCTTCTGCATCTAATTCCTCTTGACGATGATATTCAACAACACTCATAACAGAATTATCAATTTTATATTCTGCACCTGGAAACTTCAGATTTGGTTTGAATGCTTTGGTTGAAAGCTTAGGTTTGTAATCAGCAAGATTCGGTCCATAGCCATTTAGATTGGGTTTTAAAGTAAACTTTTCAATAGCTGTAACCGACTCACCATGTTTGTAAACAACAGTTTTAAACTCTTTAAGTTTGTTTTGCAAGTCGATAATTTCTTCAAGATGATCATCTATTCGTTTCGTTGAATGCTTTTTGTATGCAGAGAACTGTTTTTGACAAGTTAACAACTCAGCCTTAGCTTTTTGATTTTCCAAGGTGAGAGCATTAATTTGCTTTTTATGTTCATGTTTCATTTGTTCTATTTCAGACAACAAAGCATTCTTCGACGCGGCTAGATCACGCATCTGTCTCTCTAAATATTTTTCGTTTTGATGAGATTTAGCAAAGGCTGCTTCAAAACCTTTTTCACGTTTTCTTGAGTTTTGAAAAAGTTGAGTTGCTTTTGTAAACATTCAAAATCCTTGGTTAACAGTGCATTTTTACTTTTCAAGTCCTGATTTACTGCACGACATTCTTCCACTATGGATTGTTGGTTTTAAGCAAAATCAACATCTGGACGAGGCAAAAGTTCGGTGTGTTCAACGTGAGTCACAACATGATCATGATTTAGATCCTCAAGTATAACCACGGAGTCAATTTGATTATCAAGGGAAACGATAAGGTCATCTTGATCGTCAAATATAACTACGGGGTCTAGTTGAAAATCGTCGGAATGAGATGTGGACGACTCATTTTGAACATTCTGAGCCTTGCCGGATTCAGATGTTGGCGGAGATATTAGATCAGAGATAAATATGGTTTGTTCGGGTACTGAGACAAGCCATCAGTGTCATACACTGGGCCTGTGTCACTCATATGTAACTGATGCATATTAGCCATCAACATAACAGCTGCATTGGCCTGCAAGTCCTCCATATCATCATCTGAGTCAGCATCTGCCATAAAACTTTGTTCCTTGTCTGTGAGAGTTCCACCAGCTTCATCCTTAAGAGCCAAAAGTAAAGCCTCCTTGTGATAAGCACTGCCCCTAGTCCTCGGCTTTGGGCATGCATTAGCCAGGTGTCCCTTCTCATTGAAATTGTAGCATCGAAGACCATTCAACCCATTCTGAGCATTTCCCTGTTCCACCACTTGAGCTCTGTTGTTATTCCTACCCACAGCATTAAACCCTTGACCAGCGCCCATCTGACGACCATAACCCCGATTCAGAACTTCAACTCGTCCATTGTTCACAACAGCTTGATTCCGTGTGTTAGATGAGGAACGAATACGATTGTTGGATTTGTTGGTATAACGGCCAAAAGCATTAGCTATCATAACAAATCCTTGTTGCAACGCTTCGAACGGATCGGATTCCTCATTAGCTTCACTGAAAAATGCTTGAGCATTGTTGTTGTTGTATGGAACCAATTAAGTTTGTTAAGATTGTTGCTGTGAAGGATCATTTGGTGTGATTGTAGCAGTTGGTTGAGGAGAATAACTGTTTTGAGCATACAAAGCAAGTTGTTGATTTTCTGGGTGTGGCGGTGACGCAATTTGAGCACGGAGAATCCTTTCCCTATCAACTTCCTTTTCATGAGGCTTCAAGTAATCGTACAACAATCCATATGTAGAATGATGCATGTTCTTCGCTTGAGGGAGAAAAATGACATACTTCTCTCATTCAGGACCAAGACTACTCAGGAACTTAGTATTAACTGCAATTCTTGGCATGATGATGTTGTGTTTATCCAAATCATTTATGATGTCTGAGAATCGATGATGATAAGACTCTAGTGTCTCTCCAGGTTCAATCATGAAGTGTTCATAAGCCAAGTAAATTTTGGATTCCATATCCTCTTGATTGAGTGCAGATCCTTCCATAAGAAGATGAATATGTTCCCACATCGCCTTTGCAGTCTTTTGAGCATCAACACTTCAAAGAATTGGGTTTGGTAATCCTAAAAGGATATATTGCATTGCAAGCTCATCAGCTTCATAGTGTAGAAGTTCTTCTGCATTCAGGTCTGCAACAGTAGCAATGTTTGATTGTTCATCTCTTGGTGGATTAGCATTTGGATCTCCGGGTACAATGACAGTAGGCATCTGAAATGGACCTTCCAAGATAACCTTCTTTAAGAACTTTCCATGTGGCTTCTTCAGATCACAAAACCTAAAGAACCTAATCACCCATTGATCGTAGTTTCCTGGAGTGAGCATTGGAGGTCTATCAAGTGATCCAGCCTCATGAATTGATTGTTGGCTGCTTAAAGCTTCACACATCTTTGCAAACCAAGTGGGTTCCTTCATAGTGTTCCTTGATGGATGTTGATTGAAATCGTTTGTGTAGGGTTGAACTTGAAGACTTGGTGGTGGTTGAAGCATTTGAGGTTGTGGAGTTGCTGCAAGTTGTGGAGTATGTTGTTGATTAAATTGTTGTTGATAAATTGCTTGTTGTTGATTCCATTGTTGATGTTGTGGACTTAGTTGTTGTTGTCGTTGAGTGTAAGTGTAAGGGAAATAGTTAGAGTATGGTGGTTGTCACATGTTGAAAAACTTGTGTTATAATATGGATCTTTGTAGTCGAATGAACCTTTGTTGATGAAGTATCCTTAGGCGTAGAAATCACAATAAACCAAGTAGTACTTATGCTTAAAAACACCAAAGTTACGCGTAACAACAAGAGTTATGCGTAGGTTTAGTTTACGCGTAAGCAGGGAAAAAGCACTAAAGTTATGCGTAAACAATAAGTTAGGCGTAGAGACTTAGGCGTAGGATTACCTTATGCGTAAGACTAGGCTTAGGCGTAAGATGAATCTTATGCGTAGGATGTTCTACGCGTAAGCTTATGCTTATGCGTAAGTTTAGGGTTTTTAGCCCAAGTGATCTTGTACACTATCACAGTGTAAAAGATATCCCAAGTCGACGTATTTTCTGGCTTATCCAAGCAAGAAAACACGGAGTAAACCACGAAACTGAAGATCAAACCAAGAACCAAGTTACGCGTAGTTTTAGGGTTTTGCTACGCGTAGACTTACTCGTAAGATGACTTTTGCCCAAAGATGTTTCTAAACCAGATTTTTGTGATGAAATAACTTCAATATCATCAAAATAACACAAAAGTGTGAAACTTGATGATCCAAAGCGTCTAAAACAGTTACACGTAGAACGAAACTCACGTACAAAACCAAGCTTAAAAACGAAGATCCACGCGTAAAGTTTGAAACTTTTTGCCAAAAACAGTTATTTTAACACCTTAAAATGTTGAAAGTACAAGAATCTTGGATTAAAAAGTGTAAAAATTAAGTTTTTAAGCGAACCAAAGTATCAAACCACGAACCGTATGTTCTACGCGTAGGACCAAAACCCACTTCAAGAACAATACGTTCACCCAACTATTTGGCGATTGATACCACTGTTAGGTTCCCAAATATGCAACACAAGTATCAATAGAAGAAATAGAGAATAGAAGAGAGGCGGATGAACAATAATCAAACACACACACACGATATAATGAAGACAGTTACGCGTAAGGAGTGAATGAGATAAAATATTGAACAACCAACCTTCAAGTGAAGGTTTACAAGAGTATTTATAGGAGGGAAGCTAGGGCAACACTCCTAGTTCCCATCCTTTTCCTTATTGGGCTAGGCCTAGGCTTATGGGCCTTCTACATAAGCCTAAGGCTAATAACTAACATAAAGGCCATATTAAGCTAACTATTACATATGAATAACTAACACTTGAATTAAGCTTTAGGAGTGATTCCAACAGTTGTTAACAACCATGGGAAGAGATGCTAAAAACCAGATGTTTCCCATGGCTTGGGCAGTGGTAAGCATTGAAAACAATGAGAATTGGAGCTGGTTTGTGAATCACTTGTCTGAAGACTTTAATCTTGCAGTTGGTTTATACTTGACAATCATTTCAGATGGTCATAAGGTAAATACTATTTAACCACTGCTAGTACTATCTATCCAATGCTAGTACTAACTAATCAACTCCTATCAACTCCCATGTTACATGGTCTAATTCAGGCTGTTAAAGAATTTCTACCACATGCTGAACATAGACTGTGTGCAAGGCACATCTATGCTAATTTCAAAAAGAAATGGAATGGATTGCACTACAAGTCCTTGTTTTGGGGTGCTGCTTCATCTACTTTAGAGGTACTATTAAAAAAAATGGAACTTAAAAAAAACATTGATCCTGAGGCAGAAAAATGGTTACTAAAAAGAGACCCTAAGACTTGGTGTGGGGCTTATTTTCAAATGGATAGGACTTGTGCTGCCTTTGAGAATGGTATCTCAAAAGCATACCATAGTGCCATAGCAACACTTAGATGCAAACCTTTAATTACTATGCTAGAAGAAATTAGGGTTTACTTGATGCAAAGAATAGTTGCTATGAATGAAAAGGCTACAAGGTTAAATGATAGTGTCTGTCCTGCCATTATAAAAGAAATAGAGAAACTTAGAGATCACCAAAGGTTTTGGGAAGTTTTTCCAAGTGGATCTCAAGAATTTGAGGTTAGAAAAGCAGATCATGCATATGGTGTTAAATTGAAGGCTAAGTCATGTACTTGTAAGTGGTGGGATTTATCTGGCATCCCATGTGTGCATGCAGTTGCTGCATATTGTTATGTTAATCAAGATTCTGTTATTGGTGCTTCTAGCTATTATAAAAAACAGATGTGGGTTGACACATACAATCACTTTATTAGGACAGTTGGTGGTAGTTCAATTTGGCCAAAGACTGATCATATGGCACCCTTACCCCCAAGAAAAGGGTCATGTCATGTAGGCCTAGAAATAAAAGGATTAAACATCCAACTGAGGCTATCAATGAGCTTTCTAGGCATGGTAGAATGATGACTTGCACAAATTGCTGGGAGAAAGGGCATAACAAAGCAAGATGTTACAATCAAACAAGGCCAAAACCAGTGAAAGAAAAAAGGAAACCTGGTAGGAAACCAAAAAATGCTCCCTATCAGCCATTCAACCCACCCAATGATTGCTCTGGTCCAAGTTCAGATCCAGATGAAATACCAATTCCAAGTTCATATCCAAGTGTTTCAGATCCACCTCTTTCAAATCCAGAATTTGCAGATTCAAATGCTAATCAAAGCTTCACTGGTCTACTACAAAGTGTGGAACAACATTTATAAACCTTGACTCTAACAAAATCTTATAAATCTGAAATCTTATAGTTCTGAAACCTATTTCTATTGACAGAGACAGGATGCAGATATTACTGATGCAGAAATTATGAGGCTTGCTGAGATAACTGAAGCAGAAGAAACTGCAAAAAGAGAGGCCAACAGACAATATCATCAAAAGGATCTAGAACTAGCAAGACTTAGACTAATTAGAAAGAGAGGACTTAGGGGACCAACTGAAAGGATCAGGAATCAAAAGAGGAAGGAAGACCTCAATTCTCCTGCACACCCCAGATACTGCAGTTGGTGTATCAGATTCAGATTGAATTATGTAGAAGGAAGAAGACCAAAATGTTCTTTAAATATATCTTTTGTTAGACACTAAGTAGTGGGTCTCTATGTATGTGTTTTATCCATCCTAGAAATGCAGACATGTTTCCTTGGACCACTTTAATTGTCGCATGTGGATGGTACCACTTTAAACAATATATTTTGGGACCTAGTAATGCAGACAATATCTTTTAAACATTATCTTGTGGCATGTCTTTTGTTTTACATTATCTTTTGTTTTACTTTAATTGAGGAATATTGCATGTCATTACATACAGAAACGTGGACATAAACTACCAACAAAAGAGATAGTCATTACACATAGATAGTCATTATATAAACAGTCATTACACACATAGATATTCATTACACACATAGTCTTTGGGTGTTAACTCATACATAAGCAACTAAAATAGGTTCATTGTCATGAAACATAAACTACCAACAAAAGAGACCTTGCATACCATATGTTGAACAACTAGGCAGCATGTTTCTTTCGTTTGCCCTTTTTGTCTGCAACTGGTTCAGATGGGTTTTTTATTCCAAATTTCTTACCTTTGATATCATCCCAAGTCTGATTATTTGCTAGTCCTAGCACTATAATCCTTTTACCTGCACTTGGGCCACTAGCTTCTGACTTTTGACCTTTTTCATTAGTTGACTTTTTGGCTTCAATAGCTAGTGGCTTTTGAACTTCATCACAGTAACCAGGAGGAAAGTAATAACTCCAAGCCAGTGGAGCAATTAGTTCACCACTTGATTCAGATTCATCAGCAGGATCAGATGTAATGTATATTAGAGATTCATCAGGTTTGGAACTCATTGTTAAGGTGGATGAAAAAGGGTTAATCAGTTGTTTGACTTTCTTAATTCTGTGAATATGAGGTGTGTTATGGTGTGGATATAAATGCCAATGAAACTACCCAATGTATTAATGTCTCACCTATAAGGTAAATGTAATTGAATGCTGATTTAGTAAGCTACATTTGACTTGCATTGACCCTCCTTTTGACCCATTACAGTATAATATCTTTGACCCTCACTTTTGACCCATTACATAACACAAAAGCCTACCCTTGATATCACAGAACTTACAAAACACAAAAGCCTTATCACAAGATTCACAAAAGCCAACTTCATTGTCATTGATACAAGATTCACTACATCCATTACACAATCCTAACAACTAGATTCACAAAAGCCTACCCTTGACATGCTTAAAACACAATCCTAACAGCTAGATACATCCATACCAGCAAACCTTATCATCATTAAGTTAGGAAATACATAACAAACACAACAATAGTAAAGAAAATCACTGCTTTCTTGTAGCATTCACCAGTGCTAGTTCTCTCATGGAGTTCCACCTCCAATTCACGAATTCTTGACCTATATGTGAATTCTTGCACTTGCATTTCTCGCCTTAGCTGTTGGACTTGAGTGTATAGACTATGCATCTCAGTTCTATAGTAACCATAACGAAGCTCAAGATCAAGAAAAGAGTAGAATCGGCATTGGTTGCCAGAATCCTATAAACACAAAAATTAGCATAAACACAATGTAAAAAAACAAAAGATCAATGCTTCTTGCTTACACTTGGATTAGGGCAGTAAAGAAATCTTCTGGCAGGGTTGGCAGGGGTGCGTGAGGTCCTCCCAGCCACAGGAAAGTCACAGAAACAATGAGTGGGAATTGGTCTAAGCCAGTTGGAGGTTGAAGATGATGAAGACATGATTCAATTGGGATGAATTTTGGGATAAAATTTGATTTGGGGGTACAATTTAGGTTTGGCAACGGTTAGGATTTAGCTTTATAAAGAGGTAGAAGACGAGGTGGGTTGGCAACGGTAATATTTTAACCCGTTTGATGGCCACGTCACACAACCTCAAATGACTGGGCAAGCCACGTAGGATTGTTGATGGACAAATGAACTTTGTGACTATATTGACAAAAAAAAAGTACAAGACCTATCCGGGTAAGAAAAAAAGTACACTTACCATATCGGTACATTTGAGAAAGTAGGTGTCTATTTAATAGCCTAAACCCTATTTTATTTGTATTATGTAATACTTGATGCTAAATATATGAATTAATTGAGTTTTAAATGTATTTTTATCGATATAATTTTCATTAATTATTACATAACACAAATGAAATAATTTAAAGTCAAAGTTCTAAAAAAAGACTTTAAAAATCAACAGTGGGCATTTATTTAGAGACGGAGGAAGTATCTCTTTAATCACCAAAAGCATCCGATAATAATAAACATAAAGGGCCTAATAAACGCATACTAATATTCAGTTAATAAACTTTCGTAGAATGAGCGAGAGGTTACAGGACATTCAAATTGGAACGAAACTTCGAAAATAAAGGCGAAAACAGTTCTTTAGTGAAGATATCTGCAAACTGATAGTGAGACGGGAATAAAGTATACGAACATGTCCAACATCAATATTATCGCGGACAAAATGTAAATCAATCTCAATGTGCTTCGTCATCTGATGCTAAACTGGATTACACGACATATAAACATCACCCACATTTTCACAGTACACAAGGGCAGCAGAAAACAACGAGACATTTACGAAGCCAAGAGGTATTTGCAACCATATTAGCAACCACACGATACTCAGCTTCAACACTAGAGCAATAAACCTTATGTTGACGCTTGGAGGACCATGACAAGAGATTATCCCAAGAAACATACAATAACCCCGAACTAAAATAGCGAGTAGCCGGGCAGCCAACCCAATCAGCATTTGTGTGGCCAGTAAAATAAGTAGTAGAAGACGCATATAGCTGTAAACCATATTCAAGTGTACCTTGAAGATAACGCATGATGCATTTAAGAATTGTGTGGAAAACTAGAAGGGGGGGGGGGTTGAATAGTTTTGCAGATTTTAAGTTAGTTTCAAAAACTTTAGATTCGTTAATATGTGAGATCTTATGGATGTAGAGAAAGTATAGATCTAATGATAAAGCAAGTAAATAAAGTAAAGCAAAGGGATAGAAATGACACAACCGATTTATAGTGGTTCGGCTACAAGGACACCTTCCTTGCCCTACTCCACTCCTCGAGTCACCTACTCGAGAGTTCAAGCACTATGTCAACAAACTCCTTCACTTGGCGGAGAAGCCTTCACAACGTTGCTTACACCTTTTTTCGGTACGAAGCTAAATACCGAGTCCGTAACACGGTGGACCAAACCAACACGACTATTACACAACAAATATGTGAAATATCAAATACAAGATCTTCGCTACAGAAATCTTATGGAGTGACAAATCAATCAAGGACCCCTTGCTTGGATGACTTGTAGAATGCTCGTGATCTCGCCTTAGAGAAGGACCTATATGAGAATCACAATAGAAAGAAAGAAGAACAACTCTCTAGATCAAGTGATCTATATGTTAGAAGAGAATGAGAGTGTTTAAGAGATTTAGTAAGAAGAAGGGTGAGTTAGAATGAAGAAATGGCTCTCTATTTATAGGAAATTTCTTCCACTGTTCCCCGGATCCCACGGATCCCTCCCACTTGGGATCCGTCTAGTGTAATCCTAGGGATCCGTGGGACGCTCCTCTTTGCCCATGGGTTTTTTGGTTATGGGTCATGGGTTATGGGTTGGTCCATGGGTTTTCCTTAGATTCAATGTATCTAAAGTATACATTGTATCTAGCCAACTTGGGTATGGGTTATGATCCATGGGTTATGGTCCATGGGTTATGGTTTTTACCCATCCTAATAAACTATTACAATAAATGATTAATTACAACTTTTTTGTATTAAATGGCTATATGTAAATGCTTTACAAAAATAACATGTATCCTTATAATTTTACTTATGATAACATTATCTTTGTTATCAACAAAACCCAAAGAGATCGCAAAATATTAATAAACGTTTTTACGGTTTATTTTTATTAACAATCTCTCCCTTTTTGTTGACGACAAAACATAATGTTATGATAAGTAAAACTTAAGATTAGATGTATGTTTTGAAAGCCCTTAAGTTTTACTTCTTCTCCCCCTTTTTGTCGAAACAAAAAGTTAACCCTTTTAAGAAATAAAAGTGTGGAAAAATTAGTCCACGTATCGCTTACTCCCCCTTGACGATAGCTCCCCCTAGTTTGGGGCGTCAAGTGAAGAAAAAATAAAAAAAATCCTACAAAGAGAAAGGTTAGTAACATGCTTATGTAATCTTGTGATTGACGAGAATCAAGATTGGGAGCCAAAGTATGTAAACAAGGCCTTGTAATAAAACAACAAAGTGTAGTGGTTTTTATGCCACCTACAAGCATGTAAAAATAAGAACAAGACTTGTTCTTGTAAATGACTTCAAAAGAAAAAGTACTAAAAATAGAAAATAGTAGTAATGATTCCTTCCATGCTTACATAAGGTTATGGATGGAGGTTTGTATGAGTAATGATATTGATGCGATCAAGGATGAGGTTGAGTATGAATCGCATTTCTTCCCTAACTTCTATTGCAATTTCCCTAGTGGATTGGCAATGTTCACAATGTAAGTGATGTGGGTAATGAGTACGAAAATCTTCCGGGTTGTTTTGATTTGTGAGTTGCGGAAGTTGTGGTGGAAAAATAGGAAAATACGGATCAAAGTCCGGAATGATTGAAAGTGGTGGTGGAAAAGAACCTAGATGTTCTTGTAGTTTAATGGGAGCTAAAGGTGGTGATGTTTCAATATCATTGAATATTGTGTTTGGAGAAGTTAGAGGTGTCAAAAAGGCTATTTCTTTTTGCTTTGGTTGTTGAGATCTTGTTGGAGTCGTAAGGAGTTCCAAAAGAGTGATTTTAGGTGGTGAGTGATTTGGTGATGAAGTTGGTGTACTCGTTGGTGATGAAGGAGGTGCTATAATGGAAGCATCTTGTGGTGAGTTAGTTGATGGTGATGAGCCTTATGATGGTTTTCCTAAGAACAAGATCGATGTTAATCCGTGCGGATATCCTAGAGTTTGATTTTGGTATTTTGGAAGGTGGAAGTACAAAGGTTTGGGTTTCATGAAGATGATTGCTTGTACTAGGTGATTCATCTAAAGAGTTTGTGAATGACATGGTGTAGTTTGTTTGTGAAGATGAGATGGGTTATGCAAGCATTTTGGGAGTTTTCTATATAGAAAAACAAAGCATTGTAATGAATGCTTGACCCAAAATGTGGATTAAAATCTAATGATTAGATATGAATTTAAGGCATGTGATCATGAGAACACAAGCATTAAAGAACATACTCCAAAAAATAAAACAAATGTGGATTTTTCATCCAAAGTGAGAAAAATAGAAGGTAAAAACAGCTTATGTCTCACGGATCCCACGGATCCTTCCCTTGAGGGATCCGTCCAGCATAAAGGCTGGGATCTGTGGGTCTGGTGATCCAGGCAGCACAAAATTTTCCTTTTGGAAACATTTTTGTCTAGTGTGTGCCTATATGCAAACTATTTGGAGTTGCGGTTATATCGACTCCTAAGAAGAAAAGAAAAATAAACTAGAAATGAAAAAGCATACTATTATGTGAGATAACCCGAAAAACACATACTTAGTACTTTGACTACGTAATTTAGTGTTACCAATGCTCCTAATTCATTGTGGCTTAAATTAATGTACCCGAAAACACATATTGGTTATGTGTCCCCTTTAGCATTCAAAAGACATGAGATGCAATGAAAACGGGTTTTTACGTTGTATTAATAATGAGAAAGCGATTTGTCCTAGATGTGAGAAATTGATTTTGTGAAATTGATACGGGAAGGAGTATCATTTTAGAAAGCATTTTGAAATACAAACGTTTTATCCCTTTGAAAGAAGGATGTGTATGTAACTCGTACTTATTTTGAAAGAAAATACGAAAATTATCTTGGTTTTTGAAAATTCCCGTATTGTTTGTGATTTGTGCGTGAAATAGAGATCATAGACTCAGAAAGAAGAAGGCTAGTGTTTACATACCTTGTAGAGTCAAAAAGTAAGTTACGACGTTTGTTCCATGATACCAAGACCAAGACGAAGTAGGTTGAATTGTTCACGCTTCAACGGTTTGGTGAGGACGTCGGCAATGTTGTCTTCGAATGCTACCTTCTCAATAGAGATGTTTCCCTTTTGAACATTGTCTCTTAAGAAGTGATGACGAATCTCTATATGCTTTGTGCGAGAATGTAATACCGGATTCTTGCTTAGATCTGTAAGATATAACTTTTCACATACACATCAAAGCATAACACAAAGTAGCATATAGATGGAATTCTAGAGAGAGAAAGTTAGAGGTTTAGGGAACTTAGTGAGAGAAAGTGAAAGATATTATTATGAGCTCCAACTCTCTACCTTGGGAGGTAGAGAGTATTTATAGTCTTACATAAATCGCCACACAACGGGTGTGGATCGGCATACAAAGTGGG
This sequence comes from Chrysanthemum makinoi, assembly GCA_910596185.1. Taxonomy (NCBI): domain Eukaryota; kingdom Viridiplantae; phylum Streptophyta; class Magnoliopsida; order Asterales; family Asteraceae; genus Chrysanthemum; species Chrysanthemum makinoi. The sequence goes on from OU343224.1 coordinate 218,537,289, forward strand.
TAAAGACCCGTCCGTCCTCCACGGTGTTACTTAACTAAATACTACTTAACTTAAAATAACTACGACTACGAGCTTTCTAATGATTACATATACTTGAGGTGACCGACTCTTTAATACCCGGAATTTCTAATTCCTAACAATCTCCCCCTAAGGGAGGTCACCTCAATCATGTACTAAAATTACATTGAATACAAACAGATATTACATTAAAAATTGATCTTGCATTCTTGATGTAGTGCTTTGCTTCGTAGCTCGTAGTCATTGATTCTTCACATTGCATGTTTGGTTACTTCAAGTGGAGGTCTTTTACAGATCCACGTGATAGTAAATTTGAGCCAGCTATAGAGATCATCAGCAATCAAAGATCTCGGTGACATCCATTGTGGTGTTGGTATTATGTGATGTTGTGACATTTCGACCGACATGCTCACATTCTGGATCATGATATATTCTCATCAGAGTAGCGGAAGCATTTGTTGAATCATGATATTGGCAGCAGCGTAGCAGAAGCTTGGAGTGAAAATATCAGAGTCATTGATGCACTAATCATGATTTCTTTGAGTTGAATGTGTTAAGTGAGCATGCGGCTATGGATTGACCGCTTCATTCTGATCACCGCGCAAACGTCGGGCATTACCGCATACAACAGTTAGCAATAAATCGCACTAAAGTGTCTTTGATCACTTTCGTTGAATTGAGGTACACGGCCCACGGTTCCCCGTTGATCAGTACAAGTACTGCCTGTGATCAAGTATAATTCCGAAGAATTTCCTTGACAGGGTTTCGCAGCTGCTCTAGCTGTTCTCAAACCGGAACATCTCAAAGAAGACAACACGGAGTGAGTGAACCAGCGAATTTGAGTCCACTGATTGATGAAAAGATATTTGAAAAACAATCGAGTATTGCTCAATAGAAATTGTTTTTGCAATACAGCGAAGGTTTTAATGAAAATCAATTAACAATCATAAAACACCTTTTGATTTGAAAAAAATTAGTACACAATGACGTGCTTAATGAAAAGAGTTTTAAAGCACAAAGACCGGTTTTTCAAAGGTATCCGTCAATCCATAACCTGAACCAGGATTGATTCAAAAGACTGAATCGCCCCATTGTTTCTGTTCAGTTGTCACATGATTGATCCATATAATAGATCTCACATGCCACCTACCAGGAGCTTGTTAGATGTTGGCTCCAGAAGGCTTTCCATCTTCATTGTGAGTATGTTTGCATATCACTCAGATGTTCTGGCAATACCACAAGGATAATGCGTAGGACTCAAGATATAATCTCTCTTTCCACATTGTGTGAAACAGAGAGTCTTCATTGAAAAGTGTCCTAATGAGATTTATTGATGATCTCGTGGCTCTAGACTCAATTTGTGCATATTTGGATCCTGTGCCGGAGACTGGGGAGAGGGTCTCCTTCTTCAATATCAACAATCTCTAAAAGAAAGTTGATAGATAATGTCGGTTCCCCGTGAGAATGAAACAAGTCCTTTTAAGAGGAACTTGAGTGGTTTGGAAAGATGAAGTGCAGTGCGTCACTGGGTCCATGACGTCTTGTCTTCAATACCGATGTTACCATCAGTAGCATATGAATTGAACCCGGTTTCTGCCCTAAGGTTGAATAAATGGAGGGCTGTTTGTTTTCACCCTTTTCTCATTCAATTCTTTTTAATTCCTCAACCCCTTCAGTGCTTACCGAGATTTCATAACTAGAACATTGTTGGGTTTATTCCAGTACTAGCTCAGTCTCAGTCTGCACTCTTCCCATTCCTCATTTTTCTCCTTTTATTATCATACCTAAGAACTCTACACTAACTAGTGGATAGTTCCTGGGTAGATCCCTCCGGTTCTCGCGGATCTTGGGAACAAAAACCTAACCTTATCATCCTTATATCACCGTATATAAAGTAAAGTTGGTCGGTCTATTTGGTATTGTTCATCTGCCGTTGGAACCAATTGAAAACCATTTTGAAAATCAATTCGATACTTGTGATATATTATCAAAGCATTTTGTACCTGAATTGTTTTTGATATTTTTAGAACGAGAACTCCCCCTCAACATGTGCATCAAGTATTTGAAAATGTTTTGCACACGGAGGCAAGAGAAAGAATTAACTTCTTTGATTACCATTTTCTAAAAATATCAACATCACTTCCCAAATCGAATCAAGTAGATAAAGCATTTTGGGGAAGGATGAGATTTTCATGATTTTGCTCCCCTCAATATGTGCTTCTAGGTTTGAAAGGAGTTTTACACATACTAGAGGGAACCTGCACATTGAGCTAAATGATCACGTTTCAAATTATAGGTTTAAGATAGATGCTCCCCCTCAACATGTGCATTGAAAAATTTGAAATCGCTTGTCACATGCGGGGAGGACATCATGTACATTCTTATAAAACCATTTACCGAATTATCAGTTTAAATCCAATTTAAATCACACATTCTCCCCGATCACAATTATCAAATCATTTGAGATTTGTGATCTCTTATAGATTTAAATTGATTTTGAAAGCTTTTAAGGAGAATTGTGACTTGATTATGAAAGCGCTTTAACTGCAAGGATCGGATTTTAAGACTTTAAACTCCATTGATAAAACATGCATGTACATCTTTTGAAAACAATTTAATGCCAAATAACTTTTAATTTAATTGAAATCATTCTCCCCCTCAATCAATGACATAGGTTGTTGATTGAGAGATGGAGATTTTGACAATAAGTCCTGATGATTATCAAAAATAGAGACCGAGTTATTTTTCAAAGCATTTAGTTTTCAGCAGATAAATGTTTATAGAATCAGAGCATGGAATTTGAAAACATGGTAAAACATGGCTCTGTTCTTTCTTTTAAAAACCGGGTTATTGCCTGAAAATGACAATAAACCATTGTTTCTCTTTCTCTCAAACATAATTTTTTTTTATTTTTTAATTTTTTTAATTTTTTTTTTTTTTTTTTTTTTTTTGGAATTCGACCAACATCTAAAGTCCCGTGTCATTCTTTGAATGACAGCACAAAGACCGTAGATATTATCGAACCGAGAAAAACGCATGACAAAAAGACAATATTTTTGAAGATTTTTCGAATTTTTCAGATTTTTATGGATTTTGAAGGTTTTATAATTTTGTATTTTGATTTTTCGAATAGATATATACAAGAGATAGATGAAGATAGACCTTTACTCCTCGTCTTCCTCCTGAAGACGTTTGAGAGTATCTGGTTGAAGGCTTTTCAAGCCAAGACGTGGAAGAATAAACTCAAAACGTTCTCTTGGAAGAGCTTTGGTGAAGATGTCTGCTAACTGATATTCAGACCTCACAAAATATAGTTCCACCACACCTTTTTCCACTTGTTCCCTGATGAAATGATGTCGAATGTCGATATGCTTTGCTCTTGAGTGTTGAACGTTGTTGCATGAGAGAGCAATAGCACTTTTATTATCACAGTACAGAGGGATTTTGTTGAATACAAAGCCATAGTCCGATAATTGAGATCTCATCCATAAGATTTGAGCACAACAAGATGACATGGCTATGTATTTAGCCTCTGTAGAGGAAATAGAAGTACTCATTTGCTTCTTTGAAGACCAGCTCACAAGCTTATCACCCAAAAACTGAGCACCTCCAGATGTACTTCGACGTGTATCTTGACAACCTGCATGATCAGCATCTGCATAGGCTGTTAGTGACATACCGTGTCCTTCGGGTACCATAGTCCCATATTGATGGTTCCTTGGAGATACCGGAAGACCCGTTTAACCGCTTCAAGGTGCTTTTTAGTAGGCTTAGCCTGGTATCTAGCACACATGCAAACAACTAACAAGATGTCTGGTCTACTAGCTGTGAGGTACATCAGGGATCCAATCATACTACGATATTTCTTTTGGTCAATCATGATCCCTGAGTGGTCCTCATCTAGTTTGGTTCGATCAATCAAGGGGGTGTCAACAGGGTCACTTGAATCAAATCCAAATTTCTTTAAAATCTCTGTTGCATATTTAGGTTGATTTATGAAAATGCCTCCGAGACTTTGTGAAATTTGTAATCCCAAGAAAATGACATTTGTCCCATCATTGACATTTGAAACTTTGAACTCATTTCATTAGAAAAACGATCACATTCCATTGGGTCAGTCGAGGCAAAAATAATATCATCAACATAAATTTGAACATGAGTTAAATGTTTGCCTGACTTCCTGGTGAATAAGGTAGGATCAACTGCTCCTTTGCTGAATCCGGTTGATAGAAGAAACTTTGACAGGGTATCATACCATGCCCTTGGAGCTTGCTTTAAACCGTAAAGAGCCTTCTTCAGACGATAAACGTGAGTAGGATGCTCTTGATTCACAAATCCTTCAGGTTGGCTGACGTAGACGACTTCTTTAAGATCTCCGTTCAGAAATGCCGTCTTCACGTCCATCTGATATACTAACATATGTGTCTAATTACACATATATTTTATACTATTTAAACCCACAAAACAACCAAAAACACACAAATGACTCACAAAATGTTATAAATATCATCTAAATGTGTTTTTATGTCATTCAGGTACAAAAGATTGAAAAACAAGTGAAAAATGATCAATTTCACAACAAATGTCGTTTTCAGTCCCTGGAATTACACAAATTGCCAAAACTAGTCCCTAAATGTTTTAAATGAATGAAAAGTCAACTTAAGTCCTTGGGAAACCAAAAATATTCACAAATGATCCCTGGATGAAAGTCTACACAAAATGACAATTTTTACCCCTCAAGTTACAAAATTGGCAAAAATGGTCCCTGGGTATTCTAAACTTGGAATTTTACAAATAATACCCTTGTACTATGCATGATTGAAAATTTGGAACATTTTGATAAACTCTTTTGGGAAATTACACTTTTAGTCCCTCAAAATCCAAAAATGACAATTAAGGTCCTTTTAAGTTTAAAAATGAAATAATTATCAACTATGGTCCTTGTACTATTCATATATGGCAGGAATAGTCCTTGTGTGAACTTTGGATGAATGGCAGATTTGGTCCCTAATGTTTGGCAGATCTACATTTTTGGTCCTTGGGTTATTTAGCTACAAATACCAAACCGGACCCTATTATTAAACCCAAATCCATATCCTGGCCCAAAACCAACACCAGCCCACCCTTTTTAATAAAACCGGCCACTGTTCACCTTCCCTCCACCTTGCACCCCATACCACCCAGTCACATACCAGGTGGTTTTTACTACCTGTTTTCACCTTCCACCTCACTACTCTACTCACCCACTACCTCCACCACCTCTGTGACTACAACCCACCACAATAAATGCACTCCACACCACTTTTTCACTCCAAACCATACCTGCTTCCCTGTTTTCTTCCATATCACACCAATTGGCCTCCAAAATATCTATATTGTCTCCTACAACTCTCCACAACACAACAAGAGTCTTTAATTATACTCATGCCACCTCAATTCCACGTGGAGCGTTTTGGCGCCAAAATCTGTTTGAATGGCTAAGATCATTTCTGCTCAATCAAAGGCTGTAAATTAAAGTGGGATTTGACTAACAAGTTGGGAAGGACTCAGAAGGTTATAAAAGGTTGAGGATGAAAGAGAGAAGAGTACTTTGGGATAGCCTTAGTCATGTAGCTTAATTAAACTTTATTGCTTTCTTAGATTAAATGTCTTTCAATATTTTAAATCTTGTATTAGTTCTCAAATTAGTGTAATGAAACTCATTTTCAGCTTTAATCTCATGTTATCTTTACATTTCAAGTTTTTAAATTCGTACCACTTTAAATTTCCAAGTCATTTACATTCTTGTTGATCATTAGTTGTTTAATGGATTCAATAGGTCATATAAGCTCCTGACAAAAGCTTTAAAGCTTGTAGAAACCTTTAATCAGTTATAGTCTTTAAAATTCAAAAATCACTAAAAAATCCAGAAAATCATTGAAAAATCAAAAAGTTCTGTGTTCTTGGTGTACAAGCTTGGAGCAGGGTGAATTATTGATGGCCCTTTGGTTTAGAGCTTCATGGGAAGCCTAGGACTAACTTGTGGTCACTTGGTTTCATGTTCTCAGCCTTGATACACTTGTAAGCCATTTTTACAATTTTTGCATTTTATTGCTTAAGTTATCTATCAGCTTTAATTCTCATGTTTTCATGTTTATTTGATGCTAGTTAATGATTTTATAGCTTAATATTAGTTGTTTATGTTTTGGAATTACTTGTTGCAAGATTTCAAGTTTGGACTGCCTATAGGCCAATTTTTGATAATCCTAGGTAAAAACATGTGTGACTACTTGTTTATGCTAAAAAAGGTTCTAATTTAACAGATGAAAACCTCTGGATTTGATTTTATAGGTTTATATAGTCTTACACTTTGAAATTCTCAAAATCAGTAGTTTAAAGGGTTGTTTGGATTTGATAGATGAACTGAGTTAATGATCATGTATTGTGTTGTTCTTGTTAGATATATGCTATATATGACTAAATTGACTCAGTGAAACATTAACCAAAGGGTGTAGCATGATAAAAAGTCAATTTGACACTTGACTGTCTCATTATGAGCATTCTGAGGTTGTCATGACCTAAAACCTTGCATCTGTGTTCAAATGTTGTTAATCTTTGTTAGTTTCATGTTCTTTTAGCTTAATATAACTTATTTAGTCATTAAATTCAGATCAAAGTTGATCAAAGTCAACTTTGATCATAAACTTAAAAAGTCAAAATTTTCATATAGTCGTTTTTGAATAAAATGTATAATTTTGTGTAGGATTCAGTATTAAGTTTTAGCTTAAACTCTTTTGGGAGATCAAAATTCAGCTGCTAAACTTAATTAGAAAAATAATAGATTACTTTTAAACAGCTTTTTAACTGCTTATTTTCAGTCTTACTTTAGCTACCTGTTCAAAAACCATGCCCTGTGCACAGGTTTAGGTGTCAAGTTGATAAGCTTGCATAAGCTTCATTACTTGGCCATAGCTTGTGTAAAGTGGTTATTTGTGATGCCCTTGTGGCTAGTCACTAGACCTAAGTGCTTATTTGCCCTAACTGCTTATCTGGATTGCTTAAATTTGCTTATCTTGATCTATCAATTCAACTCAGTTAACTGAGTAATCAGTTAAATGAGCCAACTTCACAAAGCTCATCAAGAGCTCATTATTGAGCTTCAGCTTGTGATTCTTGTTTCTTTTGGAAGCTAAGCAGCCCCTTAATCAACTTCAAGCTTAATTTTTCACTCACATGCCCTTTTACTAGGGCTGCATCAAGCTTGAAGCTTGTCCCATTTTTGTAGAGTGTCCTGTTCATCAGCATATCTTTCACACTCACACCTACTTCATAAGCCAATAAAAAGCTACTCAGTGGGTCCCAACTTATGTGAATTAGCTTTTTGAGAAGCCAATCCACCCAAATCCAAGGCCCAGCTCTTTATTTTCATTATCAAGCTTATTTGATAAGCTTGATCATAGCTTTTAGCTTGTCCCATTTAACTGTGTATGCTGGTTCACTAGAATATTCAGTTACTTGGTGCCATTTTCATGAGCTCCTCAAAAGCTCAGCTGTGGTCCCCACAGCTTGAGCTTGAGCTTTTTGGAAAGCCAACCAGCATGCCTTGCTACTCCAACTCTTTATATGGCTTATTCAGCTTATTTGATAAACTGAATCTGTCCATCAAATAAGTTGCAGGGGTGTTTGGATTTATTTTTTTTTTGGTGTGCTGGAATTGCTTATTTGCTTTTGTGAGCTTATTGGCTTATTCCAGTGCACCAAACTTGTAAATACTTGTCTATATTACTTGTACACACATCTCTTTTTCTTATTTTTCCTTTTATAAGCCTTTTTCTAGCTTGTTTCAAGCTTATGATCCAACTGTAAGCTCAATGCTTAACTGAAGTGGTCATAAGCTGTGAAACAGCTTATTCCCCATGTTTATAAAGTTTCATTTTCTATTAACCTGTTAATATTACATGTATAAACCTTTATCTTCCTTTTGTTTCAGCTGTGTGGCTTATTAGAAGCTCATTCAAGCTTTAAAGTCCAACAGTTAAGCAAATGCTTAACTGTTTTAAGCTAATAAGCTCCACACTGCTTATTTCTATGTTTGCACAGTTTCATCTTCATATTATATGTATAATATAAGTATGTAGTTAATTCAGAAAACAGAAAAACCAAAAAGAACCACTATAAGCTCAAGTGCTAGCTTCTATTTAGGAGTTTGAGCTTATTTGGCCAACTGTTATGGAAATAAGCTGCCACAGAGCTTATTTCCAAGTTTTGAAAAAGTTAGCTTTGTTAAAGTTCCATATTTTTACTTAATGTACAGTTTTGCAAAAAGAAAATCAAAAAAATAAAATGTTTACCAAAAAGGGGGTAGGCAGGCTCGAACCTGAGACCTCCCCTTTATGAGTGTGTTTAGTGTGTACCTGTAGCCATTCGCCTTGGGACTCGTCTTGGTCATATCTTACACAATTTAATACATAACCCTTATTTGTTCAATAAGCTTATACGAGATTAATGGCTTATTTCCAGCTTATTTGAAAACTGCTTTTCAGCCTTTTTCATTTTTCTTAGTCTTGTATTAGTATAAAGTATTTTCTGTAAAAGTTTCAGATTTTTCTCATTTGTTTTAGTATTTTTAAACATTTAATTAGTGTTTTTAGTAATTAATTCATAATAAAAATATAAAAGTCAAAAAAATATAAATCTTTTTTCTAAAATTTTCTTTTGTCATTTAGTACGTAAGAAAATTGATTTTACACTCGTAGGACTTTTATTTCATAAATTTTACATTTTTGCTTATGACTCGCGTAATTTTTAGAGTTAACGTACGTTTTCATTTTAAATCTAGTTTTTAGATAATTTGAGTTTACGTTTTAGTTAATATAGTTTATTTAAGTTATTTTATTTTATAAAATCACAAAAACATCATTGTAAAAATAGTGATAGCGTTTATTTAATAGATTTTAATATTTTAATTCTATTTAATTTGCATTTAAGTCGCTAAGACATGTAAATCCCTACTATAGTTATAATCGTTTTGTTTTATTACATTTACGTTTTAGTTAAACGTACGTTTGTATATCTTTTAGATTTTTAGGTTTCTGATTGTACGTTTTTATTGACGTAGCTGTGACAGAGCTATTACTATTCACATTCCTAGTGTTAGTCAATCAGATTCCTGTTTTCCTATACTAATATTATTTTCAACAATTCACAAGTCATTGTATTTAGGAGATCACGCCTCGCCAGGACATTAACGATCCAAGGATATTTTAATCCTTGGTAAACTATCATTCTCTCCCGGGCTGTCGCCCTTTTATCATCTGTTACGGTTGACCGTTCACAAGCGGTTGATTAGTGTGACGGAAAAATAAAAGAAGGTAGTTCGGGAGGAATCAAATTTTGGCGCCGCTGCCGGGGAGGCTGTGCTACGTATTATGACTTGTATTTTGTTGAAATACATATCCTTGTTTGTATATTAAACCTTATCATTCAACTACCGGGCTGTCAGGACATATTTATTACAGTTAATCATTCACAAGTGATTAGCTAGCGTGGTAAACCTGACACAAGCCTGGGAGGTAGTGATTACTTATACTATATCATATTTCTTTTCAATAAACAATATAAAATACAAAAATATTTTTCCTTTGCACAACAACTTGCCCAGTTTGATAAGTCCCTCAGTTACAACATTTGGTTGTTGGCTGGTTACAGTTGCTGAGCTCTGTCAGACCCAGATTCCCTTTCGAGGGGCGGTTGTAAGGAATTTTCTTTCTTTTGTACATATATATATATAAAATTAAAAATACAAAAACATTATAAAATCAAAAATCAAAAAGATTCTTCTCGCCTTTTCTGAGTTTCTTTTTAAGATTCTTAGATTCATCTTAGTGATGATTATTCATAATTCTGTGAGTGGCAATCCCACTCCAATTTCTCACCCAATCCCTGAGTGGCAATCCCACCCAGCTTCCCCATGAACCAATTTAATTCGGGGTCGAGTCAAGCTAGTGACTTGGTTATCAAAAACAAGCCATACAATATGGGTTTTCACCCATATTTCTGTCTTTTTCCCCTTTCTACCACCTAAGTGTGGGGGTAATACCCCACCTATTGTATATATATATAAAAACTTTGAAAATTTAAAAAAAAAAATAAAATAAAAAAAAAAAAAAAAAAAAAAAATATATATATAATTGTTGTGTTTCCACACTTAGCTCATAAATGTTATCTTTTTACGTTCTAAGTTTCGGCATAACAGCCGGTACTTTGAATATTGAGGACAATATTCATTTCTAAGTGTGGGGGAAATTCTGGCGAATTTGATCATAATGTACCCTTTAGTCCTTTTTCCCCAAAATGGCCAAATTAAAATTTTTTTTTTATGTGGAAGTACTATGTACTAAACACAACAAATGGTAATCAGTCCACCATGTCTAACCCACATAAGGATTGGCTAATCCAGGAGCAAACGGCTCTTGGTAAAGATATCTCAAATCCGTTTATGGCTTACAATTTACCTAAAATTGTATGGTATTCAGCTCACCATATCCTAAAAAGTGAAGAGTTGGCTAGCCCGCAAGGTTATGGCTTGTGGTAAAGGCAGTGGAAAAACCATAATTGGTAATCGACTCACCAAAGATAATATTGATAATTTATCTAAGAGTTGGCTAGTCCAGAAGCAAACGGCTTCTGGTAAAGACAAATCAAATCCGTTGACAGCTGGTGATTTGCTCAAAATCATTTGGTTATCATTGTACCAAGGTTCTTACTTGAACTAAAACAATTGGCTACTCCAGAAGTAATGGCTTTTGGTAAAGAGATAAAAGCCATTAAGTTTTCTCTAAAGATTGCTAGGGACTAGCAATAGTTTAGTGTGGGGGATTTGATATGTGTCTAATTACACATATATTTTATACTATTTAAACCCACAAAACAACCAAAAACACACAAATGACTCACAAAATGTTATAAATATCATCTAAATGTGTTTTTATGTCATTCAGGTACAAAAGATTGAAAAACAAGTGAAAAATGATCAATTTCACAACAAATGTCGTTTTCAGTCCCTGGAATTACACAAATTGCCAAAACTAGTCCCTAAATGTTTTAAATGAATGAAAAGTCAACTTAAGTCCTTGGGAAACCAAAAATATTCACAAATGATCCCTGGATGAAAGTCTACACAAAATGGCAATTTTTACCCCTCAAGTTACAAAATTGGCAAAAATGGTCCCTGGGTATTCTAAACTTGGAATTTTACAAATAATACCCTTGTACTATGCATGATTGAAAATTTGGAACATTTTGATAAACTCTTTTGGGAAATTACACTTTTAGTCCCTCAAAATCCAAAAATGACAATTAAGGTCCTTTTAAGTTTAAAAATGAAATAATTATCAACTATGGTCCTTGTACTATTCATATATGGCAGGAATAGTCCTTGTGTGAACTTTGGATGAATGGCAGATTTGGTCCCTAATGTTTGGCAGATCTACATTTTTGGTCCTTGGGTTATTTAGCTACAAATACCAAACCGGACCCTATTATTAAACCCAAATCCATATCCTGGCCCAAAACCAACACCAGCCCACCCTTTTTAATAAAACCGGCCACTGTTCACCTTCCCTCCACCTTGCACCCCATACCACCCAGTCACATACCGGTGGTTTTACTACCTGTTTTCACCTTCCACCTCACTACTCTACTCACCCACTACCTCCACCACCTCTGTGACTACAACCCACCACAATAAATGCACTCCACACCACTTTTTCACTCCAAACCATACCTGCTTCCCTGTTTTCTTCCATATCACACCAATTGGCCTCCAAAATATCTATATTGTCTCCTACAACTCTCCACAACACAACAAGAGTCTTTAATTATACTCAAGCCACCTCAATTCCACGTGGAGCGTTTTGGCTCCAAAATCTGTTTGAATGGCTAAGATCATTGCTGCTCAATCAAAGGTCAAATTAAAGTGGATTTGACTAACAAGTTGGGAAGGACTCAGAAGGTTATAAAAGGTTGAGGATGAAAGAGAGAAGAGTACTTTGGGATAGCCTTAGTCATGTAGCTTAATTAAACTTTATTGCTTTCTTAGATTAAAATTCTTTCAATATTTTAAATCTTGTATTAGTTCTCAAATTAGTGTAATGAAACTCATTTTCAGCTTTAATCTCATGTTATCTTTACATTTCAAGTTTTTAAATTCGTACCACTTTAAATTTCTAAGTCATTTACATTCTTGTTGATCATTAGTTGTTTAATGGATTCAATAGGTCATATAAGCTCCTGACAAAAGCTTTAAAGCTTGTAGAAACCTTTAATCAGTTATAGTCTTTAAAATTCAAAAATCACTAAAAAATCCAGAAAATCATTGAAAAATCAAAAAGTTATGTGTTCTTGGTGTACAAGCTTGGAGCAGGGTGAATTATTGATGGCCCTTTGGTTTATAGCTTCATGGGAAGCCTAGGACTAACTTGTGGTCACTTGGTTTCATGTTCTCAGCCTTGATACACTTGTAAGCCATTTTTACAATTTTTGCATTTTATTGCTTAAGTTATCTATCAGCTTTAATTCTCATGTTTTCATGTTTATTTGATGCTATTTAATGATTTTATAGCTTAATATTAGTTGTTTATGTTTTGGAATTACTTGTTGCAAGATTTCAAGTTTGGACTGCCTATAGGCCAATTTTTGATAATCCTAGGTAAAAACATGTGTGACTACTTGTTTATGCTAAAAAAAGGTTCTAATTTAAACGATGAAACCTCTGGATTTGATTTTATAGGTTTATATAGTCTTACACTTTGAAATTCTCAAAATCAGTAGTTTAAAGGGTTGTTTGGATTTGATAGATGAACTGAGTTAATGATCATGTATTGTGTTGTTCTTGTTAGATATATGCTATATATGACTAAATTGACTCAGTGAAACATTAACCAAAGGGTGTAGCATGATAAAAAGTCAATTTGACACTTGACTGTCTCATTATGAGCATTATGAGGTTGTCATGACCTAAACCTGCATATGTGTTCAAATGTTGTTAATCTTTGTTAGTTTCATGTTCTTTTAGCTTAATATAACTTATTTAGTCATTAAATTCAGATCAAAGTTGATCAAAGTCAACTTTGATCATAAACTTAAAAAGTCAAAATTTTCATATAGTCGTTTTTGAATAAAATGTATAATTTTGTGTAGGATTCAGTTTTAAGTTTTAGCTTAAACTCTTTTGGGAGATCAAAATTCAGCTGCTAAACTTAATTATAAAAATAATAGATTACTTTTAAACAGCTTTTTAACTGCTTATTTTCAGCCTTCTTACTTTAGCACTGTTCAAAACCATGCCCTGTGGCACGGTTTAGGTGTCAAGTTGATAAGCTTGCATAAGCTTCATTACTTGGCCATAGCTTGTGTAAAGTGGTTATTTGTGATGCCCTTGTGGCTAGTCACTAGACCTAAGTGCTTATTTGCCCTAACTGCTTATCTGGATTGCTTAAATTTGCTTATCTTGATCTATCAATTCAACTCGCTTAACTGAGTAATCAGTTAAATGAGCCAACTTCACAAAGCTCATCAAGAGCTCATTATTGAGCTTCAGCTTGTGATTCTTGTTTCTTTTGGAAGCTAAGCAGCCCCTTAATAAACTTCAAGCTTAATTTTTCACTCACATGCCCTTTTACTAGGGCTGCATCAGCTTGAAGCTTGTCCCATTTTTGTAGAGTGTCCCGTTCATCAGATATCTTTCACACTCACACCTACTTCATAAGCCAATAAAAGCTACTCAGTGGGTCCCAACTTATGTGAATTAGCTTTTTGAGAAGCCAATCCACCCAAATCCAAGGCCCAGCTCTTTATTTTCATTATCAAGCTTATTTGATAAGCTTGATCATAGCTTTTAGCTTGTCCCATTTAACTGTATGTCTGGTTCACTAGCATATTCAGTTACTTGGTGCCATTTTCATGAGCTCCTCAAAAGCTCAGCTGTGGTCCCCACAGCTTGAGCTTGAGCTTTTTGGAAAGCCAACCAGCATGCCTTGCTACTCCAACTCTTTATATGGCTTATTCAGCTTATTTGATAAACTGAATCTGTCCATCAAATAGCGTGGGTGTTTGATTTATTTATTTTTTGTGTGCTGGAATTGCTTATTTGCTTTTGTGAGCTTATTGGCTTATTCCAGTGCACCAAACTTGTAATACTTGTCTATATACTTGTACACACATCTTTTTCTTATTTTTCCTTTTATAAGCCTTTTTCTAGCTTGTTTCAAGCTTATGATCCAACTGTAAGCTCAATGCTTACTAGTGGTCATAAGCTGTGAAACAGCTTATCCCCCATGTTTATAAAGTTTCATTTTCTATTAACCTGTTAATATTACATGTATAAACCTTTATCTTCCTTTTGTTTCAGCTGTGTGGCTTATTAGAAGCTCATTCAGGCTTTAAAGTCCAACAGCAAGCAAATGCTTAACTGTTTTAAGCTAATAAGCTCCACACTGCTTATTTCTATGTTTGCACAGTTTCATTTTCATATTATATGTATAATATAAGTATGTAGTTAATTCAGAAAACAAAAACCAAAGAAACCACTATAAGCTCAAGTGCTAGCTTCTATTTAGGAGTTTGAGCTTATTTGGCCAATATATGGAAATAAGTTTGCCACAGAGCTTATTTCCAAGTTTTGAAAAAGTTAGCTTTGTTAAAGTTCCATATTTTTACTTAATGTACGTTTGCAAAAAGAAAATCAAAAAATAAAATGTTTAATAAAAGGGGGTAGCAGTTCTAACCTGAGACCTCCCCTTATGAGTAAGTTTAGTGTGTACTGTAGTTTCATATTCGCCTGGACTTGTCTTGGTCATATCTTACACAATTCTAATACATAACCCTTATTTGTTCAATTTTATAATGTAGATTAATGGCTTATTTCCAATTTTATTTGAAACTGCTTTTTCAGCCTTTTCATTTTTCTTAGTCTTGTATTAGTATAAAATATTTTCTGTAAAAGTTTCGATTTTTCTCTTATTTGTTTTAGTATTTTTAAACATTTAATTAGTGTTTTTTTTTAGTAATTAATTCATATTAAAAATATAAAAGTCAAAAATATAAATCTTTTTTCTAAAATTTTTTGTCATTTAGTAACGTAAGAAAATTGATTTTACACTCGTAGGACTTTTATTTCATAAATTTTACGTTTTTGCTTGCGCATCAGGTAATTTTTAGACTTAACGTGACAAGCCATTTTTAAATCTAGTTTTTAGATAATTTGAGTTTATGTTTTAGTTAATATAGTTTATTTAAGTTATTTTATTTTATAAAATCACAAAACATCATTGTAAAAATAGTGATAGCGTTTATTTAATAGATTTTAATATTTTAATTTATTTAATTTTGCATTTAAGTCGCTAAGACATGTAAATCCCTACTATAGTTATAATCATTTTGTTTTATTACATTTACGTTTAATTTATGTTAAACGTACGTTTGTATATCTTTTGCGTTTTTAGGTTTCTGATTAACGTTTTTATTGGACGAGCTGTGACAAGCTATTACTATTCACATTCTAGGTAGTCAACTCCATTCCTGTTTTCCTATACTAATATTATTTTCAACAATTCATTGTATTTAGGAGATCACGCCGCCAGACATTAACGATCCAAGGATATTTTTAATCCTTGGTAAACTATCATTCTCCTGCTGTCGCCTTTTATCATCTCTGTTATGGCCGAATGTTCACAAGCGGTTGATTAGTGTGACGGAAAATAAAAGAAGGTAGTTCGAGGAATCAAATTTTACGCCACGGGAGTAATGTCTACGATTATATACAATAGGTGGGGTATTACCCCCACACTTAGGTGGTAGAAAGGGGAAAAAGACAGAAATATGGGTGAAAACCACTACCATGTTCTTACTAGCAACATTAGCCAGAAAGATTCTGATTGCCTCGATTCGAGCAACTGGAGCAAATGATTCTTCAAAGTCTATACCCTCCTCTTGACGATATCCTTTAGCAACTAATCTGGCCTTGTTTTTCAACACATCACCATGCTCATCAAGTTTCACTTTGAAGATCCATTTTAGTGCAATAATCATAGCACGTACTGAGCGTACTAACTCCCATACATCAAGTCGATCAAACTCATGAATTTCTTCTTGTATGGCATTGAACCAAATTGCCTTCATTCATGGCGGTTTAACATCTTTTGGTTCGATCTTAGATAGTACGGAGTTGAAGAAGCACCATAAGGCATCGGTTGCAAGTTGTTTCCGGGTTGATACCGGACGAGAGGGATTTCCAATGATGTTGTCTAATGGATGATCGTGAGTCCATTTTCTAAGGTGTTCATGTGGCAGTTGTTGAGGAACCGAGGTAGCGAGTCGATGTCTCTCAAGAAGATGGTTCATGATGATTCGAGAGCAAATATGTTTTCAAATTGAGCATCTTCGAGAGTAGCAAAGGGATTAACTTCATCATTGATGCCGTAAACAGTTCCATGATGTACATTTGAAGAATGATGATTTGTTGATGAGATCAAGGATCAGCAGGGTGCTTCTTGACTTAAAGATATTGAGACTGAAGGATTGACTTCATTCACAGGAATATGAGCATCCTCTGTTGTAAGGATCAACACCTCATTAGTAATTGAATCATAAAGTTCATCAAACATAGGATCAAACAATTTCTTTAAATCATCTTCCGATGGAGGTACATATGGAGTTTCTTGAGAAGAGTTTGGAACAAGAGATGAACCAATGGGACTGTTTTGAAGTGCGGGTCCAGAACTGGATTGTTCTGGAGCCATTTGACCGTACCATCAAACGTAACGTGAATGGTTTCCATGATATTTCGGGTTCTTTTGTTATAGATTCGGTATCCCTTTTGTTTGGTGCATATCCTACAAATACTCCAATGTCAACTTTAGCCCTAAGTTTGCCTAAGTCTTGACCCTCATTAGTTGGATAACACAATGCACCAAACACACGAAGAAATAAGAGATTAGGTTTTCTATTGTGGACAAGTTCATATGGTGTCTTTCCATGAGTAGTGAATCGGGAACGATTTTGTGTAGCATGCAAGGGCAATAGTCAAACCAGAGAAACATTGGAACTTTGAGTAAATCAAGATTGTTCTAGCGGCTTCTACAAGAGTTCGATTGCCTTTCAACTACACCGCTCGTTGAGGAGTTCGTGGAACACTTCTTTGATGGTTGATTCCAATGCTTTCATAGAATTCACTAAGTTGTTTGTTAACAAACTGCCCATTGTTCGTCCGGATAATTTCGACGGTTTTGTTAAGTCGAACCCGCACTGCTTGATGAGTTTGATGATGATATCGAGTTTCATCCTTTGTCCTTAAGAACTTGACCCAGGTGAATCTAGAGTAATCATCAACTATAACTAACACATATTTCTTCCCAAAGATATTCAGTACTCTCATTGGTCCACATAAATCCATATGAATTGTATGAAGAACTTCTATGACGTGAGTTAGTAGGTTTGGGTTTATGGGCATACTTCTTGCTTTTTCCCAATTGACATGTTGAACAAAGATGATCCTTTTCATACTTTAGTCGAGGTAAACCTACAACTAAGTCCTTTCTGGAGAGATCATTGATGGTGCCGAGGTTCAAGTGATTGAGACGTCGATGCCATAACCATGACTTTGTTTTAGAAGCCTTTGACAACAAGCAAATTGGAGAAGACTTCATCATATCTTCTATAGAGATGGTGTATAGATTTGAACCACGAAGTCCCTTTAAAAGTTCCTTACCATCAAGTTCTCTAACAAAGGTGTATGTTTTCAAGGCTACTTCTAGATCGATCGTAATCAACCAACAGAGAAGAGATTATGACCAAGACCTTCCACATAGTATACTCTAGAGATAACACTATCACCAACAACATAATCACCATAACCCATAATTGCACCGAAATGATCATTACCGAATCTAACAGTCCCTATGAATTTGCTCAGGAAGTTCATGAGCCATGACCGTCTCCAATATATGCTTAAATGTACGAGTCCGGTACCACGTAACGATTTGAACGATCTGCGCTGAACACGCAAGAATGGATAACTGGATAATTGGGATCCCCATGCAAGAATGGGTTCCACTTGGTTAGTAATAGGGATTGGAACACCCACATCAAAAGAAACATCCATATCGAAGTAGAAGCAATGGAATCATTGGGAATAGATGCAATGTCGGGTGTCAGATTTGACCTATTCAAAGTATGTTTACTTCTTAAGGAATAGTTCTACCGTAGGGCATCCATTTTCTAGTGGGCATAATCTTAGCAGTTTGAGAACAAAACCGATTATTCTTATGGCCAAAAGGTATCCAATAATAACCTATCTTTATAAAAGTTCTTCCTGTGGGTTTCCACTGCTTTCTAACAAATTTCGCTTTTGCCTTTTTGCCTTATTTGCACGATTATTAGCATTAACAATTTTAAGCGGGCATTTGACAAAGATTAGACAAAGCATTCACACCACATTCATGATTAGCAAATGTAATTCAAGGCATATCATACAAGGTTTGCAAATAGTATCAGAATTTTATTCATGCGCCTAAGGCTAATACTAGAATCAACACGATTCGCTTTATTCAACTCAAGCTTAAAGTTCCTAGATTGGTCTTCTACTCTCTTCCAATGCACATTCTTAGCTTGCAAGGTCCTATCTTTCCTTGTATTGTCTTGAGACTTTGACCCGCCGCTTTAAAGTCACCGATTACTCTGTAGAGGAATGGGAACATTAGTTGGTTGATCTAATTTTGCATTCCCAACTTGATGTGCAAGGATCTCAAGTACTAGAAGGCACATTAGTGTATACTTTTAAGATGTGATTTGATTTTTTGCGTGCACACTAAAGTTCACTTTCTTAGCACTAACATATCCGAATCAACTACTTGAAGGCACATTAGTGTTTCCTTTTAAGACCGCATAGAACGGATTTCCTGCTTGGCACTAGGCATAGAACAAGGCATCACAGCTTTGCCTTTGCACCTAAGGTTAAGGATTTGGGACATGTTGCAATTACACATTCTAGCAACTCTTGAGATCGTTTGGCCCGGAGGCAAGCAAACCTAATTTCACTATCAAGAGGTTTGTTAATGAAATCCTCTTCGACAATCTCACTGAGACATTCTAGACTATCCTTAAGGTGAGCACAGGATTCATGAAAAGCATGTTCATTATTCCTAAGATGAGGAGGAATATATTTAACCCGCTGTATTTGCAGTCTAAGGGTGACTTTGAGACAACATTCTTATTGAAAACAAGTGGCGCTTCCCATTTCCCCGACTTCTCAGATTCTCAATTTCCTTTTGTAAAGACGTTATTTTTCGTTGTTTTGGTCACGGGTGACTTTTATTGAATCATATAACTCTTTAAAATGTCGTTAACTTTTTCATTTTCTTCTAGAAAACTCTCGCTTTCCTTTTGTAAGGCATCAACTAAGTTTTGAAGATGAAAAGTTTGAGAATTTCGAGAATCTAAAGGAGGAGGCATTTGGGAGCCTGTCATATTGTTCGTTTGACCCTTTAATTGAGAGATTTGGGCTTTCAACTTTCTGATCGTGTTGCAATGAGCTTGAATCTGTTCATCACTTTTGTTAATTTGAAAACTCGCATCAAACTCTGGAGCATCCGAGGATGTCTTGATATTTGAAGTTTTAACATTTTCTTTAAGATGTTGATATTTTAGTTGTAAATTAAAATGCTCAACTTCCAGTTTAGAAAAATGTTTAACCAAATTGTCGTGATCATCCAGTTCATTTTTCTCGTTTAGTTTAGAATTAGTTTTTTCAAGCTCAATGACATCATCAGGAGACTTTCGTGGCCACGATAGTTCATGAAATTTGGAAGCATTAATAGAGCAATTTGAAGAAGTGAAAAAGATATCTTGAGCAACACATTCAGTAATAAGAGTCTCATTTAATGTATGCAAGTTCTTCCTCTCAATCTCATTATATTTTAGTGCACGCCCATAATCACTAACTTCAACTACCATTGCATCAAATTCCTTTTCCATTCCCTTAATATCAGTTTCTATCCCCTTTTAAGACTCTCAAAGTGATCCTTTAGAAGTTTAAAGAAAGGCATGACCTCAGTTAAATAACATTCTTTCATTTGCTCAAAACCCCTTTCTCCTTCCGTTATACCAGTAGGTGTGATCCTTTTCTTGCAAGTTTTCTCAAAATCAACAAATAGTTGAAATATAACATATTGGCTAATTAAGGTCTTGCTTTTAGTGGCAATTTTGCTAGGAACAAGATGCATTGGTGTATTAGGAGGATACACAATGCTTCAGGCATTTTCCATAGGGGAGGGTTTGTTTCAACAATATTTTCGACTTTTGCTTATCTAAATCCTTTTCCGAAAACTTGTTCGGAGTCAACAATGTCTGAGGCTTAAACATGTTCAAGGAAATCCAGTTTTCCTTTTGTAGTCATGGGGAGTGATAATTATTTTTTTTTCTTTGCATTTAGGATCATCTAATTTTTTGTTCATTCTTTTCCTAGTGACTTCATCTCGATTTCTTATCTTCCTCGTGCACTCAACGAACTAGGTTTTCGTCTAGGTTTAAGAATCTCATTGCCATCATAGATCACCTTTGAGCTTTTGCTATCTTTCCGCCTCGTGGTTGGGTTTATCTATAATGGGAATGCTATGCTTATCGCTAGGACTCTATGTTAGTGATCATGATGAAAATCAATGGTGTTTCCTTGTATGTACAACTTGTTTTCAAGTTTGTTTTTCAAAGTTTTCAGATTAGAAAAATCTCTCAAGAGTTTTGATTCCTTTGCATTAAATTCTTGCTTAAGCATTTTCACATTTTCTTGAAGTTCTTGTTTTTGCTTAGCCGTTTTAGAAAGTTTTTCTTGCAAGGAATTTAATTCTTGTTTCAATACTTCTTCTCTAAAATTACTTTTTCTAATGATTGTACGCACTTGGTCATCCATTTCCCGCTCACGAGTGGTCAACTCAAATTTAGCACGTTGTTCATAAATAGCAACACGTTTTTTATAGGCATTTAGTTCGAAATTACAATCATCAAGGGCATGCAAAGGTATTCATCAAAAACATAGTCATTGTTGATCGCGAAGATGCATCACTTGGTACACCTTCACTTTCACTTTGTTTCACATATTGATCATATGGGACAATATTGATATTACCCATATTTTCAATATTTGATTCAATAGTTTCAGTTGAATGTACTTTGTCATGCATCTTTTGCACATCAACATCATCGTATAGTTTTAATACCTCTGAGATGAGTTTGTCTTTGGATGGGCCAGCTAGTGGTGAAGAAGAGACCTTGGGAGAAACCATTGGAGAAATGCTAGCCATAAAATTGTGTGTGTCGTAGGTCCATCATCCACATCAGAGTCGTATGCATCACAATCGACTTGAAAGGCATTCGATGATTGTGACCTATCTCCGAATAGGTCGCTCATCCACATCCGCATCATAGGTCTTGGCATTGCCCTCAGCTAGAAACAACAATTCCTCTTCATCCAACGCAGCACCATTGTCCCGAAGTACCAAAGAAGATCTTATCTCTCGGTAATCAAGATTCTCGTGGACGCTTTGGAGATGTGCAGCCTTGCAATGTGTCCCTCACCACCACGCTTATAACATTTGATTAGCTTAGCTTGACCTTGGTTACCATTCCTTCCTCGATTCTGGTTGCCAACATAACCTCTACCAGCTCCACCTCTTCCTTGATCATACTGTCTTTCCGAACCGTTGCACCACGATCCTTCCATCTTTAACAATGGCTTGATTGTGTGGGTTAGATGTCGCTCGAGGTTGTTGGTTTGTGGGAGAGAATTCATGTTTTGACTAATCAGGAGAGCTAGTTGATAAATGAAGTTACCCACGTGCATCAAAGACGCCTTGTTTGAACATAGGATCAAGAATGAGTTTGTGATTACCATTACCCAAGGGTATGACTTGTGATGCTTTGGTTGTGATTCCAATGTTTGAGTAGAAGCGCTTGAGTCATTAGACGAGCTTGTCTCTCCCTCGTTGGTTTTGAACTGATTGAGAATCAATTTTTCAAACATAGCATGTCTCTCATTCTCAAGGAGGAAGGCATAGAGTTGCTCATAGTTTGTATTCTTCAATCCTTTAGTGAGCTTCACAAAGGTGACAAACTTGTGCCATTCGGGATTCATGTTGTTCACAAATTTTGAGTTCAGCTGTATGTTAGGCATAGTCTTCTCGATGTTCCTCATGTCATTCACTAACTTATGAAATCTCACATAGTACTCATAGACACTCTCATCCGGTTTCATCTTGAAGTGTTCAAATTCGCCATAGAGTTGGGATTCTCTGTCTTCCATAGTTAATTCAACCGAGAGAAGCATCTTAACATTATCCCATACCGCCTTGCATCGGTGTTATGATTGATCACTTGTAGATGTCTTTAGGAAGACCTTGAAGAACAATGTTTGAAGCCCTGATATCCGATCGAATCTCTTTTCTCCTTATCATCAAGCTCATCATACTTTTGGTCCGCTCATTCCGTAAAATGAGTACCATCTTCATTAGTATCAAGTATGTCTCTAGTCGCCTCAACTCGATATGGTCCTTCATCAATGGATTTGAGAATGTTGACACCATATTCCTTTCCAAGGCAGCATAACGATTCGTTGAGCCCAAGAATCGTAGTCAGCTCTGTCAAGCATGGGTGGACGAGTATCTCGAAAGTACCGCTTGAACATCCCCTAAATGGAGATGACATAGTAGGAACGCTGGTAGACATGTTTACAATTATACGGGATTTTATAACTCTATGATTAAACCGGGAAATAGATTCTTTCACGGATTTTACTAAATCAAGAGAAAACCGTGAACAATCACCAAGTCGCTAGAAGATAATGCACTAAGTCGCTAGAAGATAATGCACTAAGTCGCTAGAAGATAGTGCACTAAGTCGCTAACGCTTAATTCGCTACACCCCTAAGTCGCTAGAGTCCCAAGTCGCCAGACAAATGCAAGTCGCTAAGTAGTAACTCGCTAACCTCAAGTCGCTAGCCAAATTTTGGCAAAGAATTCGCTACTCAAGTCGCTAGGAATACAAGTAAGTCGCTAAAGAGCAACTCGCTACGACCAAGTCGCTACCACTGTCAAGCAATTCCGTAGTGGAGAGTCCACTACTTGTAATCAAATCGCTAGGTAAGTCGCTAGTTCAAACACTCGTAACTCGCTACAAAATGAAGCAAGTCGCTACCAAGAAACTTTTCCGTGGGCTCAAGTCGCTAGCATGAAAAACACATAAACACCACTTTTCAATCCAAAAACAACCCAACCACGATGATTCAAACCTTCTAAATCAAAACCTAAACACTTGTGATGATTCTAAACACAAAAGTACAACCAAAATCCAAACTTTAACACTAGAAATCAATCAAATGATGCAAAACCACTAAACTTTTTCAAACTCAAAAACCACCTAAAACCACTAGAAATCCAAAGATGTGTAAGATATGATCTAACCATGGCTCTTGATACCAATTGTGATATATAACTTTTCACACATCAAACCATAACACAAAGTAGCATATAGATGGAATTCTAGAGAGAGAAAGTTAGAGGTTTAGGGAACTTAGTGAGAGAAAGTGAAAGATATTATTATGAGCTCCAACTCTCTACCTTGGAAGGTAGAGAGTATTTATAGTCTTACATAAATCGCCACACAACGGGCTGTGGATCAGGCATACAGTGGGTAAAGACCCGTCCGTCCTCCACGGTGTTACTTAACTAAATACTACTTAACTTAAAATAACTACGACTACGAGCTTTCTAATGATTACATATACTTGAGGTGACCGACTCTTTAATACCCGGAATTTCTAATTCCTAACAAGATATATGGCACCCTTGTTGTCACATAGAATGGCTATGTCACTAAAATGAATGTCGTAGTCGACTAACGCTTGTTTCATCCATAGTGCTTGTTGGCATGCTTTGCCGCTGGAGACGATTCGGCTTCGGGTTGTTGATATTGCTAGTGCCGTTGTTTCTTAGAAAACCAAGATGTTAAACAACATCCCATGAAAGTACATACCCCACTTGTACTTTTTCTATCAACATAATCACCGCACATGGTCGACTGCATATACAATTGTTTCTACTCCCGTGCCCTTAGGATACCATAATCCTAATTGTGATGTACCCAATGTATCTAAATATCCTTTTTACGGCTTCTAGGTGTGATGTTTTAGGGTCTTCTTGAAACTAGCACATAAGCAAACACTAAACATGATATACGGCCTACTTGTCGTGAGGTAGAGAAGACTACCTATCATGCCACGATATTTAGTATTATCGACGGATTCGCCGTCTTCATTTTTTGTGAGTTTGGTGTCGGATGACATTGGTGTCCTAATTGGTTTCGACTCTTCTAGACCGAATTTCTTTAACATCTCCTTTATGTATTTAGATTGATTAAAGAAGATACCATCTTCTACTTGTTTGATTTGTAGACCAAGAAAGAAACTAAGTTCTCCCATCATACTCATCTTGAACTCGTCATGCATGATTTTAGAGAAATCATCACACATGTCTTGACAAGTGGATCCGAATATAATATCATCTACATATATTTGCACTATGATTATATGTGACTCTCTTTCTTAGTAAAAAGTGTGTTGTCAACTAACCCCATGGTATAGTTGTGTTTAATTAAAAATGACTTGAGTCTATCATACCAAGCTTTTGGAGCTTGTTTAAGACCATAAAGGGCTTTCTTTAATTTATACACATGTTTAGGTTTTTCAAAATCGATGAAGCCCGGAGGTTGAGCTACATATACTTCTTCATTAATGAAACCATTTAGAAAAACGCTTTTGACATCCATTTGATAAAGCTTTAGATCATTAGCACAAGCATACGCAAGAAGTATTCTTATAGACTCTAATCTAGCCACGGGGGCATAGGTCTCATCAAAGTCTATTCCTTCTTGTTGGTTATACCCTTGGGCAACGAGTCTAGCCTTGTTCCTAGACACTACTCCGTTTGCATCTAATTTGTTTTATAAACCCATTTGGTTCCTATTATGGTTTGATTACTAGGTGGAGGGACAAGTGTCCAAACATCATTAGAAACAAATTGATTTAATTCTTCTTGCATAGCCATTACCCAACTCTCATCTTTTATGGCTTCTTGTGTATTCTTAGGTTCTATGGTTGAAACGAAACAAAACAAGCTACTTTGGTTTTGAACTTGAGACCTTAATGTTCTTTCGCTTAGCTTTCCTATGACCTTATCTACTGGGTGATCTTTGGACTCTTTAATGTTTATGACTTCATCATTTAAAGGTTCTTCTTCATTTATCTTTTTCTTTATTACTATAGCTTCACTTTCTACAATCTCGTCATCGACAAGAGGTGGAGAGGGTTTGGACTTTCATCAAATTTTATATTTAATGACTCTTCTACCTTCATTGTTTCTTTGTTTAATATGACGTAAGCTTTGCTATTTGGAGAGTAACCTAAAAAGATACCTTCGTTGATTTAGGATCAAATTTTGTAAGGTAATCTTTAGTGTTAAGAATAAAACATTTACTACCAAAGACTCTAAAGTGATCTAACGTAGGCTTTTTGCCTCTGAGTAACTCATATGGAGTTTTACCTAAGATTGGTCTAATTAAGACTCGATTGAGTATATACGTTGAAGTATCAACGGCATTGCACCAAAACTTTTGAGGTATGGATTGCTTATTAAGCATGGTTCGACTCATTTCTTGTAGGGTTCTATTCTTTCTTTCTACTACCCCATTTGATTGGAGCTGGACAAGAAGTTGTGAGTAATACCATTAGCGTCACAAAAAGCTCCGAATTGCACTTCATTATCAAATTCCCTACCATGATCCATCCTAATAGACACTATAGGACTTCCTAGTTGTCTTTGGATCTTCTTGCTTAATATTTCAAAATAATTAAAGGTTTCCGTTTTGTTCTTTAAAAATTTTGTCCATGTATACCTAGAGTAATCATCCACTATGACCAAAGTGTAGTAGTTGCCTCCATAACTTTGGATAGCGGATGGACCAAATAAATCCATATGTAGTAATTCTAGACACTTAGTTGTAGACACCATGTTTTTAGCTTTATGACTAGAATGAACTTGTTTTCCTACATTACAAGCATCACAAAAGTGATGTTCATATTTTAACTTAGGTAGATCTCTTACTAGATCTTTGGATGATAGCGATTGAAGAAGTCGCATGTTGGCGCGACCCAATCTTCGATGCCATAAGGTCCAAGTATCATCCATAGAGGTAAGACATAGTTTGTCTTTAGGTTCATTACCGATTTTAATGACATAGACTCCATGTTTCCTAATTCCTCTTCCTATGGTTATGCCATTTTTTAATATCTTACTACGGTTTTGGTAAAAGTACATTGCACTTTTATCACATATTTTTCCTATACTTAAGAGGTTAAAGTTTAGGTTTTCTACGTAACACACATCGTTAATGGTTAGAGCTTAATGATGATTTTACTTTTGCTATTTCCAAACACCACATTACCTCCATTGAAGGATTCATATGTGAAGAATAGATCCTTATTGACGTCATGTGCCTCGTCAGCCCGCTATCCTTGACCCATTCATCCGGTCTAGGTCAACCTTTAAGCACACCTAAGAGAACAATTAACTCAAAAGTTTGGTCCCCATTTGTTCATGGGTCCATTAGTGTTAAACATTCCATTCATGTTAGACATGTATGGATAAGATGAGTATGCATTCCATGGAGCAAAGTTTTGTAAAGGAAAACCATTTTGCATATTTGGGTTCCATCCCATTTGATGGTTACTTCTCGTGTAAACATTATTAGGTCTCCTAGATGGATTAGGTTTTGAAAAAGATGGAGCTTTGTTTCTTGCAAAAGTAGGATTATATTTTGGAGGTGGTTGTCTAGTGGTGACATGAGTTGGTTTCTTCCTATTAACTATAACAAACTCAGTTCTAGATGAAGAAGCTACGTTATTACCACTGCTTGCTACGTGCAATCCACCGGATCCCGGCTTAACACTAGCCGTTCCCTTTATGGGATCCGTGGGATCCGCCACAACAAGGGTCTGGTTTTTCTAGTGCCTTAACAAATTTTGTTTCTTTGTTTTCACTAGTTGATGGATCAAGTTGTTGAATACCTAAACCTTTTGGTTGTTACCGGTTTTAACACTATCTAATATCATATCTAAAGTGTTCGTACTCATTCTAGCAATTTTAGAATCTAGTTGATCAACTAGTGTTTGAAGTTGAACGCAAAGTTCACATTCACCACTTGCTATTTTACCCTTTTCTAAACGCTTTAGTTTTGCTTTTAATTCTATGACTTCTTTATCTAAACGTTGGTTTTGACTCTTTTAAAGCTTGTTTTTGTTAATTAGTTTTAAGCTAATATTGCATAGTTTGTCATATTCATTATGCAATGAGTCGTCATCAAGTGATGAGCTACTATAGTATTCGTGACATACCTCGCCATTTGCCATGAGACAAATTTCTTCGTCCTCCTCGTCACTCATTCCCCACGTGCCGCCACGCAACTTTTGATCATCCCGTTTGGGACACTTACTAATAAAGTGGTTTGGGTCCCACATTTAAAGCAAGTACGATCATCTTTTGGCTTTTCGTCCTCTTTGCTTTCCGGCCTTTTATCGTCATATGGTTGTTTGACGATCTTCCTTCTTCTAAAGAACTTTTTAAAGTCCTTACCGCCATAGCTACTTCGTGAAGTCACTACTAGAGGAGTTCTCTTCATCGCTTGAAGCCTTTTGGCTTTAAGGGCAAGAGATTTGTGTCTTTCACTTTTGCTTCTGAGTCTTTAGCAAGGACAAGCTCATAGACTTTTAAGTTGCCTATGAGTTCATCAAGGTGAGGATTGTCAAATCTTTTGACTCTTTCGACGCGTCACCTTGGATCTCCACTTCCATGGAAGTGCCCTTAGATATCTCCTAACATGGTTACGGCTAGAAAAAGATTCATCAAGTGCTTGTAAAGATGTAATAATAGTATTAAAGTTAGCAAATGAATGATCTATAGTTTCCTCATCCGATATTGAAAATTGTTCATATTGTTGAACAAATAAATCAATTTTATTATTTTTAACTTGTTGATTACCTTGATGAGTTACAACTAAAGAATTCTAAATTTCTTTAGAGGTTTTAAGCATAGAAATTCTTTCTAATTCCTTTTTGGGTAAAGCATTATACAAAACCATTTTAGCTTCACTATTTTTAGAAAGCTTTTTCTTCATTTCATCATTTAGTTTATCATGAGGTATGTTAACTAAATTTCCTTTATCATCATTTGAGGTAGCCTCAAAATCGCCTTCAACAATAATGTACCAAAGATCAATATCTTTAGACTTCACATATGTTTCGAATCTATTTTTCCAACATATAAAACCATTAGTTTCAAGTAGTGGTGGTCGTTGCATAGATTGCCCTTCCTTGTAATTTTCAGAACCCATAGTGATCAAAAAGTTTTAAAATAATTTTATTTTTAAAACTTTTATAAACTTAGCTCTTGATGCCAATTGTGGAAACTAGAAGGGGGTTGAATAGTTTTGCCGATTTTAAGTTAGTTTCAAAACTTTAGATTCAAGTATATGTGAGATCTTATGGATGTTTAGAAAGTATAGATCTAATGATAAAGCAAGTAAATAAAGTAAAGCAAAGGGATAGAAATGACACAACCGATTTATAGTGGTTCGGCTACAAGGACACCTTCCTTGCCCTACTCCACCCCCGAGTCACCTACTCGAGAGTTCAAGCACTATGTCATAAAACTCCTTCACTTGGCGGAGAAGCCTTCACAACGTTGCTTACACCTTTTTCCGGTGCAAAGCTAAATACCGAGTCCGTAACACGGTGGACCAAACCAACACGACTATTACACAACAAATATGTGAAATATCAAATACAAGATCTTTGCTACAGAAATCTTGCTGAGTGACAAATCAATCAAGGACCCCTTGCTTGGATGACTTGTAGAATGCTCGTGATCTCGCCCTATAGAAGGACCTATATGAATCAATACAATAGAAAGAAAGAAGAACAACTCTCTAGATCAAGTGATCTATATGTTAGAAGAGAATGAGAGTGTTTGAGAGATTTAGTAAGAAGAGGGGTGAGTTAGAATGAAGAAATGGCTCTCTATTTATAGGCAATTTCTTCCAATCGCTCGGATCCCACGGATCCCTCCCACTTGGGATCCGTCTAGTGTAATCCTAAGGATCCGTGGGACGCCCTCTTTGCCCATGGGTATTTTTGGTTATGGGTCATGGGTCATGGGTTATGGGTTGGTCCATGGGTTTTCTTTAGATTCAATGTATCTAAGTATACATTGTATCTAGCCAACTTGGGTATGGGTTATGATCCATGGGTTATGGTTTTTACCCATCCTAATAAACTATTACAACAAATGATTAATTACAACATTTTTGTATTAAATGGCTATATGTAAATGCTTTACAAAAATAACATGTATCCTTATAATTTTACTTATGATAACATTATCTTTGTTATCAACAAAACGCAAAGAGATCGCAAAATATTAATAAACGTTTTTACGGTTTATTTGTATTAACAAACTGCCAAGTGAGACTCTCGAGGATCATGCATGCAAAGGACAGTCGGTTTGAACTGAATAAGACAAATTCAGCCTAGTGAACGTTAAATAATGAAGAGCGTCTGTTAAACTGCGATACATAGTGGGTTCAAAAACTGGAGAACCACATAGGCCATGCTTGGATTCCATATCAACACTTGTCTTTCACGTGTTACAATTAAGCATATGAGCCCATTCTAGCACCTCAGTAGCATAAATCAGTTAAGATAAAAACATCACCGACTTGGTACAAACAACTGAGATTCCCAATTCAAATGACCAAGATCAGACATAGCAAACTCCTCATGCAAGGAGTTAATCTGTTGTAGTAGCCCGTAGACGAATCTGTAAGAACATTATCATCCACATACAATAATATATAAGCTATATCATAACCAACACGAAAAATAAACATATAACTTAAACGACTATTTTGAAACCCGATCTGAATAGCATGAGTAGCAAAATGTTGAAACCATGCCCGTTGAGCCTACTTAAGGCCATACAAAGATCGATGTAACGAACAAACAAAGACATGTATGAAAGAATTAGTAAAGCCAAGAGGCTAAAACACATACACGGTCTCAGAAAAATGATTGTGAAGAAATGTATTCTTCACATCCAACTGATGAACATGCCATCACGCGAAGCGACAAGACTAAGGATCGTGCGTATCGTGGCTGGTTTGACAACCGAACTAAATGTCTCGTCACAATCATATGTATTCATAAGGATGGATATTCGATGACCCATAAAAACAATTTACCTTTTGGGTATGTATTCATAGGGGTCAATATTGGATGACCCATACGAGATGTCACTACATGGATGATTTTCAATTATTGAGTCACATTTATGATTTTTATTCTTGTGTGTCCTTAAACTTTTGATATATAGCACATTTATAATAAATGACAAGTTTTACTTTGATTCATCTCCAATATCCTGGTAACTCGGGGCTATACAGGGGTGTTTTGGGTATTGCAAATTCTGTATTATAAGGTGGATATAGGGAAAAGGTTTTTGTTCCTCTTATGATAAGAGTATGTACTTTTGTTGGGTCACTCGATACACTAACTTATATTAACACGTTCATGACTAAAGTGGAAGTTAAACTATTTTTGTAACTTACTTTAGCGATATCATAAATTCTAGATCGAGAAATAGATGTTAGCGATTTAAGATGGCTTAATACATTTCTCAAATTGACATGTATCGGCAAATAAAAGGGGATAATAATAAAGTTCAAATCATAAGATCATTAACCGTAAATGATTGTTGTTTTGGTTCTATTGACGGACGGACAACTCATGCATTTTTGGGAGGCAAGTAGAATGACTTTTGCTAGACGGCTACTTGTCGGTATTAATTACATAGAAGTTATATGCATGCCCATGTGGGAGTTTGTAGGATTATGTGCATGATTTAACATAATTAAATATTGCCATTAATATATGAAACCATGTGGTCACATACATAACACGATATGTTAGTTTTATGTATTTATCGTAAATTCATAAGTGATATATTAAAGTGAATACATGATTGGGGCTTAATCAGTTGGACTTATTAACAAGTTATGGGCTTAAACCAAAAAACCAAATGGAGGCCCATCTGGTTCCTCTAATTCGTCCGCCCTTATAGGAAGGAGATGGGCTTTAGGCCTGGTCTATTACTCTAAGGAAAAGATAAATATATTATAAGATAATATCATATCTTTCAATTATAATATATGTTTTATTATAATTAAAGTACATCTTATATTTAATTATAGAATATATCCTTTAAAATTATTATTAATACTCTAACTATGAATTAGTGTTTTAGTTGATATTTTCCATATTTTGCATCTAGGGTTTTTTGAAACCCCCTCTCCTTGTATTCGGACGAAACCAAAAGTAAAGACAAACACCCTTTTATGTTTGATTTAACCAATTATGATTGTTGATGTGGAGTTCGAGATCAAGCACTAGCATCCTACATAAGTTGTTAGAGTGTTAGTGTGGACTAGCTTTGATAAGCTCATATTATTGATCTTTGGAGTTCGTGTTGGATCTCCCCCCAAATCACAAGGTACACAAGTGTATATTTGATAACTGGATCACTGGAATGGAAAAGTTTACTGACACAATTATGTTGTTAAAATCAACCTTGCTCTAAAAATTTGTAGTTGTGTTATCGTCGTTGTTTATTTTAGCAGACATATCATTTTCCACCAAAAAGAATCCAATATATAAGTACAAAAAAAAGTAAATAGATTTAGGCCTAAAAAAAATAACGGGTCTAAGAAACACATACTAATATTCAGTTAATAAAAATAAGACCCCTTCCTTCTAACTAGCTATAATGGTGACTAAGCGGGAAGAAAAACAAGATGGTGAGCAAGACGATGCCTAATGTGGCAAGAAAAGTACACTCTTGTCGCCATGCGGCTAACTTTTTCTTCACCTACTATCCACTTGAATGAAAATAGGACAATCTACACAGAAGTAAAAGAGATATGAAATGTGTAGTGGCTATGAAGTTGAGTTAAGATGGCAAGAGGTTTGGATTTGCTCTTTTTTCGGGATTTGAAACGTTCAAGCACGTGAAAGAAGATTAGATCGGATAAGAATCAGATGTTTTAAAGTTAAGTAAGAGAGATATGAAATGTGTACTGGCTAGGAAGTAAGGAGGGCAAGAGGTTTGGATTTGCTCTTTTTTCGGGATTTGAAACGTTCAAGCACGTGAAAGAAGATAAAAATCGGATAAGAATTAGATGTTTTAAAGTTAAGGTTAAGCTTTAAAGCAAGGATTCGAAAAAGAAGAATGAGGATCAAATGAGAAATATAATTAAGATGATAAGAATGAGAATGAGAAGGAACCACAACCACCAATCTTAGATGCATTGAAAAAAATACATGCATCTCCTAATTATTTCTCTTTTCTTATTTAAAATTTGTGGCTAGAAGTTTTTATCACTCTTCTCATTTAAATAACTCTTTTTACTAGATCCATTCCCCCCTTCCAAATCAAATCAATTACCCACACATGATCATCAGTCGCCGATGAATTGCATGAGGTTTTACACCGCAATGGATGGTGATTCTTTTAAGATTCATTCACTTGTAGAGGTTGACTCAAAAAATTCATCTTTGAATGAAACATATTGTTAGACAATGAAAACCCCGTAGGTGTATTGTATTATTATGCTAAATATTTATAGAGTACATGTGATATAATGAAAATGCTAATTGATCCAAAGTCACAATTGGGCTTGAGACATATTTATTCACTAATGCCTCCCCGCATCCGAAATACAAATCGCTAAAGCAATCTATCGAATGAGAAAACTAAATAATTATTAAAGCAATAAAAGTTTTGTTGATGAAGACGCTCGACAGTAAGCGAAGATAAATCTTCATCTGCAGTAGCAAAAGCAAAATAAAGCAGCAGCAAAGGAAAAACATAAAAACAAATAATTAATTTTGCTAACGACATCTGAGAGCAAGCGGAGATTAATCTTTATTATGCAGCAACAACAAAAGCCAACAATAGCAAAGAAACTAAAATAAAAAACAAAGCATATCTAATTGATCCAAACTCACAATCGGGCTCGAGCCATACTTATCCACTAATACATATTGCTGGGTTACATATATGCGCGGTTCAAATTTTTTGCTAGAATTCAAACGAACAAGATGGGTATACATTAACTAGGAATGATTTTAGAAGAAGGTGTAAAATGAGATGTTCAAATTGGTACCCAACATACGCGGCGTCAGATGCCAACCATGCTTCTATATTTCCCGCTCAAGAAAGTGAACCAGTGGAATTGTCACCATCTTTACATTGTGGAGGGAAATTCGGTTCAAGTGAAAACATATTGGGCGATGAAGAAATTGAATCGAATGTGATGATGCCGTAACAAAACAATGGTGATAAAGATTTTGTTGTGCAACAACAAGATGTGGGTGATGGTGACAATCATGTGGAATCAATCGACACATAAAGTGAAGGTAATAAAGATAAATTCATCAATTTTGAAATTGAGTTTGATCGCTGTTAAATGGAACTTTTCAGGAGAGAAGCCCATATGAATAGGAGTACTTGTTTAACATCTAGTGGTCTTGGATTATCAATAAAAGATAAAAAAAAAGTTAAAGAGTTGGGTCATAAGTGAATTGATTAGGCTCTTAGGGTGGTGGCAACGATGCCTAAATAATTTTTTCATGCCTAATCACCCACCAATTATATCATTATATCTCATCTCATACCAATCTCACACCTAACAATATATTTTAGTGGCAACCATGACTAACTCATACCTCATTTTTTTTTTTTTTTTTTTTTTTTTTTTAAACAAGCTTTATAGTGGCCATCAACGATGTCACGTCCAAAAGCCTTATCAGCTCCAATACCACAATAGTATGGCCCCTAATAATATTAAATCAAACACATACATTTTGAGTCCTAAAACTTCTAAATAATCAAGAGATAAACAAGTACATGACTTTGAGCTAGATTGATTACTTGGGGTCCAGGGAAGCCTCCTTGAGGCCAGCAAAGGCAGTTGATGTCCTGCAACAAGGTGTACTCTTGCTCAAGCCCGTACCATGGAACTTCCTTCTCAACTTCTGGGTTGCTAAAGATTTTGGCAGCAGCATACCTCTTGTTGGTGGGAATTGCTTCCAAACGGTAACTTTTGACTAGCAACGGCTAGTTTTCAATGCATGTAGAATCGGCAATGTTTGCCGATTATTCGTTTTTCCATCCCACACCGAACGATGCCGAGACAGTTGCATTGGTCATGCCGATCGGCAATCATGAAACCGAAGGCCATGCCGAGACGATTGCTAGTACCCTTATAATCTATTTAAATGTGAAAAAAAAAAAGTCTCATGATTAGATCCATGGAAAGGATTTAAAACTATGGTGTTAGCTTTCTACTTGTGATGCTTTTGTATCAGTGTTCTTTTTGCGTTGTATTTCTAGCTACTTTCTGAAAAATTGTTTGCCTTTAAGAGGGCTAGGTACCCTGAGTTTTCCCATGCGTTTTCTCTCAAAACGCCACCCGACAGCGCCATTTGGGTACCGGGGCTTGCGTTTTCGAGTCTTGAGCCATCGCGACCAGCCGAGATGGTCTCGGAAAATGCCACCTGACGGCGCAAAGTGAGTACCGGTGGTCGCGTTTTCCTTTTCTTTTTGTGTTAGATCCGTGTGTAATTGTTTGTAAAATGGTGGACACGTGCTGCTGTGATTAGTGTGAAGTATTCATATTGTAGAAAAAAGGGAAAAAAAAGTTGTTGGGTGCTGCTTTGTAAAAGACAGCGACAGTTAAAAGTGATGGTGTATGGTTTATACTTTATATATATATAATAAAACCCTAATATTTACTTGTATATTCAGTTAGGCCCAATAATGGTTTAGGAATAATCTTCTTATTTTAAAGGCTCATAATCATTGAACAAATTAAATAAATGTATGTTCATTTTATGAGAAGATTGAGTGAAAGAAAATATCAATTAAGGTGCGTTTGGTACGGTGTCATGAATCACAATGGGTATGAGTTTGATAGTAGTGGTGGACCCTCATCTATCATAGATCCATACCTTACTCTTTTGTAGTATATGAAGTATAAAGCATAATTATCATTCATTCCCATATAATAGTGGGCCCTTCATCTTAAACAAACATCATGTATCACAATGATTTCCATTTCTCATAACCAAATTTTACATAATAATGATGTCAACGTCAATATTTATGGAGTTGGTATTTTTATTTTTATATGTTTTTTATGTGTTTTTTTTTAATGTATTTTTTTTTATTAATGAAAATTTTAATTTTAATTAAATGTGTTGGTTTATTTAAATGTGTTTTAAAAAAATGGAAACAAAATATGTGGGGTCTAAGGGTGTATGACAGCACAGAAACCGATGTTATAGGAGGGATGGGGTTTTTGGTGTTATAATGAATTTTGGTGTTATGAGAAAGGGTGCTGATGTGGCAGCACTTTTCTCCACAACACCAGCGGGACGGCACCACCATACCTAGTGCTCTAAGACAAGAAAACTTTAGAATAAATTAAAAACTAGGCCACCATGTCAACCCGTCCATGATCTATTAATAAATCGATTTACACGACAACCTATTTCATCCATTAGAATGTTAACTGCGATACGGATCTCAATCTCGGCTTACAACTTTAGGTGGTTAAAAAGTAGATATGTCATATTTAGGTTGGGTCTGTGAATTGTGACCATGTCAAATCCATCAACCTAAACCTGACTGAATTGTGACCCCTACGCTTGGCTGGTACTCCTTTCTCAAACCAGAAGGGACTTGACTTATCCGAACCGAACCACGTAGCTAATGTGTTCATGTAGTACATTGACTTGTACGTGAAATTCATTTCAACAGAAACTTTAATATAACAGAAAAACATATATCATAACCAAATAACAGATCACTGACATTATAGAACTAAGAAACTGAGATAAAATAGTAAGTTGATCGAATATATCCAAACTAGATGCCAGCATATTGCAATATTAAACTGTACGCACAACTTTTGTTGTACCCAATATTCAACCAAAAAGGCAGTAAAGACTCCAGAAAACATATAATCCTAAAACAAACCATTATTTGAAGAAGGCAAACAGTTGGTGTATAAAATCGACTTAATTTCCTCTTGCTCATCATAATCACCACCATAATCATCATCCATCACTTCATAACCTGCATGATTGCTAGAACACGAAGACGACAACTGTGTAGTAACATTTGATGTCGATGAATTAGTCACTGACGGTGCCGACCCCATTGTCTTCCTCTTTTTGTAATTCGCTTTGAAACACGCTTGTCTTAATCTTTTTGTGTTGTCCTTGAGTTGTAAATCAGGGATTTCTTCCAGCTTCCTCTTTTCTTCCTCCAGTCGCCCTATTACTTCCTGTATCTTCCCTTCAGCTCCATTTGCATTTGTTTTCCCTTCCTATTATGCAAACGGATTTCATGAGCAACATGACAGCAAATCAGCTTACACTTTTAGTACTAAAAATTCACAGTCGTAGGGCTAATAGTGACACCCTTTAATTAAACTTAACATGGGTAAATGATAAAAACAAAACTCTTCATAAAAATGAAGTCTAACCTGAACATTGTTGATTAAGGTTTGTATACTCATAAGTTTTCGATGAGGCCAACGACGAATACCCAATTCTCGACACCGTTTCTTTAAAAGAGTTAATCCAACATTAAGCTCTTTCGCAGCTTGTGTTATCGGCATGTAAAAGTATTGTGCTATCACCTCCCTACTCAACGCCATTCGTGACTCATAATTAAAACTCCTACCACTGTCATTACCATTTTCATTATCACCTTTCTTTTCATCCTCTTTCTTTTGTTCACAACACCTGAGATTCGCCATATTCATCTCTTTGTTATTATCATTAACATTGAATGATCGCTGGTTGAGTTTGATAAGAAAACCCTAATGAGTTCGTTGCATACATTTCTTGATTTGGAAACCCGAATGAGTTCATTTTGTACATTTCTTCGTTTGGAAACCCTAACTCATTCATCATGTTCATTTCTTGATTTGGAAACCATAATTCATTCATTGCAGACATTTGTTGATCATGTAACCCTAATACACATATAGATCACATAAACAAGATCATAAAATTAAAAAATTAAATCTTTTTCGAGTTTATAACACACATGCATGATCAATCTAGAAATCTTTATAACCTGGTAAGACGTCGATCGACGAAAACATTGGATTCAGTGACGCAAAATCCATCATGTTATAAGTAGCATGATCATCAAGAAAATGATCTTGTTGCACATGCATCAAATCATAAGGACTGCAAAGAACACCATATTTTACAAAGTTTTTCATTGTTGAATTCATGATGAAATGATCATAAAATAAGATGAAGAATTACCTTAAATCAAGAGGAGGCAATTGGTGTTGAAATGAGTAAAATTCATCTTCATTGGGTATGATTTCATGGTTTGACCAGCACTCTATTTCCAATGCATTTTGACTTTCCATGACTGCATTTGACTTGCAAAGATGATGCAATGTATTGTGTTCTGATTTTTGTTTTTGTTTTTTGGAGAGATATATAGGAAGTGGAGAAGGTTAAAGTGATTATGGTTATAGTAAATAAGTAATTAATGGTTGGTTCGTTAATGTTAATTATGTGTTAAATGTTTATTTTTCTTGATATTAATGTGAAAGTAATTAATTATTTAATCAATGTTGATGAAGATCATGCGCCGTCCTGTATTCAGATGATAATTGGTTTAAGTCTAAACTCTAAAGTTTGGAAAAATATAGATATAGATATCATTTGGATTCATATTTGTAATCTACATAAAGTTATACAGTTAATATTAATAAGCGGTGAAATATTTTGAATATTATGTGTATATGTTAATTGAAAAATAACGGCCTAATCATGATGTGAAGAAATGAATGAAGTATTTATATTTGAGGGAGTTACATGAAAACATAATATCTTAATCTCGTAAGAAATTGTAAAATAGTGGTGATAGTGGCCATTAACTACATCTAATCATGATGAATAGTTTAAGTAATCACTAATTGATGTAAGTTACATTTTCATCCTATCGGCTTTTACTGTAAAGATTTATTACAGTGTAATAAGTTATATGCGGAGTACGGGAGTAGTATTAATTATATATGCCATACGTAGTTCATGAATTTGAATTAGTTCAATTTTGAATTTTGAACATATACAATGCCAAAATAACCTTTCTTGGTAATTCAACTTAAAAACCAAAGTTAAGGTGGAAATGTAGCTAGATGGTTATTGGTGCCTTAGGTGATCTTGGTTGATGCAGTCTTTATCAATGAAGTATGTTGACTGCAAAAGTTTAAATGGTTCTGATGCAGCAAGGCTGCATTGTTTTCTGCTCTTGTTTGCTGTTGTTTCAATAATTTTCAGTATTTGTTGGTTATGTTTGTGTTAAAGAGGTATAAGGCATGTCTTTTACCTCTCATAGTTGTATGAGAATCTTTTGTGTTTTAATAAGATATTTTCACTTGCACCAAAAAAAAACTTAAAAACCAAAGCCAAAACGGAAGATATTGTCGATAAATAAAAGTGCTCGGAAATATTCCGGCATAGTTAGGGCGGTCAAACAAGAAATTACAAAACCAAATCTCGGAACCCCTAAAATGACATCTACAAATTATAACAAAGAACGAAGTGTTCAAAATTCGGTAATCAATCACTGAAACTGAAAAGCAAATCGAGGTCCAAATCGAGTATTTTTATACATATATAAAGTCAGTGAAACTTTTTCTACTGTAAATAGCATTGTTTTGTAATCGGACTGTACAGTCCGGTACAAGGTTAAACCGAGAACGGGATGCAATTGGCTCAAATCCCGGGTGAGCAGGCTGTAGTTGAACGGATGCAAATAAGAAAATGACAGGTCACATTCTGTTTACAAAAATGAAAATGATAAATCGTTCAAAAAACCACCCAACGTTTTTATCCTCTGATTTTGGATTTTGATCATTTGACTACTTTATGTTTGTGTTTTGAATTGTCATACTTAAAATGTTGATTTTTTTATGTGTTGAACATGCTTATGTTGTTCGACATATGCTATTGTTGTTTGATTTGTTGTTGCTATCTATTATTTGCATATTCATTGTGATAGGGGAGTAAATAAGTCGAACTTGACCAGAGCTTGACTCGTCAATATTATGTTCGGCTTTAGTTCGGCTTGATAGCTCGACAAATTTTCATGATGGAAACTCGAGCTCAGCTCGGGAAAGTATGAATTTAGCTCGAGCTCAGTTCGAAAAGCACGAATTATTTGTAATAATGCATTTCTTAAACCAACTAAAATTGAAATATAAAATAAAGATTTGAATTCAGCTCGACCTCGGCGCGAAAACTCGATACATCAATCTATAAATAAGTAAGTGTATTTACATATAAATCCTTAAAATATACATAATATACATTGATAACGCTCAAATTAAACATGTTTTTATATGCGTTATCATTGCTTTTTGTACGTGATATTTGGCTAAAATAGTATACATAGTATACATTTGCTACTAATCTGTGCAAAGTTGAGCTTTTATGTTTCTAGCTAGCCAAGACAATAAAAACAAAAAAAGGACGCAAAAACATGAGAAATTGTCCATGCACGAAGATTCTCGAGTCGAGAGCAACGTTGAAAACTATATTAAGACAAGAAGACATAATACAATGATGTTTCCAAGCCTCAAGATCAAGAAAGTATCGAGTTCTAAGGAATAATAAAGTGCCACGATCGAATATCGAGCAAGAAATGTGCCAAAACGCATAAAAGACAAAAAAGCCCAACTGAAGGCCTCCTAGCCGATCGGCTGGAGCCCACAGCCGACTCAACTGGGAGTTGGCAAAAGGGAGCAGCCGATCGGCTGGATATTATGCCGATCGACTGGATTTCACTAACAGTTACAAAATCACATTTAATAATGGTTTTAATCACCATTATCGTTGGTGGCCGATCAATTCCTGATAATAACTCCCAGGGAACATTTTTACTTGATTATTAAGTGTTCCATTGATATATAATGAATGCTAGACCATGGGATTTAGTATGACAATTCTTGAAAGTAATCCCTTACACCCTAAAGCTATTACTACTCACTTTTATTTCTCCGAAAAGGCTTGAAAAGCCTGTCAAGTTCTAGTAAAGTGCTAGGACGAATTTAAAGTGGATCGGGTATGATTTTGGAGTATTCTCGGGTTTTATTTGGTTGATTGGAGGCGTGTGGATTTCTCTATTTCTACAATTCTAGTTCTTGTATTTGAAGCGAGGTGCATCTTTGTATTCTTTTACCATGAACTACTCTTTTAATGGTTATAATGAATGCCATATTTGTTACTTGTGTTTGCTTTAATTTGTGAAATGGAGTAATTTTTGGTTTACTTGTGTGGAATGATAAAGACATTTATATGAGTGTTTGATTGTCATGATTGGATGAGAACCATATTTATCTTATGAGTTTGTTGGAATAAGAAATGGTTTTGATTAATATGTTGATAACTGCATAAATGGATTTAAAGGTCGAAAGAATTTCCATTGTGTCTTTATTCAAAAACGTTAGTGCATGAGTTAGTATGGAATGTTATACTTGACAACTATCATGTTTGCTTATTAAAAAGGACTAAAATATGATTTCAACTCGAGTATAGGCCGAAAGGACTCGGAGGAACAAATTGGATAAATAGAGTTTTCAAACAAATGAGTATTAACGGATTCGTTTTAGCGGTGATCAAAGGCCGAAAGGGTTCACCATTAGATTGTATTCCAAAGTTGTTATCTTGATAAACACCATTAATATATGATTACTTAAATTTAATTTGTGCAATCATTCCATGTTTTTAACCAAAACTAGTACCAACACTCTATATAAATGAATATATGGTTTCCACACAAATATGATTCTTATTTGATTGAGTTTGCTTTATATTAAATTTTTTGTGGTAAATTGGATTGCGAAACCATTTTACTTGTTTAAAACACTTAGCTAATTAGAAAACAAATTCCTTGGGACAATCTCGACTTAGCCACCTTTATTAAAATAGACGAGTATACTTTCTCGTATGTGTTGATAATTAATCGGTAAATCGTGTTTATAAATTTTAAAACGTGCACAATAAACGACACATCTAATTTTTTGCGCCACTACTGGGAATTTGATTGTATTTTAGTTAGTTTCATTAGTGTTTTTCAAACTATAACATAAGCATTTCATTCTAAAACTTCGTAAAAAAAGGGGGTTTTGTCATCAGAATCATCCAACCGATTCGGCTGGTTTCCAGTCGATCGGTTAAAACCGAGTTGTAATGGTCCTACATATTATTTGTTGCCTTTAGGAGATTGTTTTATCATAATTTGCTGATTTGTAGTTTAGTTTCATTATTATATTCATTTTGCTATGAATTTCTTTTCTAGATTTGCTCATTTGTTTCTAATTATTTCTAGATTGTTTTTAATTAATTTAATCTGTGTTAGAGTAGTTATTACATGTTTTTAGTAGTGTATTTACATTTTCTATCAATTATTAGTATTAATTAGAGTTTTAATTTTTTTTATAAGTTAAAATCCTTTCACTTAACTTTTCATTAGTTCAGTTAGTTTCATTAAAGTTTCATTAAAATTTAGTTAAAACCATTTTTATTTATTAATTATTAATATATATATATATATATATATATATATATATATATATATATATATATATATATATATATATATATATATATAGTTAGGATCAAATGAGAAGAAAAATTAAAATAAGAATGATAAGAAGAAACCACAACCACTCATTTCAGATGCATCTATAAAAATGGATCATCTCCTTAAATTCTCCCTTCTATTTAAAGTGTGTAGTTAGAAGTCTTTCTTATTCTTCTCATTTTAGTTTTTCTTCTTACCGGATCCCTTCCCTATATATATATATATATATATATATATATATATATATATATATATATATATATATATATATATATATATATATATATATATATATGGGGTGTTTCTTGTGAGAAGTCTAATTTTTGTGAGAATGCGAAGAAGATCCTAGCCTCCATCTAATCCCTCTCTTTTTAGATCTAATCGCTATGATTAATTTACAATTTATACTACAAAAAGGTATTTTGGTAATTAAAATCCACACACCGGATATATATATAAATAAACACATAATTTTCTCACAGTTGAAGGTGAAAGAAACTACACTTCTCTGCCAATCCATCTACCTTCATAACCACCGCCATTACCACCGCCATAACCTCAAACCCACCGCCATTACCACCGTTCAAACCACCGCCATAACCATCGTTCCAACCAATTGCCATGACAACCATTCAAGCCACTGCCATGACCACCGCCGTTCAACATCAATTAACACCTTAAGAAACAAATTGAAGCTGAGATAAGTGAAGAAGATAGTCATTTTTCCAATC
This sequence comes from Chrysanthemum makinoi, assembly GCA_910596185.1. NCBI lineage: Eukaryota > Viridiplantae > Streptophyta > Magnoliopsida > Asterales > Asteraceae > Chrysanthemum > Chrysanthemum makinoi. The sequence goes on from OU343224.1 coordinate 218,579,908, forward strand.
AGGTTACAAATAATTTCAAGTACCTGTTATTATTATTATTTTTTGATAAAATTTAATTGTTGAATTGTGAATTATTATGCATTTCAAGTTATTATCATTGTTTTAATTGAAAATATGTCACATGTGAATGTATAGATTACAAATTAGGTCTTGATTTTTTAGGCAACTTAATTAGTGTGCGCAAAGTAGAATATAGCATTAATTAAGTTTATTAGGAGTATCTTCACACGTAGAAAGTTTAGTAAGAGCATCTTCGCGAGTGAAAATATAGGAGATATTTTTCTTTCACGTGTGAAAATTTTTAGAGATTTTTCGCGCGTGTGAAAATATAGGGATATTTTTCTTCGTGTGAAAATTTAAGAGATATTTTCTATCTTGCGTGAAAATATAGAGTATCTTCACATGTGAAGAATATTAGAAAGTAATGAATTTTTGAGGTTATTAGCGATTTTTGATTATTTAAGTTTAGTTAGAGTATCTTCGCGTGTGAAGATTATCATAATAATGAAGTTTTGCGTTATTACTTATTAGTGAAATTAAGTTTAGCTAGTGTATCTTCGCATGTGAAGATTATCGGTAAGTAATGAAGTTTTGAGGTTATTAGCGGGTTTTTTGATTATTTTAGTTTAGTCAAATTATCTTCGCGTATGAATAATATCAGTAGGACATATAAGCAGCTCACAATTGGCGACATGCTTTACACATAGGAGCACTTAAGCATAAGATAGTAATGATTAATGGAGATTTGAACTACCGAAAAATATCGGCAAAGTGTGAGGGACCACTAATAAGTAGATTATAATACACACGCAAAACAACTCCTACTCTAGTTAACGCTAGAAGAAACAAGTTACTTACGATTATAAAACATCATTGGATTTCCTACATATAAAACTTTCAATTTAAAGTTCCAATAGTGTTAAAGGTATAAATTATTTCCTATAGGTTACCGTTATTGGTGTTTCTAGACTTAGGAGCACGAGCATCAATATATGGCATCGTGACTCAACAATTGCAAGATAAAGATCCGTTTGACTGACTAACGGTTATTTAGTATGGGCGTCATTATGCGCAATAGACTTTTTCATGTTTGGATATAGATACAGTAGACATTTATCAATTGTTTCTTATGTCTAATTGAGAATTTATACGAGATAATGCTACTGATTCTACCAGAACAACTCCCGCAACCGAATCGAAATACACCAACCAATGATAATGGCGGATCCAAAGGACGACGTTAGTGTTGTCCAAGAAATTCCACAATCTTCAGCAGAACCTAAAGGCGATTTATCGAACCGATGTTAACGCACATCCAATCAGAGGTCCTTGTAGGCTGGCGCATGGCTTCGCCTAACAACAGCAATCCAATTCATCGGAAGATGTATGTTTTGATGATTATGTTGATAGTTTAATATATACATATTTTATAGCTTGCTAACATTAGCTGATCTGGCTATAGGGCCGAAGCTTGTTAATCATTCACATGAAGACCGAGGTTGTATCAGAGATCATTATCGACTTGTTCGACATGCCAACGGCGATGGTAATTTTGCAACTTTTGTATCGATGCCATCTTGTTTGAATTTGAAATTATTGCAGCCGTCTTCATTTCTATTCGAGAACTTAATATCTACTTGATGAAATGTTGAAGAGTGTGTTAGTCTCTGTAATGGTGACAATCTTTTGGGTCCATATGTTCTTGGTTTAATGGACGTGGATATTTATACTAAAATGTTCGTTTTTATGTCGGTGTCTTACGTGGACGATCTTGAGATCATTGCACAAGCGAGTTGAAAATGGTTAGTTCATGCATATCCGCTAATCCGACTCAAATATGGTCTTATTCCCAATAGCACATGTTACGTTCTTCGTAACACATTGCACTTCCATATAAAACACATGATCTAGTACAAGTATGCACATTTTACTATACGCAAATTTTAATAAACAAAAACAAGTGAACAATAATAATCTCGTAGAACTTGTGAGTGTCACTTTGTGTATCTGTCATCTCTGAAACACAAAATTACAGTTCGACCTATTGCTTACTTTGTGGGTTGTCTTGTAATTTTACCTCTCTTTAATAATTACAGGACGATGAAGAAGTAACAACAGATTGTCTTCTCTCGATCATATGGCGTACCAAGATAGATATTGCATAGATTGTGTCCTAACCTTCACTAGCGGTTGCATCAAAATAGAGGGCTCATTTTTAGATGATGATGAAGAACCCTTTTGATTAGGTGGGAATTGAGGATATCTTGTATATCAAATCTCATTGGTATTAACATCGCGTAAGTCCATATCAAGTTTAATTTCAATTTTCAACCGCCTCTGAAAAGCTTATGTGTATCTTCTTACTCATTGGTGTACCTTAATTTTTTGCAGCGTTTGGGATGACAATCTCAAGATTCGTGTACTTATGGAGGATACATTACAAGCGGAAAATGTTGAATGCCCTTAAGGTTATAGTCATTATTCTTACTCTTTTAATGCTTTTGTTCTCATGATACTTATTAAAATATCAACAATAGGTATGCTACCAACTGCTCACATGTAAGGGTAAATTGGACTTCTTAACTTTGAAAAATGTGACATAATGATGGAAATGTTTTAATCAAATTCTAAAAGGTTTTGTCCTGGTTATGAAAAGCTTAAAAAGTACCCGTCGCATGCCAAAATAAATATTATGTAGCGCGTGCTTTCTTATTGATCCTGCATAATAAGTTCAAAATAGTTTCATTGGTGCAACTGTGTCATTCAAAGATGTGACTGCTTCCTGTTTCTCATACAAAACATTATGGACCGGTATATATGAGTTAGGGTGAGCTATTTAGCATGTTGCTTGCTTTAGTTTTTTTGCATTTCACAGTGATTTAGCTATAATTGGAATGTAAATAATATTTGTCAATGGCGTAATCCCAATCCGGAAGTATGTAATCGGTTTGTAGGTCTAAGCGTCCGACTCATAAGCTGGAAAATAAATCGAAAAATATGGGCTTATGAAATTAAGCCGAATAAAATAAGCTCATGAGCACGAAAATAAGCTAAAACTAACATATATCCTTTGTAATCTATGTACGGGAATTCTATTATCGTTCAATTGATGATTTCTTTTGTGTCATCTTTTATAATCAATTCGATAATTCTTTTATATATTGACAACTTGGGATTATTGTTGCAGGGACACTGTCCATGGACACACAGAAGCATCTTTCGAAGTATTTTCCACAGGTAAGTGAAATGAAATGAGAATTTTTTCTTGTGGAAAGCATATATAATAAGTTAAAACATCGAGCAATGTGTTTTGCCATTAATGTCGATCCATGCACTTTACATAATTATGGATGCTTGCAGCTTTGATCAACCTTTTGAAGAAGTTATCTATCCAAAGGGAAGTTGATCTTGTTCTATTGGCAAGAGAGCGTCGATATGCTCTACCCGACACTTTTGTTAACGACACCATCATCGACTTTTATATCAAGTATGTTATTCTGTATCTTGTTTCCTCTTTCCAATGATGCTTCTAAGTGACCGTTAGTCATTACGATTGCCAACTTTAGCATACCTTATGTTTCTCGCTAATAACAAGTGTCATATTTTCAACGACCACGGATACTTAAAGAACAAAATCAACCGAGGATAGACCGAGGTTCCATTTTCTCAATAGTTTTTCTTTGAAAGCTAGCTAACGGATAAAGAACCTCTTGAGGTGCAGTAAAGGGAAGGAAGCTTTTCAGCGTAAGAAAGTGGACAAGAAAAGTGAACCTTTTGAGAAAGATTATGTCTTTATTCACTGTAAACTACAAGTAAGTTTATAAGCCTTTTGAATCGGCTTACACAAACTCGTTTTGACTAATTAAAGGCCTTTTGACACTATCAGGAGTCTTATCGTAATGTGTCATCTTGGGGAAGTGGCCACATACCAAGGCGTGTTTCATTTTCTTATATCTCCCCTTGCATATCGAATGTGATAATTCCTATTCTAAAGCTATGTTCATGTTTAGATGAAGATGTAACCAATTTGAGTAAAATGCCATGCGTTACGCATATGGATCCTATTCGAGGCAATCATCTTGAACGGTCTTATGCAAAGGTAGCATTTGATCATGTTTTGTTCTATAAGTTCAAGTTATAATCAACTATACTTCTTACACTTTGTCGAGAATGGTGAGTAGGCTTCTCGATCGGTATATCATTTTCACGATCCATTAGTAGTTAATTCAATACTCCTTTTAGTTTGTTATTCAGCCCACCATGAATATTTTTAGGCTAGTTAGTTTAGATAAAATTAATAATCAATATACCCATAGCTCCAAATTTGTCTGTGTAAAGGGATCTTTGCTTGTGGCGCCTGGTGGACGATATAAAAAGTTCTAGTTTTTATAGTAAACGGTGTGAGTTGTAAGTTGCAACTACTTTTTGGCAGTCAAGTACGGAGTCAAACTTGAGTTACCCCTTTATGCGAGTTTTCTACTATGGGCAACTTCCCACTTTGGTCGACTACTTAAAGCGTGTATTTTTACTTGTGATATTTGAGTGCTTGCTTGTCTAAGTGTAAAGAGGACTTCTATTTCTATCTCATTTGAAATTGTGAATCTCCAACCATGAGCTCTTTTAGAAGCCTATTAAGGGCTCTTAATAATGTCGATCGTGAGTTTAACTTCGCTTGAATGTTACTTGGGCCAACTTGTTGCTCTGGCTATAAGGGTTACTTACACGCGTTTGGCTCTTATAGTTTCAATAGGAGAGATGCCCATCATAATTCTAGCAAACATCATAGTTCGTGTATTGATTATTTGAACTTTTAGGATGTTTCACTTACGCCCATGCTCGAGGTTAATACTTATAGTAACCCCAGAAAAGTGAGTTTCATCATTTTCACATTGGTCAAGATTTCCAATTTTGCATATTGCGAAATAAAATGATGAATACTCACTTTGTCCCATGAAATGAAAATTTACTCTGACTCTATCTTGAGTTACATGTTGTTCTAGAAGTGTTAGTTGATGATATCTTATATAATGACAACATTGGTGACTCTTTTAAAACATACCCAATTTCATCGGCAATCGCGATCAACTAGTTACCTTTATCCGAAACCATTTTTGTAAGAATTTGTGAAATGTTGCAATGTTCATAAAATAACCTGAAGTGGAAACTACCCAATTCTGCTAAGAAGTTATAAATGAGCTGTTTTATAGAAGATGGCGATATGGCGTGAAAGTCAAAATTAAACTTGGTATTTTATACATACAAAAGGCGTAGTGGTTGATTGCTAATGTATCGGCAAATGTAAATGTAATATTGCTCTTGGCGTCTTTGGATAAGGTGATATAATTGTTGAACTTGATCCTGTATGTGAAACGAGGAGGCATAATGGGAGACAATGCCTTGATAATGATTCTTGGTCCAATGTTTTCTATTTTTTAAGTGAAAGCAATATAAAGGTCTTAGAACTTACAATTGTTAGTGCTCCCTAACCATGAACAGTTGAGCCAGGTGCGATCTCACTTTTGAGATTGAACTAGACATTTAAACTATTTCTAGGCAAGCGTGCATATAGCACAAGATGAAGCCGCGAACAGATTGCAAACATGAGGTCTCCAATGAATGTTTGTGGGGGTACAATGCTTTATGAAAGATCGATTATGGAGTATAAGCTTGGGGTGCACTTGGCATGAATGTTTGGAGATTCTTTGTTGAAAAGTTGAACTTCTTGGAGCTTCTCAAGCGCATATCATTGTCATGATAAAGAATCATTGTTTGAATGATCTCTTTGAAGGTTATACTAATTCTTGATTGTTTTATTTTTCTTTAAGAAGGAAGTTTATTAATCTGGGGATCCTGCATTCACTTTTCATAAAAGGATACAGTAAAAATTTTATTTGTGTTTTCTATTAATTTGTGTTTTCATCATGTATAATTGTAAATTATTGCATGTTTTGCCTTGTATATCGGTGATTGTGTTTTGATTTAGACGTTTTGAAGTTAAATAATGTGAATTGATTGAAGTTGTTGAGATTTAGTTGTTTAAGTGTGGTTTTGATCCGGTGTACTTACTTGTTAGTTGTGCTCGAGTTATGTATTCTATTTGATGAATATTATTGAGTTGTTCAAATCATGTTTAATTTGTAAAGAATGTGTATACTTTATGCATTCATTGATTTTAGTTCAAGTAGATTAGACTTATTTTGATCCTTTTTAGTTTGTAATTGTGCGTGTATGTTTGTCTTGTGTATCAGTGATTGTGTAGTCGATTTAAAGCGTTTTTGAAGAATGTTTTGATCACTGTTAATTATTATAGAATATACTGTTGTTGAATTGTTAATAGCTTTTGGTGTGGATTTATTGAAGTTAAGGTTTTAGTGTTTTAATTATGATCGGTGTTATAGGTCTTTGTTGTTTTGAAATTTTGTATTATGTTCGATGTGAAGAAGATTAGACTTGTGATGATCATGTATACGTGAGGTTTTAGCTCTTGATCGAGTACTTTTGTACTTTATTTAATTCAAATGTTTTGAAGTAGATTAGACTTCTGATCCTTGTTTAGTTTCTATCTGCATTATAATTGCATATGTGTCTCAGAATAGACTATTCGATTCAGATGTTTTGATTCGGTCTAGTTACTAATATCATATACTATTCACCTTGAAAAGTTATTAAACACATTTGACGATGTCGCGGTAGGTTTAGGACACGATGTGATTGTACATCGATGTTCTAAATTAGTTTTTAGTGAATTTAGGTAATTTAGTTTTTGGGGTGAATTTAGGTATATATATGTTACTAATTTGATATATGGTGCTTGTTCATTGGCGAGATTAAGTAAATATCTGAGGCATTGTTGAGGATTGTTGTGATTGATGATGACGAGTTGATACTGTAAATGGAGCAGTTTTATATCCCTTGTTACAAGAGCTCGTGACAACTCCTTTCTTCCGATATTTTAAGGTACTGCTTTTATTAATCTTTTCTCCGGCATAGAACGGTAGAATTTTATTGTTATTCTTGCAAGTCGACAAGCGGTGACATATTACATGAAGTGCCTAGTGCGAATGCGATAGGTCAACTCAAAACTCTGGCGGCATTTTCTCTTTTGTCTTGTCAATTCGATCGCTATATGTAAAACGATTTATGAAAAGTGAGGATGTTATGTGTTTCTTAAATGTGATGACTTTAGCTTTAGGGGTAAAATGAACTTATTTGTGTCAAGACACTATGTCAGAAGTAGTAAGGATACTCTTAGACAATAGAGGGATAACTACGGTTATATGTTACTGGAAGAACACAATCAACTTAAACAATGTTCTACTTAGGTTTGGGAATTCCAATCGTGTAGCTTACGCCGTTTTATTTTCCTTACTTCATTCCGTTATACACTATCTTTATATTTATCACTCTCCATTATCGTAGTACATTCTACAGGTCATGGTTTGCTTATTCCTGTTATCGGTTCTTAATATGAAAGGCTCTAATTTTTTTATTCCATTGTTTATGTGGACATGTTTGTATATAAAAACAACTTTTCGACATTCCTTTCGACCTTAATTAGTTGGAAAACATTTAGTTAAGTTGAGTTAAGCCTATATAATTTGATAACAAAAATATTGTTTAGGAGTTAGGACGTTCAGTAGTGTTTAGGTTTCTAGTTTATTCTCAATTTTCTGTGTCCTCGTTTTATTCGAGTAGTTATGACCCTAATGTGGTTTGACTCTCTGCAGGTCAAGCTATGGTGTGATTGCCCCTACGGCGATGATGGCATGTGTTGCCCATTGCGTGATGCGGTGTATGTGAATGTCCGAAAAGTGAATTCCCGAAGCTTTTAAGAGGCCATCGCTAGTTGGCCTATGATCTTAAATGTCGGGAGAAAACCGAGAGGCTGCTTGTTGATCGTTACCCTAGATGCTAAGGCATTTAGAGGTTGGCGATAGTAGATAATCCATGGACTAATGATGATGGCTGATAATGGTGATTTCCCACATTACTTCTTTGTGTCCCTTTATATCTCTGCTAAGTCATTTTTTGGACTTTTTATGCCTTTACGTTCGCGATAACTTCTTAATGTTTGATTGATCTGCGGATGAAATGACATATGTAAATTTGCTCTTGAATCCCGAGCGTTACCGGTTACCAGGCCCTTCAGCCCGGAGAATATGGGATGCTATATATTCAGAAAACTGTCCAAAATGTAAGTTCATAGTTCCCTTGTGGTTAATATGACCTCATATTTATGTCACAAACTTCCTTTTAATGGGCCGGTTCCTCGAGAGTTTCTTATGCCAAAGTTGAATATTTAGTGGCCTCTAGTTCAATTTTATTGGTGTTTTTCAGGGATGAAGCCCATGCTAGTTTTGAAGGCTAAGTTATGGCCCTTGAGTTATTAATGATGCCTTTGAGAAAAAATAAATAAATAAATAAAATAAAAAATGAATCTTTGCAAGTAAGAACATATGTTCTTTAGAATCTTTGTAATGAATGTACACCCACAGGTAATGTATAATTGCTTCTTGATTTCATGTTTAAATGTACATCGAAAAAATAAATAAGCGGGGCCAACTATTTGAAGTTGGACAAGCTGTTTAAAAGTCGAAGTATTTCTGTTTCTAGAAACATTCAATTACAATACAAAATAAATGAGGTATTTGGAATGCTGATTCATCCGGAGAAAGCGCCAAGAAAGTCTTGTACAAGCTAATATCCGGTCACATAACCATCTGGAAAGAGGTATGCTCCATTTCATCATGGCGTTCATCATGGCACGAAGAATTTATGCGTTCATGGTCACGTTCTTGAGGTATGCAAATGTTAATTACATACATAAATATTCTCCATTTTCATCACGACCGATGTTCATATATTTTCATAAACTATGAATAGTAGAAGATGAGACATTCATCATCGTTACCGGTGTAATTCAACATTTTGGTGATTTGGATACACTTAAAATGCATGAGAGTAATTTATTTTAAAACCTATATTGCATACATGACATGTTTCTAATTAGAGCATCATTTATGCGCCTATGATTCTTGATAAGTTCACTTGGTAGGCTTTCTTGCATATGATATAGTTGCTACTTTATGTTATAATAATGCTTTTTAAACCACTACTATTACAGTACGAACGAGAGGCGTAGTATGTGTATGTGCACGTCAACAACAAAGGAAGTGGCCTATGGTTTAACTTCCTATGGTTTGCATCAATAAAATGTTAGTGGATCATATATCGAGGACTCGATGAAAAGGCGCACAATTCTTTAAACTCTATTGAGGCAAACATTCCATTAAATAATTTGAATCATAGTAAATATTTACAATTGCTAATTAAGAATTTAATGAATTAATCTTTGACAACATAGCTGAAGAAGTTGTATCAATTAATTCTTCGGTTGCCTGCGTAGGTATATCTGATTGGGTTCTTGATGTCTATTACGTTTTTAGTTACCGAACACCGCACAAAATGCCCACGCAATGATCAACGCCGTGAAACAATGTCCCGCATGTGGTACAAACTACGAGACATATTTTCACATGTGAACAAGTTTTTCATTTTAAAAGCTACTGAGACAAAGTTTCACATGTGACCAATTTGTTCACACATCACTAAAATATACAAAAGACATATTTCACATGTGACCAACTTGTTCGCGCATTTTAATAAGTTACAGACAGGACCAACTTGTTCGTGCATCTTAACAAGCTACGAGAGACATAGACACATATTTTCACATGTGTGAAGATGTTTACGCATCTTAAAAGCTACGAGACATATTTTTCACATGTGACCAAGTTATTCGCATCTTAGCAAGCTCTAGACATATAGTTTAGCATGTGACCAAGTTACGAGACATATATTAAACATCAATATATCCAATTTTTACACTTCAAGCGTAAAATATATGCTAGCAATATCAAAGCTTCAATCCTTGCTCATAATTTTCAAACGCGAAGATATTTATTATAAAACTTAAATAATCATCTATTGAACATCAATATCTCCTATTTTTGCACTTTTAGCATAAAAAAATACATCAAAACTTCAATCCTTGCTCGTGAACTTTCAAGCCACGAAGATATTCTTACAAAACTTAAATAATCATATATTAAACATCAATATCTCTTATTTTTACACTTCTAGTATAAATAGTACGATAGTAACACCAAAGCTTTAATCCTTTCTCATAATTTTCACATGTGAAAATATTCTACCATAACTTAAAGAATCGTATATTCAACATTAATATCTCCTATTTTGGCACTTCCAATAAAAAAAATTAGGCTAGCAAGATCAAAGCTTCATTCTTTTCTCATAATTTCACATGTGAAGATATTCTTACAAAACTTAAGTAATCGTTTATGAAACATTAATATCTCCTATTTTTGCACTTCTAGTATAAAAAATATGCTAGTAAGATCAAAGCTTGAATCATTGCTCATAATTTTCACATGTGAAGATATTCTTACAAAACTTAATTAATCGTCTTTTAAACATTAATATCTTCTATTTTTTCACTTCTAATATAAAAAATATTCTAGTAAGATCAAAGCTTCAATCTTTTCTCATAATTTTCACATGTGAAGATATTCTAACAAAACTTAAATAATCATCTATTAAACATCAATGTATCTAATTTTTGCACTTCAAGCGTAAAAAAATATGCTACTAATATCAAAGCTTCAATCCTTGTTCATAATTATCACACGCGAAGATATTGATTACAAAACTTAAATAATCATCTATTAAACATCAATATCTCCTATTTTTGCACTTTTAGTATAAAAAATACATCAAAACTTCAATCATTGCTCATAATCTTCAAAGATATTCTTACAAACTTAAATAATCATGTATTGAACATCAATATCTCTTATTTTTACACTTCTAGCATAAATAGTATGATAGTAACATCAAAGCTTCAATCCTTGCTCATAATTTTCACATGTGAAAATATTCTAACATAACTTAAATAATCGTCTATTAAAAATCAATATCTTCTATTTTTGCACTTCCAGTAAAAAAATATATTCTAGTAAGATCAAAGCCAGGTCCTTGCTTATAATTTTCACATGTGAATATATTCTTACAAAACTTAAGTAATCGTCTATGAAGCAAAAAAATCTCCTATTTTTGAACTTCAAGTATAAAAAGGGGCTTTTGCATATATATCATCCCGAAAATGCAAAATTGCATATATATCCAAAGCATGCATAAAAACCATTGTAAAATGTGCATAAAAAACTTGTACAAAAGATATATATGCAATTATTCACTTTTGGAGAGATATATATGCATTTCAAAAAATGTGCTAGTAATACAAGATCAAAGTTTCAATCATTGCTCATAATTTTCACATGTGAAGATATTCTTATAAAACTTAAATAACTATCTATTAAACATCAATATTTTCTATTTTTACACTTCTAGTATAAAAAGTACGCTAGTAAGATCAAAGCTTAAATCTTTGCTCATAATATTTACGCGCAAAGATATTTATTGCAAAACTTAAATAATCGTGTATTAAACAACAATATATCTAATTTTTGCACTTCTAGCATACAAAATACGCTAGTAAGCTAAAACCTTTAATCCTTGCTCATAATTTTCGTGCGAAGATATTATTACAAAACTTATATAATCGTCTATTATATATCAATATCTCAAACGTTTGCATTTCTTGTATAAAAATCGCTAGTAAGGCTCATAATTTTCACGCGTTGAAGATATTCTTACAAAACTTAAATAAACATCAACATCTCATATTTTGGACTTCTAGTATAAGTAATACGCTAGTAAGATCCAAGCTTCAATCTGTGCTCATAATTTTCCGCGTAGCGAAGATATTCTTACAAAACTTAAATAATCGCCTATTAAACATCAATATCTTCTATTGTTGCACTTCTAGTTTAAAAGATATGCTAGTAAGATCAAAGATTCAATTTTTGCTCATAATTTTCACATGTGAATATATTCTAAAAACTTAAATAAGTGTCTATTAAGCATCAATATATCCTATTATTGTAATTCTAGTGTAAAAGATATACTAGTAAGATCAAAGTTTCAATCATTTCTCATAATTTTCACATATGGAGATATTCTCCCAAAGCTTAAATAATCATATATTAAACATCAATATCTTCTCTTTTTACACTTCTAGTATAAAAAATGCGCTAGTAATATCAAAGCTTCAATCACTACTTATGATTTTCATTTCGAATATGCTTATTACAAAACTTAAATAATCGTCTATTAAACATTAATATCTCCTATTTTTGCACTTTTAGAATTAAAAATATATCAAAGCTTCAATCCTTGCTCACAATTTTCACGCACGAAAATATTCTTACAAACTCAAATAATCATGTATTAAACATCAATATATTTTATTTTTACACTTCTAGTATAAACGAGCATGGTAGCTCATGCGTTCTTCTTGAGCGGTCTGTTGATGCTTAGAAGTTTATGATTAAGACATTCTATGAAGCCCTTTGGTATGAAACATATGATTTAGAAAGACATTATCGTGTGACCGTCGTCACATGTTTCTTAAATTCATAGAAACTCCTTTGCAATCAAATACAAATTTTTATACAATCAATTAGACATATTGTTTGTTTGGTTGATATAAGCATACATTATCAAGTGGAACCTAATGACGTTACCTAGCCAACGATGGCGAACTATTAATACTACATATCTTCGTCTTTGTGAGTGCCAAAATCTACCAAACCTGTATGCGTGATGGCACCAATATCGATAAGCATAGCTGCTGTTGGCTTAGTTTGCTTGAAACAATGCCAAGGAACTTGACATTTTGCATTTTCAAGAGTTGTGCGGCGGTATGCTTTCCTTCCTTGTCTAAAAAGTATCAAACTATGATTGTCTAATTTAACATTATTCCCTATACAGATTGGCAGACAATAAAAGTATCAAACTATCGAGACTAATATATATGAAAGCAACATGCGAGACTAAAAGTATGAAACTATGATTGTTAGCGATGTTGCAAAAACAAAAGTATCGCATTGTGCAAGACTAAAGTGTCGATTATTCTTGCTTACTTGAGATCAGCGCCATCATAAAACATTTAATGTTCGCGGTTTGTTACATTATTTATTTCACCTTCCTATACGCTTTAGCTACTGCAAATCATCCTTTTTATGGGAACAACCTACAAAAGTATTGCGCCCAAATGTAAGCTCACTTTTAAAACCTCGAGTTAAAAGATTTCTTAAAGCGATGTGAACATGTTACCATTCCAACACGGTCGGGTAAAGCGGCGCCGATTCTCCCGTTACATAAAATACATTCAATAGCGAAGTATTAGGTCCAAGGCAGGCCAATTTCCACCAAGGGTGTACAAATTTCTTTGCAAGAATGTTTACTGCATGAATAAAAAGTTCAATAATTCAAGAATTAAATATCGATTGGCGTACAATAGCTTGTTGTGGGGATGCGAAATGATACCTAAGTGGCACTACCACTCGTCCGGTACACCATTCCCGATTGTACTCAGCGATCAAATCCCTCTGTTTCAATAGCCATTTAGTTCTTGATTTTGCTCATTCCGTTACAATCTCAAGCTGTAGAAGACAAAAGAAATCGGGAGAATAACATATAGATACTATGCAATTAATTTGAGTGTTGGACATAGAAGTTGCTTATGCTTATATGATGCAAGGTGTTAAAAAACACGAAGGACACGTACAATATTAATGTGTTAAAAAAACATCGAGAATCATTATAAATTTAATTCAAACAATCTTAATTAGAATGTAGAATCGTTATTTACAAATAAAAGCTTACTTCTTTTTCTGATAAGCATGTTGTATTTCCTTATAGTTAATTTGCAAAATAGTGGCTTAAATAGATTCTATGACAAATGCATTTTACCGATTAAACAAAGTAATAACTCCGGCAAGATACATGATAAATTGAAACACAAAAGTAGGATTGAGCTTAAGTGAAGGCGAGCCGAGCTCACCAATCGAGCTGAACCACAATATTTGGAAATCGTGAGCAGAAAGTGAACCAAAATGCCTCCCTTGATTTCGGTCACGTTAGTCGGGCATATTTGGCCTTTGTTAGAACCGAATTGTGCCAATTGGAAATAAAATTGGCCATTCAACATTTGTACTACTTGTAGCGTTTATATGTGCTATGAGGTTTTAAAATGAAGGACTAACTTTATTTTATCTTGACATTTGACTTCGTTTCCTTATAAGCTAACCTTTTGTTGTACACGGTATAGATAAAACATAAACTCTTTGAGACATTAGTGAGTGAAGTATGATTACAAAATACACTCTGGGTGACACTTGACCCTTTCTCTTTCAAGCTATTCCAATTTTTAACCGACCCAACAGATGTAAATGATATTTTTAATTTTAAAAGAGGCTATAAAAACTCGGGAGGAACTCATGATGATGACAAACCTGTAACCGCCGATTATAGACACAACTTGGGTCTTCGATTTTGATAATAATCCATGATTTCACGAACTTGTCCTATGCATCATAATAAGTCTATATATTTATTTACTATTTTTAGCTGCAGATGAAAGTTGATGCCATATTCTTGACTTCCCGAGTTGGTATAAACACATGATAATAGTGACCTAACATTGGGTCAAGCGGCTTTGCTTCTTGGCGAGGGGTAGGCTTGAAACCAAGCATCCATTCCTCAAATAGAACTACCTACATAATGAAGTGTGGGAGGGTGACATTGCAAATTTGTAGTAAAATTTTTCACTTAAATCCTTTTTTACCAAGTTGACCTTTTTCACTTGCCATTTGAGTGACATTTGAAGCTGGCTACTAAGAAGATTACCTCAAATCGGATTTTGGAAGATGATGGTTTTCTCGGCTTAAAAACTTTGGTCGCCTATACTTTTTAGAAAAATTGAGTACCACACTCGCATTTAGCTCTTTTTACATGTAAAATAACCCAAAGGATTGACTTTTGATTGCCTATCTGAGAGGTCAGCGATATACATTTGCAAACAACACCGGTTGTGTGACAATATATATGATCTGATTATACCAACATAAACCCAATGACAAGCGAGGGTAATAGACATAGCAGTTGAACATTAAAAATCATTTGATATAAACTAATAGATGCTTATGAGTTTCACTTCTTGTTAGAGGCCCTTCAACTTCCGGCCATGTCGAAGGATCGACTCTGTCCCCTCTACCATTGTATGCGAGGCTGCACCGGAGAAAATCCTAATTCATACTCGGAAATATTGATATGCGTGTATGATATATACTTACTTTATCATATCGTGGCAGCTTCACCTTCATACACGAACATGTTTCATGCTCCAAAAATTAGTTTAAATTATTTGAATAATCAAAATATAGGATCTGAGGCGTGGGACAAAAGAGTGTTAGTTGCACCTTCTTTAGTCAGTTTCTCCAGAGATGTTAGTATTTTGATTTAAGTTCTTTTCTTTCTAAGAGGTGGAATAGAATAACCCGGTTGAAGCGTAATGATCATACGTCTGTAATGCATTGTATGTCATCTAAACAACGACTTTTAGCTTGCTTCTTGATTGTGGCGATCCCGCTTCTTACGTTCTTGACTCATACACGAAGCTAAGCCATTCTAGTTTATAACGACATTGGGATATATTTACGGTCATATTCATGGACAAGTTTTAAAGAAAATCTGTAAGGATTAGAACCGTTTTAATAAGTGAATTCATGGCTGCAGAAGTCCCATCACAAGAGGTGTGCTGTGTGGCGAGAACCTAAACAAGATCCCCGGATAGAGCAACATATGAAGTGCAGCTGAGAGATAATTAACATAATAACCTGCTCTTACAGGGCATTTTTACTCTATATTCATGCAGATATAAAGCATTTATAAAAGTCAGTTATCTATGACAAGATTAATAATCGACTGATTAGTAAAGGTATGGAGAAAATATATCAAACAAGAGTTTGATAAAGATATTAACTATTAATGTAATTCAAAAAGTCTTTTATATGCCAAAATGGTATTAAAATATTTCATGTGGTAGGTGGAACCGATTTTATAAAACGAGTTCTTGAGGTAAACTATGAAAGTCATGTAGCTTCATATATATCTACAAGAGATAGATGTAGTTTTTTTACATCAAGTGAAAGAATAGGATGTGGAATGAGTACACTGGCGAAAATAAGATGCAAGTCTTGGCGGTGTATAATTTATAAATTATATGTGTCGGATGAATAGGTAAAATCAAGGATAAACATGCAAACAAAGTTATACAAGTCAAGTACGTAACATAACGAAATAACCAGCCTAATATAAATCCGATACACGAAACTTGTCCTCACTCAACACTTTGGTCACCCTACCACACCAATAACAACCATTGCCATATTAGTCAACGGATCATCAACCTTCCATGTGCGATCGGTGACAACACATATACGAAGTTACTGGTTGGCATTGTACTTTTATGATAGATAGGAGGATAGCAAGGCCATTCAAACATTTTAGCTTAATGCTTTTGTCCAGTTAGAAATTACATTAAAACCTAAATCAAAGTGTTTGTATTTAAACCGTCAAGATAACCGCCTCGGATGAGTCAGTAGACCATCTAAACATGACACTACAGTCGAGGATCAAAAACAGTAAGAGGGTCGGTGGCGGAACAATGATGTTGCTTCGTTTTGGGATTAATGTCCGGACTTTCCTTTCAAGCTCGCAATGTATCTCATCTTCCTTTTCTTTGACCTTGAACTTGCCTATTGGCCAATATCCTTATAATAACAAAAAAAGGCAATCTTGGATTAAATATATATGAAAATACATTGAACAAAAATTCCATTGTTGTATTAACCGACTATAAATTTTTACCGAATCCATGGAGTGCATATGCTAGTGTTTTAATTGTTCTTGAAGTTTAGGGTGAAGCTAAATATATAGCGATGTTGTTGATAGCTAGGTAAAATTAAGAAGCTGAACTAAGTAATAGGACAGAGATAGCATGTAGCGAGAGATGGATCATGAATCATTGAAAATATCTTGTATATCTGAATGCTTGCATAACATATGTTAAGAAGTTATAATATAAAAGATGATGGTGTTGAAAAGGAACTATATGTATCTTTGTGGCGTGTGAGATATTTATAGGCTTTCTTTATAATTTACCAATTGCTTTGATTTGAGATTACATTATTGGTTATTTTGCAACACGACCTAAAAGCGGGCAAAATTCTCAACAACAACGGTCTTGGTGTTATTCACCGTGGCCATTTGCAACAAGGTAGATCGCTGATAGCTCCTTATCTACCTCAAAGTGGGTCCGGTGGTGGTGGTAGCCCTACTTCGAGAAGGTGGTGCACTCTATGCTCTGGGTTTAATTCATGCAAACCACGAAGAAGGCATCAAACAATTCCTAAGGGATAGCTTACGAAGTACTAATGTCGAGGTGTGCTTGTGCGCTAACATAATAAAATCATTAATTTCTTGACGCCTATAGTTACACCACCCGTTGGTTAGCGCAGGTTGTTCGGACATGGTGCTTGCTTAGGTCTAGGCTTGGCGGCTCTAGGGGCTGGCGATGAAGATATCTATGATGAGATAATCCACAAACAAATAAATTAAGCTCAAAATATTCCATAAGAAAGTATGAAAACTTGATTCTTGTATACTTTGGACGGGGAAGACCGTAAGAGTTTAAAAGCCTCGAGGTTCACTTTCCATTCGAAGGAAAAGTTATACTCGGTTGTGACGAGAAAAAAAACAATAAGAAAACCTAAAGCGACTATTGGCATATATTTTTCCAAACAAAATCACGGGTTCAAAAGACATAGTCAGAATCTGAGGAAGCGGTTTACTAATCAACCCGAGGGACAACAACGGGGCATATAAAAGTTTTGAGCAACACCCACTGCTTTCTGTCGGGATTAACAACTTCGATCCATATCGGTACAACCCTATCTTTTATTACCCTATATCTACCCCAAGCGGGTCCAAACAAAACCCTGTCCAATTCCATCCCTAATATAGAGTTAGGCAAGCATCAAACTTAAGGTAGTATGCTACATTTACATGTATGATCGTAAGTTTGACTCTTACACATTATCTCAGTCATAGTATGTCAAGCAAGGCTAAGTCATGCATTACGTTTTTCCCCGTGTCCCTATTCTAGATATTTTCAAATTTACTGAGAAATATTATTATTTTTTCGGTGTTATCTAAATTGTTTGAGGCGAAGCAGATATGTGATTACAGATCCACTTTTATGTGAGTGATAAGAATATTCAGACAAAAGTAGTTAAAAAGCTACAAGACCTATATTTGCATGTGTGAAGAAGTTCTTAACAAGCTACAAGGCGTTATATTTTGCACATGTGAAGAAATTCTTAACAAGCTACAAGATGTATATTTGCACGTGTGAAGAAGTTCTTAACAAGCCACAAGCGTAAATTTGCAGTGTGAAGAGGTTCTTAAAAAAGCTACAAGAAATATATTTGCATATGTGAAGAAGTTATTAACAAGCTACAAGACATATATTTTCACATGTGACGAAGTTGTTCACTCACCTTAAAAAGCTACAAGGCGTAAATTTGCGTGTGAAGTTCTTAAAAAGCTACAAGACGTATATTTTCACGTGTGAAGAATTTCTTAAGAAGCTACAAGATGTATATTTGCACGTGTGAAGAAGTTCTTAACAAGTTGTTCACACATCTTTATAATCTACGAGAAATATATTTTCACATGTGACAAAGTTGTTCACCTATTTTAATAATCTAGAGACATATATTTTCACATGTGACAAGTTACGAGACATATAATTTCACATGTAACCAGATATGTCTTATTAGTTTCATATTTTATAGATTGTAATCTGAATCGGAAAAGATGTCTAATTGTCTATGATCCTACCATTTAGCTACACCAAATCAAATATGTCATTCCATGTATCTTATTCGGTAACTCACATAAACAGTGCATCTCTAACTAGTCTAGGTTAATGTCTTTAAGACCACCTCTATAACGAGGTGCTCATATTCAGATTTTATGCAACAATTGAAACAAATTAAGCGTTAATAGCTCACATTCAGATGTGAAATGTTAATCACATGTGAAAATCTTATAGACTAATTCACTTAGGAATTTCATCAAACACATAGAGTGCATCAATTTGTGCAAAGCTTTCTAATAACAACATGTACCAAATTAACGAAAATAAACCACCCGACAAAGACATGTTCATCTTTCATTTTCTTTATCCAGTTTACGTAATCATCTAAATTATTCATCAACATAAATAACTAAAATAAAACACAAGGAATAATTTGTCTATAATCACAGAATCAAAAAATATATATGAATCATAAGCTTAATTCAAAATTACTCGATACCTCGGTATAATACATGATGATGATGATTATCGGCAGTGGATGGTGGTGGATCAGCGATAATTATGGCGGTGGGCGGTGGTTATCGGCGATGATTGAGGTGGATGGTGGTGATCAGCGATAATTATAGCGGTGGATGGTGGTGATCGGCGATGATCACGGATGCGGTGGAAGTTGGCTTGGATGAATGATGAGAGAGTATCTGTATTTTCACGCTTTTAAAAGTGAGATGTGTGTGTTTTTCTTTTTATCGACCCATCGGATATTTAGTATTACATGAGTATCTTTAGTGTAAAAATTTGGGATCTGGCGGTTAGATCTTAAAAGGAGGATTAAATGAAGGGTCGGGATTACTTCTCGTTCTCACAAAAATAGACTTCTCATTTGAAGCGCGTTATATATATATATATATATATATATATATATATATATATATATATATATATATATATATACATACATATATATATATATATATATCTAACTTACCTCAAATACTTAATTATACTTACAACTTACAAACTAATCTATTACATTTATATATGTATTTATACAAAATACATTACTTTTCTTTTTTTTTTACTCTTGTCGACAAGAGGATGACACCACAACAAGTTATACAAAAAAATCTTCTTACTTAGACTACACATAGACCTATTCTTGAAGTATTCTAATTATGTACTAGATG
>OU343224.1:219311997-219418946 GCA_910596185.1 Chrysanthemum makinoi
AAAGATGATATGCTTGCTTTCGTGCAAAGGCCGACAGTGGATGAATGGCCATGCTATGGCATAGAAGACTTGGTCATGTTAACTTCAAAACCATTAATAAGATTGTCAAAGATGGTTTTGTAAGAGCTTTCCCTCTAGAACCGTTTGAAATGATCAAACCTATGTGGCTTGCCTTAAGGCAAACAACACAGAGCTTCTTTCATGTCAAATTGGTTAACTCTCTATTGCTCACCCACTTCAAATGTTACATATGGACCTTGTTTGGTTCCTTACATCTTGAGCAGCTTAAATCTTACCCAGTATTGTCTTGTTGTGACTGACAATTTTAGCAGGTTTACATGGGTTTTCTTTCTAAGAACTAAGGATGAAACAACTGGCATCCTTAAGATCTTCATCACAGAAGTTGAAAACCAATATGATATGAAAGTTAAAATCATTAGGTGTGACAATGGGACAAAATTTAAGAATAGAGTTATGGATGATTTTTTGTAGAGATAAAGGTATTAAAAGAGAATTTATTGTTGCTAGAACTCCTCAACAAAATGGTGTTGCTGAGAGGAGAAACATGACACTTATAGAGGCTGCTAGAACCTTGTTGGCAGATTCAAAATTGCCAATTACTTTTTGGGCAGAAGCAGTTAACACTGCATGTTATGTGCAAAATAGGGTTTTAGTAGTGAAAGCAAAGAACAAGACACCTTATGAGTTATTTAGAGGTAGACCACCTATCCTAGACTTCATGAGACCATTTGGATGTCATGTATCTATTCTCAATACCATAGATTATCTGGGCAAATTTGAAGAAAAATCCGATGAAGGGTATTTGTTGGGTATTCCATGGTTAGTAAAGCTTCTGAGGTATTCAACTTAGAAACCAAAAGATTGAAGAGAATCGCATGTTGAGTTCTGGAAAACAAAGTGAATGTCAAAGGAACTCGGTCAGAAAGGCTATTTGATCTTGATACTCTAACCCATACTATGAATTATGTACCTATCTCTACAGGTACATCTACTTATGATTTTGTAGGATCAGAAGAGTTTCTTGATGATGATGAACCAAGCAAGGATCAAGTAGATGATCAAGATGAATTCAGTTTGCCACTTTGGGACTATGCAGATAATGATGATATTCAAAATACTGGAGATGCTCAACCTTCTAATGATTTTGGAAAGGAAGGAGATAGCAACATGAACACTGAAAATCCTAAAAGCAAGGGAAATTCATTCCAATGCTAGGCCAAGTTTCAACTCGCAACACTAGAAGTGGAAAATACAACCCTTAAGAGGAAGCTCAAGCCAATGATGTTGAAATCTCAAATATGCCAAGTGAGATTGCAGTTCCTCAGACTCCCCATACCTCAATTCATAAATCACATCCTCTTGAAAATGTGATTGGGGATGTCCATTCACCAGTGAAGACTAGAAGACAAACAAAATTGTCTGATGTTCATGGGTTTATTAGTGAAATCTATGAATCTAAGAATCATGAAAGCAAGAATGAATGTCTGTTCATGTGTTTTCTGTCACAAATGGAGCCAAAGAATGTATACAAGGCACTTGAAGATGAAAGTTGGGTGGAAGCAATGCAAGAAGAGTTGCTCCAGTTCAAGCTTCAAAAGGTTTGGGTGCTTTGTGATTTACCCTATGGCAAGAAGGTAATAGGTACTAAATAGGTGTTCAGAAACAAGAAGGATGAAAGAGGAATTGTTATCAGGAACAAAGCTAGGCTTGTGGCTCAAGGATACACTCAGGAGGAGGGTATTGACTATGAAGAAGTGTTTGCCCCAGTTGCAAGAATTGAAGCAATTAGGCTGTTCTTAGCCTATGCATACTTTATGGGCTTTAAAGTCTATCAAATGGATGTAAAAAGTTCTTTTCTATATGGGCAGATTGATGAGGAGTTATATGTTTCACAACATCCAGGATTTGAGGACCCTGAATATCCAAACACAGTATACAGGGTGGTTAAAGCTTTGTATGGCTTGCATCAGGCACCAAGAAATGGTATGAGACCTTGACAACTTATCTTCTTGATAATGGATTTCATAGAGGTAGAGTGGATCAGACTTTGTTCATCAGGAAAGACAAGAATGATATCTTGTTAGTTCAAGTATATGTTGATGATATCATTTTTGGGTCTGCAAAGACAGAGATGTGCAAAGAATTTGAGAAGCTAATGAAGGAAGAATTTTAGATGAGTTCTATTGGTGAACTCACATTCTTTTTGGGACTTCAAGTACAACAAAGGCTAGATGGTATTTTCATCAATCAAGATAAATATGTGGCTGAGATACTGAGGAAGTTCAAGTTCACTGATGCAAAGTCATCCAGCACCCCTGCAGACAAAACAACACATCAACTCTTGAAAGAAAATAGTGGTGAAGCAGTTGATGTGCACATGTACAGATCTATGATTGGTTCTTTGATGTATCTTACATCATCTAGACCAGACATTATGTTTGAAGTATGTGGTTGTGCAAGGTTTCTCGGTCACTCCTGGTTCTCACACTTGGTGTTGTGAAGAATATTTTCAGATATCTTAAAGCATTTCCTAATCTGGGTTTATGGTACCCTAGAGAATCACCTCTAGAATTGGTTACTTATTCCGATAGTGACTATGCCGAGCTAGTTTGGATAGAAAATCTACAACAGGTGGATGCCAATTTCTTGGAAGTAGATTGGTGTCTTGGCAAAGCAAGAAACACACAATGGTGACAAATTCATCAACGAGGCGTAGTATGTGGTCGCGCAATTGCTTGTGCTCAAGTTCTATGGCTTCAGAATCAACTTTTGGACTATGGGTACAATTTCATGAATACCATCATCCATATTGACAATAGCAGTACCATTTGCATTATTAAGAATCCAGTTCAACACACAAAGACTAAACATATTGAAATTAGACACCATTTTATAAGAGATTATTATGAGAAAAGGCTAATACAAGTTGTCAAAATCCATATTGATGACAACTATGCTGATTTATTAACAAAAGGACTTGATGTGGGTAGATTTCAAGATTTGGTACGTATTGGAATGCTAAATCCATAAACTTTTTGTGTCTAATGGTCTTTGGTGTTTAGAAGAAGTTTTTGGGTACTAAAATTGTTGTATAAGTTTGTATATATTTGCTTATACTTTTGTTTAACCTTTATGCAGCAAAGATGAGAGTTGATCATAAAAGGTGTGTAACTGAGACACACAACAAATGGTTATTGATTCACCATGTCTAATCCACATAAGAATCAACTAGTCCAGAGCAAACGGCTACTGGTAAAGACTTGACAAATCCGTTTATGGTTGATAGTTTACCAAAACTATATGGTTAT
Source organism: Chrysanthemum makinoi (assembly GCA_910596185.1). Classification (NCBI taxonomy): domain Eukaryota; kingdom Viridiplantae; phylum Streptophyta; class Magnoliopsida; order Asterales; family Asteraceae; genus Chrysanthemum; species Chrysanthemum makinoi. Next base: position 219,315,327 of record OU343224.1, read on the forward strand.
CAACTCACCATATTCTTTTGATTAAGAGTTGGCTAGTCCATAGCAAACGGCTCATGGTAAAGACATCTCAAATCCGTTGATAGCTGGTAGTTTTCTAAAAACTATAATGAGAGCAGTCAAATTTTCATGTTTTTCTTTACCACTGCTCTTTGAAATTTTTTTTGAAAAATTACCACTGCTAGTTCACAGTTTCCACTGACAGTGTTATTTTACCACTGTTGATCTAGCCGTTACAACTGTTGTGTCAGTAACTAATTTTTTACTAGCCGTTGAAGAGAAATTGCTTTCTATATATATAAGGTAAAATTCTTAGAAGATTATCTACTTTCCTAATTGCTATTTATCTTCTAAAAGATAAATCTTTTCCTTAGATAATCTTTCTTGCGCAAAAATCTTAAACCCTACCACTATATATCTTTCTCTCTCAATTGGCGAGTTATTTATTCAATTCTTACTGACATAATATATTTTTCATCAAAATATTTTATGGCACCAATCAACTTTGCAGATGAGCACAACCAAGTGGCCTACTTGGAAAAGTCAAACGAGAAGAGTGGCCCTGTTTTTCATCAGATTGTGGACTTTCTAAATACTACCCATATAAGGTATGCTTTACTTCTTAATCCCACAATCTATATCTCTCAAATCAAACAGTTTTGGACTTCTGTTCAGTCCATAACCATTGAAAATAGAGATACACATGAAACAGTTGATGCTCTTAGAGCCATCTGGACGGGGGAACTATTGATGTTACCGAGGTATCCTTGAGGAGAATTCTCCAATTGGATGATCTCAATGGTATCATCACATTACCTATGCCATAAATTCATACACATCTTTCATCCATGGGGTATGATACCACTGACAAAAAGGCTACTTTCAAAAAGAGTGGTTTCTGTCCTCATTGGAGATTTTTGATACATACTCTTTTGCATTGCCTAAGTCCTAAGAAAAAATCTTATGAACAATTCAGTTCAAAAATGGCTTACCCTTTGGTTTGTCTAGCTACTAATAGGATTTTTAATTGGTCTAAATATATTTTACAAGTATGCAAGGCAATGTAAAGAGTTCAACAAAAATTTTGATGTATCCAAGTTTGTGCAAGCAGGGTTAAATGAATTTCAAGCTAACCCCATACAAGAGTTTATAAAATCCGTTGCCTTAAGCCTAAAGTTTTTCAAAACATGAACAAAGATGGCAATAGGATTATTACACCTCTTTTCCTCAAATGCTTGCAAAGATTTCATAGGTACAAAACTCACCCATAATCACTGTTCCAAACATTGATTACACTCCACCAGTTTCTCACACATATAAGAGGAGGCATAAACAGCCAATTCCTCCCATTACAACACAACATGTCCCTGATCCTTTTGGTTTAGGAACAAGCAGTAGTGGTTATAGGCTTCACTCTAGTCCAACTAAGGAGCAATCTGAGCCAATGCCCTATGATTCACCTCTCCCAACAGGTCACACAGTTGGAAGTGTTAAGGGCAGTGGGCAACAAATGGATTTGATGGCACATTGTACCAAATTAGCTAAGCAGGTTGAATCTCTGGAGAAAGACTTGGCACAACTAAAGGAGCAACATGCCAAGGATGTTACACATTTTAAAGAAGAGATTCAGACCTTGAAGGAAGAGTTGCAGGGGTTGAAGCAAAGGAAAACTGCAAAGATTGTGATCTCATCTCCATCCTCACCTGATACTGGTGATTCAGAAGGTTTCAATAAAGATTTGGGAAATTCTCCTAAACAGGGGAGGAAAACAGATGCTGAAACCAAGGGGGGGGGAGAATTGACTTTGGAGATGAAGGTGTTTCAAGTAAAGGTACTGAGGAAGCTGATACTCAAGATGAAGTTCCTCAACAGAACAACAGCAAGAAATTTTCAAGACTGCAACCACTAATTTCATTCCCACGCAGAAGACGTTACCACTGCTTCTCAAGCTATTACCACTGCAGAGGAAGAAATCAAGAAGAAGAAAGGTAAAGCAGTTGTGCAGAGTGAAGAGCAACAAGGAAGGAAGATTTCAAAGAAAGAACAAGCTCAAATTGCTCATGATGCAGAGGTTGCTAGAAAGATCAATGAAGATCAAGTTGCTAATAAGAAAAGACTGGAGGAGATAGAGATTGCAGACTTCATGGAGGCTAAAAGGCTGGGCAGAATGGACACCACTAATCCAATGGATGTTAATCCAATTTCTACTGTTCCACATACTATTTTCAGAGAAAAGACTCCAGAGTTTAGCTATGTACCTACAGAAAAAGAAATTGAGTTCTTGATTACTAGTGATCCAGTGATCAAGAAGAAGGAAATTGACCTAGTTGCAGATAAGTATTTAACTGAAGAACAAAGAACTGCACAGTTAAAGGACTTCATTCAGATGAAGAATAATAAAGCACTTCAAGATGCTATTGTTTCAGTCAAAAAGGGTTAAAAGAAACCAAGACAACCAACCAAGGCACAGGTGATTTCAATGATGAAAGATTATTGTTGCAGTGTTGGTGGCTGGAAAAGACATCAATTCAAAGGAATGCCTGATGATAAAGTTGAAGGTATCTACTACGAGTTAAAGGCAAGACCAAGATTTTATTCCAATGGACTCTGAAGAAGAAGAAAGAAGGTATCCTAATCTGAAGAGAAAGGCCAAAGATAGTGAATCTCATACATTTAAGAAGACAAAATTTGCTGAAGAACAAAAAGTTCAAGCTGAGAAATTCACTGAAGAACAGTTGACTGAAATGATATTGATAGAATAAGAAGATTTTTATCCTGAACCACTGGAAGTCAGACATCCTATTATTGATTGGAAAGTGTTTACTGCTAGCAATTTTGCTCCAACATGGAAGATTACAAGGCTAGGTGGTGAAACTTCATCATTCATTCAATTTGAAGAACTCATCAAAGCATGTGACAGACATGATCTGGATACTTTGTGGAGATTGGTTCAAGAAATATTTGATGCTGAAAATCTCAAAGATATGAAGGAAATGCAATTATGGGTTAATCTAAGAAGTCTCTATGAACCAGATACTAATGATGATTTCTGGAAATTCTCATGTTCATGTCCTGGTACTAAATGGTTTTATTATGATTCATGTGAAGTTTATCATATTTCTACATCAGATGGAGTGGATGCATTCATGTTTGCTAAGAAAGAATACCCACTCAGAGCTGGAACTCTCATTGTGTTGTTGTGTACAACAATAAGAGTTCATGAAGATAATGAGAAGGTCAGGGCATTGTTACTTAGGCTTCAAGATCAATGTTCAAGAGCTATTCAGGAATTAAGAAGAAAGAGAAGTGTTTGAAAGAATTCCCCAAATCCTTACAGAAGATGCAGATTGAAGAAACTTATTGATTTGCAGAGAAATCATAAATTTAGGGGAGGATTGTTGGGAATAAAACTAACAGTTACCACTGATACGCTTGTGGTTAACACTGCTAAAGATTATACTAGCAGTGGAAACTCATTACCACTGCCAATACATTATTACCATTGCTATTAGGATAATTGTTATATTTCTGTGTATTGATAAGTATAGAAAAGATCTTGTGTATATTCTATATTGTTAGGATTATACTTATCTTGTAAAAGACTCCTTGTGCTATAAAAGGAGATCCTAGGTCATTGTTTAGAGTACGAGAAACTTACGTATTACTCATATAAGTTTCAAGGTGTAACCCTAGTGATAAGAAAGATCACTCGTATTATTTCTTAATAATATTGGAGCTTTGTGTTAAACTGTTCACTTACATTACATCATACAATCCGTCTTCTAAGTATTACTAAGTATATTCCGCGTGCTTATTAATATAATTCAAAATATCACTAACACAAGGTGTGTGTTTAGATCCATCACGCCATTTCGGGCTCAAGCCCATTTGGCCCGTTGACTAATCGGGCTTGAATATTTGTATAATGTGCTTTATTATTTGCAGTAGTGAAATTTAATGCAGGAATTGTGTTTAATTTGGTTGTACAATATGCTTGATAATTTGTATTTCTTATGTAAGTGGTGTTTTAATAACTGTATTAATTGTATTTATTGACCAGTTAAATAATTGACTATATTAATTGATAATTTGTATTTCTTTGTTGTACACTATGCTTCTTGTCTTGTACGTCTGAAAATTATGTGCATCAAAGTGTTGTACACTATGTTTCTTTTCTTGTAAGTAGTAGTCATTATAGTCATTAATAACATTGACCACTTTAATAGCATTAATGTTGTAAGTCTGAAAATAAGTCTGAAAATTATGTCATGCTTATTTTATTGTACACTATACTTATTTTGTTGTAAATATGAAAATTGGTTGCATCTATTGTACATTGTGCTTAAATAGTTGTAATTTTTTATGAAGGGTTATTTTTAATAGCATTAATGTTGTTTGATAGAATTTTGGTCTTAAAATGACACCACGCTTTATTTCGTTGTACAATATGCTTAATTTGTTGTAATTCTGAAAATTGGGTGCATTAAAGTGTTGTAAATCATGCTTAATTTCTTGCACGTCTTAAAATTAAGAGTGAGATACCTTCGTGTATTATAAGTAGTATAGATATAAATAGATATAGATTAATCTCTACTAAATATAAAGCATGGATGACTCTCTCTCACAATTTTAATATGTACAATTTCTAAAGTTTAGGGTACAACACTTTACAGTTTACAATACAAAAACACTATATTTTTTTGTTTTAAATGAGCAATTAATGTGGTCCCGATTTTTAAAAGAATAAAAATACTAAAGCAAAAGGTACAATTACCTTTTGTACAATTACATTCAGAAATTAACTGGTCAATAAATATAATTAATGTAGTTATTAAAACACCTCTTATATAAAAAATAAATTTATCAAGCATATTCTACAACCAACTTAAACATATATGTCACTAATACAAATAACAAACTAAATCATACAAACTATTCAAACACAAAAACAGCAATTTAAGAAATACAAGTAATAAAGCTAAAATTACAAAATATCTTTCCATATATTTTATTCTACTACACATATTTGTAATTAAACATCAATTTGTTTAAAACTACATGTATATAAAACACGTTTTGATTCGGGTAACCGCTGATATTTAAAAATAAAAACTTAAATCGAACCGCGATAAGATGGTTTATCAGATTTTTGGTTTTTTCGGATTCGATTTTTTAGTTATCGTTTTTTGCGGTTTTGGATTGAACGGGTTGGCTCGGTTTGTCGGTTTCACAGATTTCTTTTAATATCATTATCCATAAAACTTAGCTTTATATGAATCAAATAGATATTTTGAACGACGGAAAAACATTGCTAACTAAAATATTTATTATCACAATTGTATAATTAAAAGCATTGGCCGTAGTTAAAGAATTGAAATACGTCACATGAAATTCTTAATATCCGTAAATTTATTATTAAAAAGAACATAATAAACTAAAATACATGATTCACTAAAAAATTTTATTTTAGGGTAGCAGCCGCCGCAACGCGCGGGTATCCTAAAACAATTACAAATTCTACCAGACTACCATGTATGCATGAGTTTCCAGGTTTTAGGAAACTGAAAATTATTCATTATATAAAATCCATCTGGTTTTACCATCCAAAAACAATGTTGGGTGTCAAATGCTTCTCCATTATAACAATGTTTAAAAACCTTAAAATTAAAAAGACCAATAGTTGCAAACTTTGATCCCCACCAAAAATCACCTTGACAATATGCGCCAAAACTTGCATCAAATTTCCATTCAAAATCTTCACTAAAAGCAAGCGTGTGGTTTCCAAAATCAGCTCCACTTCTTTTAAAGACATGGACCGAAATGTCTTCTTCAATACCGTTGGTGATTTTAATCGCAAAATTAATAAGATTTTTTGGTGGAGAAGCAATACCGAATGAAAGTGTTGTAAGAATAAAAAGAGCACGGATGATCAAATTCATGTTTGATTTGTATGATGTAGTATTTGTGTTCATTTTACATGTCTCAAATGTATGTACTTATATATTGATGTTCGAAAACTTTAATTGTTGATGCAATATGATCTCATTAGTATAGATAATGATATTATTGGTATTACATATTTATCATAATATTGTCAACATAAATCTATTATTAAAGTTTATTGTAGATAGAAATTAAATTTGTTTGACTTATATAAATATATAATTCTATCCTGAAAGTAGGTTTATATACATTTAAAGATTTTTTTAATGTGTTCGTTTTAACTTGTAAAATAAACACAAACCTTTTTTTAATCAAACTAAATGAGTATTCGTGCGTAGCAACGGGAATAGCGACAGATCGTTTTGTGTTAAAAAAAAGGTTTATGGATTATAAACGGAAAATAATAAAAGTTTAAAGATTTGGGGACTAAACATAATGTTTTGAAACCCGGTTCGGCCCGGCGGGTCGATTTAAACCAAGTCAACCCGACGGGTTGGGTCAAAAACAGGTAAAATTAAAATTGGTCAACCCACCAGGTTTGAAGCATCCCGGTTCAACCCCGTTTTCGATATGTATTAATAGTTTCCTTTTGAAATATATGTTTTTAAAATTTCCTTTTATAGTTTCAACTTTTCACTTTTTACTTTTTGGTTTTTCATTTATATATAGTATAGCAGAGTTCCCGCGCGTTGCGGCGGCGGGTAGCCTGTGACGATTAACCGGAGAAATAGATCTCGATGAGACCTGATTAACCAGTTTGTATCGATTTCAACGGGTCCTCTCTGGTTCGTTTTCGGATGGATTTTATTGGTTAGCCGAACCGGTGGAGACACCGGTTCCCGGTTGAACCCGTTAGTCCGGTCAGATTTTCAAAACTATATGTACCATCAACTTGTTAGCTTGTATGAAACTTTGTGTGTTTTATTAATTTGTATAATTTGTATAATAGCATGTACTTTTCATTTTAGGGTGTTTTAAAAATAATTAGTGTGTTTAACTATTTTGTATTTTGGATTATGTTGTAGCTTGTTTAAATTGTACCTTGTGAAAATTTTATTGTACTTTTTAGTAAGAGGTGTTTTAATTGGTTGTTTTTAATTTGGTAGATATGCTTTTAATTGCTTGTAAAATGTGAATAAATTATCTTAATTTTAAGTAATAGGATGTTTTAATAAAGTATTAATTACACAATACATTTATCTCACTTTTGACTTTTAACATTTCAATTTTTAAGGTTTGACCGTTTTTCTTTTATACGTAGTATGTATATATATATATATAGGCTTTGGATCAAATAAAAAGTTTTTAAGATAAAAAGGATAAAAATTGTATGTGTCATTAATATCGTATTGAAAATGTGACAATTGTGTGTCAATTAGAAGAACGTATGTGCAAGTGTGTCAATATATTTAGCTAAAAAAATCATGTGTGTGTCAATAATACGTCAATTATGTGTCAATTACAATAAGTTTTGTGCAAGTGTGTCAACATATAGAATTATGTGTCAAATGTGTCATTAATATCTCAATTTAATATTATTAATACACCTATTTAATCTCATAATCCTATGGCTAGAATTCCTTCATATATATATATATATATATATACATGGGAATATATTAGTTACAATTTTTTGTAGATAATTGGCTACAATATTGTGCTTCAAACTGTGGGTCCCTGACTTTTTGTGTGGGTCCTGAGTTATTACTGCAGGCCCCTGATTAATTTCTTGTGTATTTTTTGTGAAGGATTGTAGCTAGTTGGCTACAAAAATTGTAGCCAAGATATCCCATATATATATATATATATATATATATATATATATATATAACTAGTGTCAAACCGTCCGATGGACGGTATGACTTGTGATTTTTATTTTTAGGATTTTGTGGAACAAATATATAGTACAAACATAACAAAAAGTATCATGGTAGGCTTGTACTTTGTAATCAACCTACACATTTAATGATAGTTCAGTTCATATGACATTATCAATATATTTGAATTATAACTTGGGTACATAAAACATATATAGTAACTTATATTCGCAGATTAACCTTTTTTTGCAACTGGTACCTTTTTTCTTGCAATGTGAGGCCTTGACTAACCTGATGTTCCGCATAAAATTTATCAGATGTGCCTTTTTTCTTGTAATGTGAGGCCTTGACTAACCTTTTATCATGTTTATACATGAGATATAATGAGCAAAATCGAATTCTATCTTTGGTCCCCGAGTCTATTAGAAAAACATCATATCGTAAACTTTTGAAAGCGTACATAGAATGCAATAGCACAAAATCGTATAAAGAGATTAAACAATTGCTGCTGAGAGCAATTTAATTACTATTAACATAAGAAATCTTTGGTACATGCTAGTTGTCCTATTTTCTCCTCATTCACAATGGAGAGATACAGTTTGTTTGATGCATTCTAAATATGATCCACTTGAATGGTGTGAAAAATATGAATAAAATCTTGTAACATTAACTTTGTCGACATTGACTACCATGCCATTGACTACGCTCACTACCCAACCACTTTCTTTATTTAATATTCATTGATTTAAATTGAGTAAGAAAACAAACCATCTATGTACTTCACTCATGATTCATATATCTTCATATGCAAATGTTTTTCAGCAAATTTCACCAACTTCTCCATTTCAGTGACACTGTCAATAGTACCACTACTATTTGAATCGACTGATTTCATCGCTTTTTTTTTTCCTTCCAAACCCAATATCCTATGACCATGAAGTGCCTCTTCCAATTCTTGTTGGCGAATACGACCATCACGGTTATATGAATCAAATTGCACCCTCCTTACCTGAAAAAATCCAATTACATCAGAAATATAGACTAAGAAACAAAGAGACCATGATGCTTAGACATCATACTTCCCTCAAGCTGTAAAGTGCACTTTATAACTACCTAGTGTATGTTCAAAGAATGCTAGAAGAATTTATCCGCTTATTGAGGGGTGTGGAAAGCGTGTTTTCAGATTGCTCTGCAGGGACTCCTGGAAGATGCATTATGGGACACATAAGGTTACCCAAACACACCCATTTGTACTCCATACTGATTACTGAGTAGGGATATAACAGTATGGAAATTTAACTCTAACAAATTTTTAAAGCTAATGAGAAATTAGGATAGTAAAATACAACAAAGCAGGTTACCAATACTGTGTAAGCAAGATGTGAATGTTTCTAAAACAAATTGATGAAAATCGATAGCCAAAGGTAACCGGCCTTAATGATACTTCGCTTACTTCAAGTGTTTATTAGCTTATCTTTTATAACAGATAAACGACTTTAAATGCTTGGATAGAGCTGGTCACGTGCTTATTTTAGAGTAAACAAACACTTGAAAATAAGTAAATTAGTACCTCTTATATTTTTAAAGCACATAAGCACCAAAATCAATCAATCTGAATTTAGGAACTTGATTACCAGCCCATATAGCCCTTTACGCTCAACCATCGGGTGCGTGGCATTTGTATACGAATTCGGTAAACCCGTCTGTGAATGTTGGGGTATAGCTAAAACAATAATGTGAACCGATGAATTAGTATCGTAATCTACTTATATGTAACAAAAAAACACACAAATATGTAATTTATACTCTTAAAAGCATATGAAAAGCTTACCAGTTGTATTTCCACTGGCATAAAGAGATAGAACATCCTGGATGGCAGCATATATAGCATGGGTGTGGAACGTCTCAAAAATGAATTGAGTCATCTTTTCACGATTAGCCTAAGGGTTCAAATGAGCTTCAGTCAAAAGAGCGGGATGCTCTTCTGGTGCAACATAAAGCTCATTGTAGAAAGTATGATGCCAAATATTCTCCATGTCATCCCAGTTGCCGATAAAAGTATGCTCAATCAGTATTTTTTAAGTCAAAATACCTCTCTTGGAGTGAGCCCCGCTCATCACCAACATAGGCAATTTTTGTCCCATTCCACCATGACACCATGTGACGGGGACAACAGAAGATACTTGGGAACACAGCCCTTGGATTATCATCTCCTGCAAATCCAGCAAGCAACACAAAATTCACTTTATTTAGCTAAAAGAAAAAGATCTTGATATGAAAATTGCAGCTATTTGTTACGTGCAGGAAATAAATGTAAAACAACACATTGCCAAATACAGAAAAGTAAAATAATCTCAATATTTTTTGGAAAATATACCTCGGGATGTCCTTAAGTGACGTAAAAAAACACAACCCTTGGATCAACACAAAATTCACTTTATTTAGCCGAAAGAAAAAGATCTTGATATTAAACTGGCAGCTATTAGTTACGTGCAGGAAATACATGTAAAAAAACTCATTGCCAAATACAGACATAGAAAATAATCTCAAGATTTTTATCTTGTTATTGTTAGGAAAATAGAACCTCTGGATGTCCTTAAGTGACGTAAATAACACATTGCAAAAAAATGTCATTGTGTTATTAACCAAAAAGCAAAACCATGACTCTATTTAACAGAAGAAGGAAAAAAAACAAAAAAGGTTACCAACACAAGGGCTTTTAACTCAAGAGTGTTTACCTGGAAGATTATATCATCAAGAGGACGCTACAACATCACTTGCCTTCATCTTCAAAATCAGATTCAGCAAGAATAGTGTTTGGTTGAGTCACAACATAATGTCGAGCTATGTATTTTGGATCTTTATTAACGACATCAGCATACTTTTCAATATAGCTTCTTTTGGATCTTCTTCCATCTATGTTTCTTTAATCATGCCACTTTGCTGCAATAGCACTCAGGATGTTTAGAGTTGGTGACCTACGACTACAAGCTAATTATGTTGTTTGTATTTGCAACAATATGATTTAAAAGGTTATGGTGTACATATCACCTCTGACTACAAATCTGTAATAGCAACTACAGCGGAGGTAAATAAAAAGCACTTTTAGAACTAAAGGTGTTAAATAAGTATTATTATCGGTTAAAATATATAAGTTTTACTTTTTGAAAGGGTAACTAATTTCTTTGTGAAACAATAAATTGTTGCATCCACCTTACGATAACTCTATAAAAAATTATAAAGCTTAACCAAGTATCCCTCCATAAGTTTCATGTTTATAGAGTTATGAACCAAACTTATGAGTTATGAACCAAAAACAGGTTTTTACAACTATATGATCAAGTGTAATTAGGATGGCATGAAAACATTTTAATTTTAGTATTTAACTTATTCTTTAATGATTAATGAAGGATAAAAAAAGGAGCCTAATAGTTAAATGAAGTTGGTTACCAACTGTTAGGAATATTACGTGTGCAAAGACTATAATACAAATGTAGTGGTATCTGAATATACAATGGCCCATTGCTCGTTAATTGTTTTTCCCATAGAGTGCAAACGTTGACTGCCTGCGTGCGAACTCGAACATCTATTATGTATTACCTAACAATGCGTACGATAATAATAAACGATTACGTAATCAAATTGTCATACCTATGAACATATGCATGTGCTTTGTGCACAAATACCACAACATAAACGTAGCAGGGTTTTAATATACCTGGCGCCACTGATGTTGGAACTGGCCCCGTAAAGTGTAGACATTGAGTATCGTTGCGCAGTCTTATACGACAGTTTTGCATATCCTTAGGAACGGCTGCAGTAGTATGAACCTGTTAGAAATTAATACCGAGAACATTATTGTTAACTTACAATAACAAGTGTATGCATACATATAAAAGTTCCTAATGCAAGGTATCTTGGCGCGTCGAATGTGGCTGTTGATTACTTCCAGTCAACCAAGAACCTTCCTGGTCTAAGGCTTCTGATGTTGAAGGTCGCTCCATAGATGTCGAAGCCAGCCCAATGGGCGGGCATGACTTGTAATTTTAATTGGGCATGACTTGTAATTTTAATTTTGATGGTGTCAGTTAATGGAAAATTATTTTTAAAGAGGTGGTCATGAATTGTAATTATAATTTTGATGGTGTCAGTTAATGGAAAATTATTGGTAAGGACGGGGATTTCATTTTATATTTTTTGTAATTTTAATTTTGATGGTGTTAGTTAAAGGCAAAATAGTTTTAAGGACGTGGTCATGAATTTTAATGATTTAAATGGTGTCAGTTAACGAAAAATTGTTTGTAAGGACGGGGATTTCATTTTATATTTTTGTGGTATTAGTTTACGGTTGAAAATTTTTGATTTCATTTTATTTTGTTATGTAGTTTACGTTTGAATAATTTTAAGAAAAAGTTAATTTTTGTTAATTTTGATGGTGTCAGCTAACGGAAAATTATTTTTAAGGACGCGTGCATGACTTGTGATTAGACGGTGTTAGTTAACGAAAAATTATTTTAAAGTATGGGGATTTAATTTTATTTTGTTTATTTTTGTTAGTGTGTTAGTTTAAGTTTGTAAAATTTTATAAGAAAGTTTATCTATTGTTGAAATGTATTAATTAACGGAAAATAATAATATAAAAAGCGCATGATTACGTTTTAAAACATAGGTAATAATCAAAGGAACTTTAATATGAATTTAAGCAATTCAAGAGTAATAGGCCAGACCAGCCAATAAAAATGAAACACTCCCTTCGTGACCATTCATCGATAATATAAAACAAATGTTTTCATCTTTAGTGTTCATGTAATATATGTAAAAAGCTTAATATAATCACATTGCAAAATATACTATTTAAAAAAATATATTGATGTTTTTTAAAAGCCGCGGGAATACTGCATATATATGATTGTGGAGAGTAACACATAAAAGCAAATTTATAATCTATGAAGGAATTCTTCTGTAGACAATGTTGTTTATGAAATTGATGTAGTTGTCATCTTTGTCACAACAAAGCACTTTTAGACCCTTCTTTATTTTTACCTATGAATCAGCTACATAATACATATAGCTGTTCATGTGAAAAAGCTGGCCGTTCCAAATATAGTGCCACCGTTGATAAAGTTTGACCTTGACTTTCATTTACGCTCAAAAAGCATCTTCTTATCAGATAGGCTTATTATCTTGCAAGGCATAGCGCAAAACGTACCCACTTTACCACCTGCATAATTGTACATGGCATATTAGGCTCTATATTTAAATAACATGATGTTCACTGTTAGTGTTCGGATTAAAAAAACAAAGACATGGTTAAAGAGGAAACAATAATCTCATTTTGGTACAAATTACCACAAAATATCAACATAGATAAACCTTCTCAAACAATGCATCTACAATCGACACTAAGAATTAATAGTAGAACAAAGGTATATAGACATTGTTTTCAACACATCTAATTATAGAACAAAGGATAAAACCATGAGCCCCATCTGATTTGTTTTGAATTAACAACTGTTGTTGTATTAATTTAATCAACAATTGAACCACCAAAAAATAACATTTATTTTAAATCCTACCATGGATTAGCCACCTGTTTCAAGCATCTCAGAATTGATAAAATCACCATCTTGTATCCCCAGATTTGTCAAACATCTTGTTTTCATCAACCATTGTTCCTTCAGGATCATAAAATTGAACAGTTTTGTAGGCCCTAACATCAACCGGAGCACACCACCTGCTCATAAGTTGTTTCACTGGCTCAACGTGTCTCACTCGAATATGGATCCTTCATTCATTTGACTTGTCAATATCAAACTTACTACTGATTTGTTGCCCAATTTGTCACCGCCTTTTTTAGCTTCATATATCCATTATATACATATAAAGAAAATGGCCAAAAAAGTGTATAGATTGGCTAAAAATGAAACCGATGCCGGACGAGGATGGTTAGCAACACACACATCAGAAATCTCAGGCTTGAATAGAAGCAATGTGGCATATCAGATCGATAACACGAGAGCTGCAAGGCCAAAATTATATGTTAGTAGTACTAAATTTCAGTCGATAATGATAGAGCCATTGATGACTTTAAACGGCCAATGTTTTCAGATAATACACTGAAAAAATGAAGAGTAGAATAAATATCTAAATAGTAGTACTAAATTTCAGTATACATACATGGTATATAAAGAAAAACATGACTACCTGCAAGCAATATACATCTATATCACCAACTGGTGATGCCTAATAGATAACGGAGAAGAATTAATTAGATTTCCAGATGCAAACATAGCAGATTCATTAAAATGCCGATTTCAAGATTCAGTTGTACGTCAAAATGGGTTCAGGTTGAAATGGGTAAATTAAGTATTTTATTTATATACCTTTGCACGACGTTTCCTCTGGGCATCAGCTCAATCAAGAACATCTGATACACTGCAATAATGAAGTCAAATAAATTGGTTTACAGCTATGAATTATTAGACACTCCACAATCCACATTGAGTAAAATGGATATAGCATATCAATACCTAAGCTGACCTTTGCTGGCAATATATGCATCCCGTTTTGGAGTTCCGTTTCTTGCTGTTCCAACTATAAGCATAGTAGAAGGTACCATTCGAACACCCAAAACTACTTATATTTTTTAAGAAACGCAATACGACAATAAATGAGAAACCCAAAACACAATCTTAAATGTCTTGTTATAGCAGTTAGCCTGTTAATCTATCTTTTCAAAATCATTGTTCATTTTTAATTTGGAAAGTATAGGTTTGACTGATATAAAAAGTTTTAAATCGATAATTTGAATTTCTTATTTAAGTATTTATCTGCTTACTTTCTAAGTAAATAAGCAGTTTTGAGTGTTTGAGCAAAGCGTCTTGTGGTACAGTTTGGTTTTTAAGCAGGAAAACATTATGAAATAAGCAATCAAAAACACCACCTAAAAAGGTAAGATTCAAGAAAGGCGATAATTATACCTATTTTGTTGCAAGGTTGATTAGGTATTCGGGGTCACTAAGATGTTGCAACAATTAAAGGTGCTTTTAACGGATTTCATGTATTTGGCATAGGTGGTTACCAAGTTGGATATGGCCGCTATGTATTGGAGATTGTTATCAGGTAGTATACACATTAGACCTGCTGCAACAACATTAGAGATAGTTAAGGTGCTGTTAATATATTCAAATATATAAGTGACCAGTGGTTCAAATAAAGGCTATAAGTGACCAACCTGTATAGACTCGATAGTTAAATTACGTTGTTATAACTGCAATTTGGCGGAGTGTTCATTGGAATAGTAGGACGTAAACCCTGAAAATGGAGTAACATTTTGTCACGCAAGTGGAAAACAATAAAAGGACTGTGAGATGCATTTGGCTGATAAGCTAACCCAAACACCCCCTTACATTGAGGTTGGTGACTTATTAAAAGCTGATATTCAGATTGGGTGTTATTTGGTGATTGATATACATGCATAATAAGATAAACGTTTTTTTGCACCAGACGGCGGGGAAAAGAAATCATGACGAAAAATGGTCATATCCTCGTACTGACCACAATGATAATGGAAGAAGTAAGAGACGAGATAAAGGTGATGAGAAAGGAAGGATTTTCATCGGTTTTGATGAAAACATAAGTACCTGATACGGTATGCTACTTACCTGCTAAAGGCTTTTTTGCAGAGACAGCATTTGTGATGATGCACATGTATCGATTGCCATTCCTTGATAGCATAAAGTATGTCATAACAAAGTAATGGATGCAAGATAAAGGTGATAGATAATTCACGAAAATAAAGACAAAACAAATAGGCAGAAAACTAACCACATTCTTCGGTGGCCATAGTTGTTCCATTGTGAGACTCTTTACCGGAGAGCGCCAAAGAAGGTAAACCACAAGTACTGGCTGTAAATGTAGCAAAGGTGTTGTCGATTGTTGTAACTTGAATCGGAGATAGCAACAACTTTTGAGCGTTTACGTGCTCCTACTACGTTAGGATTACCTACATACACTGGCAACTGTACACACGCAAGCTGTTGATCTTCTTCAATATCACCAGTTCTTCTAAACCAGATTTATACCTGTTTGTAAACAAAGTAGAACAATAGGTTAGACCTTTTACATTCCTATAAGTAGATAGAAAAGTTTTGAACTAATTCATTGCTTACATTTTATCATTGTTGCATATGATTTTAATCGCAACTTCTTCAGGGTCACTTGATCCACCTTTGAGATCCTTAGCACAAACCACTGTTGAAAAGACACCTTTACCATGAGCAGCAATAACTTCATACCGCTCATCAAATACTTCCCCAAAACGGTAACCTGCTAATGACATAGACCAACTTAAAATTAACAGTGTAGATTTCAAATCTGATACAACGTATATACCGTTATACAGAGCATTAAAAAGTCATATATGACACTTAATGTAGTAACCTTCTGCGTCATCCCAGTTATCCTGAAGCCCACTTCTTTGAACGGTCAAACCATCACCTTTACCGTGAAAAAGGGATCATCAGACTCATATCACAGAGATTAAAGCTTAATGGAGCATGTGTATAATAGTTATGTGTCACTTACAGATTTTCGTATTCCTGCTGGAGATTCTCTAAATATATCATCAGAGAACATGTCATTTGATCGCTCAATCTGTGCCTTTAAAATATAAAACAAGTGAATATTTATCGTAATTCACAGCTAATTAGCAAAAGCTTGCAAATGATTTTAGATTTACCGTTTCACGTACTCGAGTGGGAGATTCTCCAAATATATCATCACCATTTGAACCCTCACTCTGTAATATCGTTAAAAAGTAAATAGCCTACATGTCAAATCATAATTATAGTTAAAAAAACGCACCTTTGGAGTACCCTCTCCCAGATCACCAGTACCCGATGTCTTCTCGACACCAGAGTTACCATTTTGTGGAGGAGATCTCCCTAAAGAAAACGGTGTGTCGCCAATGTTAGTATCAGACCCTTATCCTCGACCATCAGGAGTGCTTGAATTTACTTTAGCTGCACCTACAGACTGCAAAGGCTCTACCACATTATCTTTAGCTGTACAAATGCATTAAAAAACTATATTAACTGAAAACTAAAATAACCATTAACCATCATATTGTTTAAACACGAGCCATAAGTTTTAATTTACTCAAAATAAGATTAAAAATCCTTACTTGTATCTTGTAGCTGAGGTTTTGACTTAGCCTTGTATTTTTCTTTGATGGCTTCTATACGCCTTCTACTCTCCTCTTCTATTCTGTTAAGATCTTCTTCTTCATCATCTTCATCAGCTTGCAAATCTGCTTTGTCTTCATAAATATATCATAACATAATCAGAACTTTCAACAATAATCAATATAATTAAGTTTGATATGTATGTCGTACTAACCTTGTTGATTTTGTCCGTGTAGACATCCACGGATGAAGAAGAAGAACCTCCAATGCTGTTCATGATGGTGCTGGTGATAAAAAAATAAATGTTGGAACCTCTTCAACTCCAGGAGATTTGCATTAACAAAGTTGCCATAGAAGACAGTGCATATGAAACTATGCCAATAATGGGCCATTCCCAATAACAATCTTTATAAGCCTCTTGTTTATTTTCTGTTACTTTTTAGAAGATTAACCTGCAAAAATATGATGATGAGCATGCCCAAGGTTTATTAGTTGCTAAAATACGTGATCCAAACTGCCCCTGATAACAACTTGTCAAGGTTAAAATAACTACTGAAACAAGCTATTGAAAAAGCTCCTAATAAGCATGACTCAAGGTTAATTAGTTGTCGCAATATATAAGCTATCCAAAAATCTCCTAATCAAGCTATTATATCATTATTACAAACAGTTTTTAGACAGCCCATAATAAGAGAAGAAGCTATCCAAACAACCCTTGATTATCTCAACTTTTTAGAACTTGATCCTTTTTTTTGCCTATAAAGTTGGTTATTCCGTCTAGCCCAAAATTTGAGTATGTAACTACTAAACATTGCTTAATTGCACATTCATAAAACTATGTATTCAGTTAAGACTTATTTCGGTACAGATTGAGAACTTTCTTAAAAGGAACGACCTCTACTATTTTTTTCGTTACTGATGACGTAAAATAACATGCCTTGAATGATAGTACCCATGGATATATAACCTCCTTTTTCTCTCTTTTTTCTAAACGCCAACTCCTTTTCAGTTAAGCGTGATTTTAATCTCAACTCAAGGGATGTGCGCATCTAATGAAAAGAAAATGATAGTAATTAGCACTCACAACAGCTTGATCAAGCTACCAACCAACCCACAAAACAAATAAAATAAGCATACCTTGTTAAGAAGGTCAAGGGATCTATCTTCATCATCCAACATATTCGTGACACGGCCTCTAACTACCTCCATTTATCAAAATCATACATAATAAAAACCAACAAAGAACAATGAATTCCACCATAATTGTCCCGAAAAAATAAACACATTTATTTTCGACTAAGCTCAATTACTTGAAACCTCTCGGCTTTGGTTTTCAGGGACGGTTTTTCAGCTATGCTAATTTTTTCCACTTCCTGGTCATATACCCATTCTCCCTGATACAAATTTCATTTAAGCATTCAGAGTCTGGTTTTGGTTTCAGGTTGTTTGGTTTATGGGTTTGGGTTTTAACAATGTAGGCTCAGGGGATGCTTTGAACCATCATGTCCAGGGGGTGTTCTTGGTTTCAGTATTATCAGGCACATCTTTGAGCCAGGTAACACATGTTTTGCGCTACTCTGGTCTAATCCGAAAGACTTAACTTTCTAAACTTCGAAAAGAACACTACTGATGTTTATCACCCCTGATCACAACCATAACTCTCATGCTTAGTCAACAGACCCATAACAGTTTAAAGCATCCCCTAAACCTACATTGTTAAAACCCAAGCCCCTAAACCAAACAACCTGAAACTGAAACCAGACTATGAATGCTTAAATGAACTTTGAATCATTGAGTATACTTTGTATCAGGGAGAATGGGTATATGACCAGGAAGTGAAAAAAAATAGCATAGCTGAAAAACCGTCCCTGAAAACCAAAGCCATTAGTTCTTATAAGTACTAATGTTTTATATGAGCCATTATAGCATGAGTTACAAAATTTTCAGGTCTCGCGGATTGTTTGCGACTTGGAACAGGTTTAGGTTGACCAAAAAAAGTTAATCTGCACTTTCTTATGAACAATTAATGTGTTAAATGTTGTTACAATAATAATCGTTTTTTCTAAAACAAAATGAATTAGGAAACTGACACTAACAGCAAGAATCACTTAACCCCATTTCCCGTTTAGCAAAATAAATATTAACCCAATCAACTCATTAGAGATAAACATTCATAAGACATAATGCTATCAATTCTATCAAATATCACATAAAAAAGTAATTTACCTCTCCCAAGGCATCTCCGTCTTCCTTCCTCGAGATCTTCTTGTTGTAGAAAGCCCGACTATAACGATAGTAGAAACAAAAATAAGAAGTTAAAAGAGCCGGTTTGCAAGTAAAATTGAACAAAAAAGTAAATTTTCAAATCAACCAAAAGTATCCTTTGCTCTAAGGTTATGCAAAAAGATTCAATAAGACAATCTCCAGATGTACTCAAACTTACTCCCCAAGTTGTGTAAAATAAAATTCTATCATAAACAATTACACAATTGTATTAGCGCTGGAGAGCTTGACATCTTTTAATTTGTGATAACAAAGCTAGAATGATATATAGCCGATTCATATGAACCCTACAATGTAGTTTTTAGTAACTCATTAATATTGGTTGTAAGCTAATTGTTCCAAACATGCAAATATGTTATCTGAGCTTTAAAACTTCATAAACGTAACCACATTTAGACATTATCTCATGTTTCCACTTTGTTGGGAATCTGTGAAACAGTGATTCTGGCTGTCGAGAAACAATGGATTCTGCTGAAAAGAGTTTCTCTGAGTAAATAAACATACAAAGTAGGAACTATGCTGAAGTTATTCTACTGAAGTAGTGAAACAGTTGAAGTACTGAAGTCGTGAATCTATGAAGTAGTGAAACATTTAATTTCTGAACCGTGAATCTTCGAAGTAATGAAGCCGTGGTTTTCGGCTGAAGCACAAGTGTTCTGCTTGAAGTTACATTTCTACTGAAGTAGAAGCAGAAAATCGTGATTATGCTAATAGAGTGAATCCCGTAGGATAGGAGGCGCAGTTATTTTAATGCTAGCCCATCATTTTATTGCCTGCCCGGGATAGCTTTATGTACCTCGCCCAAGGTTAGCATGGGATGCGTAATGGGCTTACATTTATTATTTAGTTGCATGCTTGTACTTTAGTTGCATGCTTGTTCTTTTCCCCAGAAAGGGATAGTGTTCCTTGTCTATAAAAGGAACATAGGTCTTATGTATTAAGATGTGAGAAAACTTTTCAGAAAAACATTCAAGAAAAACCTCTTTAGTGAGGTGTAAGATCCATAGAGGATCATTAGTTTTCTAAGAAAAACCTTGTTGGTAACATTGATTGTGTTCTTATTCCGCTGTGCATGTTCAATCATTGTTACTATACACTCTAGTTGAGTCCGGATCTTGGATTTAACAATTGGTATCAGAGACAGGTTGGCTCTTGATCTTGAGTTTACAAGGTTTTTCGAAGAAAAGAAACTTCAAACTCGCAGTTGTTAGTAATTTCGTAGTCTTACTGCTGGGCTGTTTTAAAACAGCGATAACTTTGTCTTGAACCGTTGGATCGAGCTACAATTTATTCTGGTGCATCTCGGTATAGTAATCTAAAGCTTCACCGGAGGGATTGTCAATCAGAGCTTCCAATCAAAAGTTATCAGCTGTAGAAATCTGCTGAAAAAGATATCCGTAGGATACTTAGCACTGTTTTGAAACAGTCATAACTTGTCGTTCCCGTTGGATCGGCATAAAATTTGACTGGAAGCTCTTGGTATATCAAGAAGGTTTCCACCGAAGGATTGTTGATCTGGGTCTCGCAAAAGATACTTGCCAGAAAACTGCTTGAGACACCATCATGTAAGTTAAATTTTTTCAAGTTTTTAGTAACACCAAAAAGTGTCACTAAAGACCAAAAAGTGTCGTCTTTATACTTAAAAAAAAAAAAAAAAAACGAATTCATAAAAGATTGATGGGGTCAATAATTTGATTTCCATATTCTTGTCGTGGTATGATATAAACACTTTGACTGTGTTCGTAACCCACGAGGGTTTTGATTGGTTGACGTGGGGAAAGGGTTCCTGATTGGCTGACAAATTTTTATTCATTTCTGCTGAAATTCAATGTGGGGTGATGTATGATTGTTATGGTGTGGATCACTAATCTGATTGGTCTATTGGGTTATCACGTCGGTTACAAAGTGTAGAGGTCTATCACATGAGATCACACGTGTAGTCAAATTTTTTTTTTCTCTCCGCCGGTGCTGCTGAAGGTTTACGTAAGGTTAAACAAAATTTTGGTCCCCACTATTTTATTGTTTCTTCTGACTTCATAAGGTTGTTGCTGGAATTTTACTGCTACATTCAGCTCTGTGCAATCTTTTCTCCTCAACATGGCAGAATTTGATAATATAGGGTGATTGTACGTTTCCTTATTTAATGGATGATGAGTACGAAGTTTGGGCTAAAAAGATGGAACACTGGATCAAGAATAATGATATGAATATCTGGAAGGTGATCCAAAATGGAAACAGTTTAAAAAGGGTTGGAAATGATCGTGATGGTAACTTCATTATTGTCCTCCAACACTGCGGATGAACACATTGCTGTACAAAGAGAGTCAAAGCCGAACTATCTTGCTTAAATCTATTCCTGCTGATCATGTAGCAGATTTTCGCCATATGGATGATGGAAATCTTATATGGAATGCTATCAAAGCAAGGTTTGGTGAAAAGGCTGATTGCAAGAAGATGAGCAATGAAGTTGATTTGAAGGTTATGCTGAAGGATTTGCTAGTCCGCCATTTCTTTCATGGGTATTCTCAGTACATACTTGTGATTATAGTTGTAAAGAGAGATATAATGAACTTAAAGAAGAGTATGATGCTATGAAACCTAAGTTTGATGAATGCTATGTTGATAATGAAGCTCATAAACTAGCATTAAAAACTCTAGAAAGACAAAAGGTATGGTTTCAAAAGAATCAAATAGCATATGAAGAAAAGATAAAGGTGTTCAGTTTGGATCTAGAAATTGCAAATAATTACTTAAAACTGTCTGAGAAAGCAAGGCGATGCTTTGTCGAGAACCTAGAGCTTAAAGAAAAACTAGCTGAGGAAATAGCTAGGCATAAACAATGGTTAATCTCAGGTGACAATCTGGCTAGAGAAATCTATAACAGTCAATCTTAACCCTGGCCTAGGTTTAGGTTTTCAAAAGTATGTAGGATTGGAAGCTAGGAATGATGGTCGTAAATCAACACCAGCAGGCTTAGCTAATTTTAAAAAGGAAGGTGATTTACATGCTGTCCCTGGACCTATTAGAGGTGAATTCATGCCAACTGACCTGACCATTTCTGTTGACTTTGATGGATCACACCATTTATATGGCAAAAAGTCAAGTGACTTACCAGACCTTAGTAGCAAAACTACTGACGCTGTCTCTTGCTCTACAAGTGACGAGTCATCAGATCTAAAGTCCACTGACTATACCTCATGTGATTCAAGTGAAAAGTCTGACTCACCTAGTAGCACATCCATGACCACACCCAAGTCCATAGTAGCTGATGATGAGCTCAAAACAAAGCCTTGCTTTTATGCTATTAAACACAATTTTGCTTCTAGATCTTTTTTGATAAGTTTTAAATGTAATAAACAAAGTTATGTTAAGAATAAGTCATTTAAGAAGAAATCTTGTTTTGTGTGTGGTAGTAAACTCCATCTTATTATAGACTGTGATTATCATGAGAAAAAGATGAGTGTTTCCTCCGGCCATAAGACTTCTAGACCCACATGGACTAATGTTGCTAGTATTCCTCCATTTGTTCCCAAATCTGCACATGTGAGAGCAGGTAAACCAGTTTCTACTGGTAAACCAAAGGTGTATGCATCTGTTTCTGCTAACAGGCTTCATAAGCCTTTTCCAGTTCCCTCTGGTGGAGGATATTCTTCACCAGTGACTACTGGTTGGTGGAACAGTAAGGCTAGGCTTATGCCCTATAGACCTAAAAGTTCTTATTTTCAGTCATATACACCTTATGTATCTCATATGACCAAGGCACATGGTGGAGGTAGTGTGGCAAATGTTTTAACCCCTCAACATGTTATCTTGGAAAACTCAAAGGAAACGTTCATTCTGGTACCCAAGAACAAAAGTCTGTGTCAGTGCATTGATTGAGGGAGGCATAAGCCTAAGGGGAGGCTTATTGTTGTAATTTTTTTAGTCTAACCATTTTTGCAGCTGTTTGGATCCTCATACGCCTAAGGGGAGGCTTAGTGTTTCTGCTGACACTACAAATGTCTTTGGTTTCTGCTGCTGCTTGATGGTATCTTGTACATGTTTTGGTTATTTTTTATTCTTTCTTAGTTAAAAAAAAAAAAAAAAAAAAAAAAAAAAAAAACCTCTAACCTGCATGTGTTCAGTTTCTACTCATTCTTGATTGCGGTTTTGGTGTGGTTCATTACCCCACCACTCATGGTTTTCATCTCACCATGTCTTTTTGACACAAGAGTTGGCTAGCCCACAAGATTATGGCTTGTGGTAAAGCTGCGGAAATCCATAAATGGTAATCAACTCACCATGATGATGACTGCATTCCATCAAAGAGTTGGCTAGTCCTGAGCAAACGGCACAGGTAAGACACATCAAATCCGTTTATATGGTTGCTGGTTTGCCTATAAATCAGATGGTTGCAGTGTACCATATTTTTCGAACTTAAACATTTGGCTACTCCAGTAGTGATGGCTATTGGTAAAGAGACATCAAATCCATTATTTTCAATGATTCACCTCTCACAGGAGTTAACACACCTGGATGTGATGAGAATAGTTTGAAACTGATATGTATTGATGTACCATATGTCATTTGTTGCTGCAAAGACCTGGCGTTTCAAAGTTTGGTCATCATAGAGATGTAATTGTTTTGGTTATTTGCTACTGCTATTCGAGTACAATCCTCTGGTTCTGAAGTGTTAACGATTGTTGGGAAGGATTGTTGGGAAATTTTTTCGTTAAATGATTCAATCCTCTAGTTCCTGAATTAAAGATCTGGAACTGGAACTTAAATGATCCAATCCTCTTGGCTTCTACAATCAGTATCATTTAAATTCCGTTTAGGGGATTGTTGGGAATCTGTGAACAGTGATTCTGCTGATCGAGAAACAATGGTTCTGCTGAAGAAGAGTTTCTGCTGAAGTAAATAAACATACAAAGTAGAACTATGCTGAAGTTATTCTACTGAAGTAGTGAAACAGTTTGAAGTACTGAACCGTGGAATCTACTGAAGTAGTGAAACAGGTGAAGTACTGAAGCCGTGGAATCTACTGAAGTAGTGAAGCCGTGGTTTCTTTTTGCTGAAGCCAAGTGGATTCTGCTTAAGTTACATTCTACTGAAGTTTAATCAAGAAATCGTGATTATGCTAATAGAGTGAATCCACGTAGGATAGGGAGGCGCAGTATTATTTAATGCTAGCCCATCATTATTATTGTACTGCCCGAGGATAGCTTTAGTGTACTGCCCAAGGTTAGCATGGGCATGCGTATGGGCTTTACATTTATTATTTAGTTGCATGCTTGTACTTTAGTTGCATGCTTGTTCTTTTCCCAAGAAAGGGAATAGTGTTCCTTGTCTATAAAAGGAACATAGGTCTTATGTATTAAGATGTGAGAAAACTTTTCAGAAAAACATTCAAGAAAAACCTCTTTAGTGAGGGTGTAAAGATCCATAGAGGATCATTAGTTTTCTAAGAAAAACCTTGTTGGTAACATTGATTGTGTTCTTATTCCGCTGTTCATGTCAATCATTGTTTTCTTATACACTCTAGTTGAGTCCGGATCTGGATAACACACTTCAAATCAGAATAAGGAAGTCCCATTTTTTAGGGTCTAATTAAAATCACTAGCAAGCTTATATTGTATTTTCAAGCAAATGAAGACACTCCGAGTGAAAACAAAACTGAGTTCTTACTAACAAAAATGAAATAGCAGAATGGTACCTCTTTAGTCATATTGGTATGTTGGATTCGACTGAGCTGCCACAGCTTTCTATAACTGATTTTTAATCTTCAAACATTTGAGAACAGATATGCAACACTTTAACGTTCATTTATCCTTTAATTCACAAACATGTTTAAATATTAAATTAGTATTTATAATAAGATGATCAATGGAGGTTTTTATACTATAATGTTGTTTGGGTGAATTTAAGCCCATTTGACCCGCTCCAGTTTAGCTACTTTTTTCAACACATACATGTCCTAATATGGAACATAATAATACGCCACAAGTAAACAAACATTGTGGATCTATTTAAAACATTGTTTCAGATCAGCAAAAATGAGAACTATATATTTGTTTACAGCTTACCCAAACCCGTGTGGCATGTTACAATACAACTTAACCTAAATGACTGCATAAAAAGTTAAAGAGTATAAAAGTGAACAAATCTTTCTGCCAAAATATGATAATAAGCAGCTTTGATACACATCTGATTATCATCCTAGAAGTCTTTTAGCATCATTTTGCCAAAAAGATCAATAAATATTATAATCGTTTTTTAAACCTGAAAAAATGCAATCACTTGCTGAGACACTTATTGAATCTGCAAGATTTATTAACGATGGCTTTAATAGTCTTGGAGGTATATTTTGAAGTATGTTTTTCTTTAACCCCGCAGGTTGGAAATTAGGGAGGTCAAAGCGAGTTAGTTTACCTAAAACATTTTGGGTCCAAAGGTTATAAAAATCAATGTATGATCATCACACAATCCACCCCACTTCCCCGACCACTTCTTCTCCATCATCATTTCCCTGATCATTCCAATCAAATGATTGTCGCCAACATCCCTACAAACACAATTTATTATTCAGATTCTCCAAGAGGTTTATATATGTGAGATTAAATGATAAAGTGATAATGGGAATATGAACACTTACAAATGACGAAGTTTGTGTACGACCCAATTCCTCACAGTTTGTAGTGAAAGATTCCTATCAAACGGAAGTATCCTTAGAGCAGTTGGAGGCTTGTTGTCAAACAAACCATAGATTTTGTCAACTCCAGGCCGCCTAACATTACACAAAAAACTTTCTTATTTCTTACAAAAAATTCAATGATTTTGGTTTAAACCAACGAAAATCCTGAGTATACATATCCTTTTCGAAGGCATGAAAGAGCTTGAAATTTTATCAGCATAAAGTGAAGAACTTACTTCAATCTCGTTGTTAATGACAGAGAAGCCATGAAAATCCTGAGTATACGAATCCTTTTCAGCCGTCCTGAGTATACAAATCCTTTTCCAGCCATCCTACTCATTATCGCTATGGCAATACTGTAAAGATGGAAGATAGGATTTATGTTTATTCCTTTAGTCCGTAAGTCACTAAGAAAACGTAACAATTAGAAGATCAATGTCAGTATCCAATATATAGTACCTTAGTGCTATTACCTAATGAGTTGATTGTCTTTGCATATTTTCTCAGATGGGAATCTCCAATTGGTCCTCGTAGTGAAAAGCCAACTAAAATTGCAATATGAAAGAAGGAAAAATTAAAAATCACCATTTCTTTAAAATAACATTAAAAAATTAATAAGCAATACCAAGCATCCTTGATATGATGAGTTGCGTACTCATTGTAAGCCACAGTGACAAAAATAACTAACTAACTAAAAATATACTGATACTGTTGGAACAAATATTAGTTGATACTATCTTGTGTAATAGAAGCTGTAGGTTCACCTGTATCCGCTGTTTGGAACACATCTCATGATTCAGCTGAAGGAGAGGTAATCATATTGAAAAAAAAGATTAAAAAAAAAGCATTGACAGTTTGACACTCAACCCAAACCATATTACCGCATTATCTGTTTTTACCCGTTACCCACCCCAGTAACTACCCTTAGTTTTAACTTTTAAGCTTTTGAGTCATACACCTCTAAGACATCCGAATCTGTTGAGTAAAAGTTTCAGATATGCAACCATCCAACTTTGGAGGAGCTAATTCAGATGCTTCTCTACGATCCAAGTTGCACTTACTTAAATCATCAAATTCCCCAATAACACCATGCATAATAAGCAAGACCTGAAAAACCCAATAACATATAAAAGACCTCAAAGATCAATTTTATTCAATTAAATACGGAGTTTACTTACCTAATACTAACGCATAATAAAACCTTATGTAACATGTTCATGGCATAGGTGACCAAATCTACACATATATCTTGTTATCTACATAGCCTACACTATCGTTTAATTTATCTATACAACTAAAACACCATGCATCTATTATAAATAAATCATATACAACTATATGTTACCTGATTTGTGATGAACAGGCGCTTGAGTATATTTAAAAGTTAGGGTTTTAGGAATTTGGGAGAGATAGAATGGTGCGCGAATGAAAAAGAAGCACAATAGGTTTTCTACTGAGAATTGAAGCGGTAGGGTTTTTTTTAGAGAGAGTGAGGAAAAGGGCGATTAATCAAAAAAGAAGCACAATAGTTAATGAAAGGATTAGCCGGATTTGTGTAAGTATATGAATCTGGGAATGCAATGTTTAACAAAAAAGTGGCATGCTCCAATGGTTGAAGTGTTTTGTGGGGATGCAATACTTGTGTTCGAATCTTGCAATGTACAAACTTTTTAAACAATTTTATTAATCCCGAATTTCAAGTCCTCTAATCATTTTGGTTGATGAGGTGGCTTAATTGTGATGACATGGAAATATGACTTGGCATTATGGGATGCCAAGTGGCATTTTATGTGGCATGTCTCCTCTTATATATAATGTATAGATATATATATATATATTAGCTACAATTTATTGTAGCTAATTGGCTACAACTTTAAGCTAAAAAATGTGGGTCCTGATTCTTTTTGTGGGTCCCTGATTCATTGTATGTGTATTTATTGTGAAGAGTTGTAGCTAATTAGCTACAAAAATTGTAGCCAAGATATCCCATATATAATATATATATATATATATATATATATATATATATATATATATATATATATATATATATATTATATAGTATATATATATAGGGGATATCTTGGCTACAATTTTTGTAGTCAATTAGCTACAATCCCTTATATAAAATACATAACCAATGAATCAGGGCCCCACAGAAAATAATCAGGACCCACAAAAAGAATCAGGGACCCACATTTATACACACAGAATTGTAGCCAATTGGCTACAAAAAATTGTAGCTAATATATTCCCATATATATATATATATATATTCATATCTTTACTATATAAAAATGAAAAATAGTTAAAGTTGAATTGTTGAAAGTTGAAAGTCAAAGGTGAGATAAAACTTAAATTTATTTTTAGAAACAATTGAAAACTTAAACTATCTTAGGGGGTGTTTGGGAGTGCGATTGGAGGCATATTATCTGCTTATTGCGTTTCTAAAACGAAATAATCCGTTTTGTAGCGTTTGGCAAGCACAACCTGAAAATCACTTTTCTGCGTTTTGATACCCTCAAAACTTAGTTTTGGAAAAGCAGCTCCTCACATCCTTTTTGAAAACGCTATGATACTCCAACTGAAATTAGAATAAAAAGAAATTAGAACAAAAAGACAAGAAATAAGAGTTTAACGATGACAAGAAAGCAGCTCCTCACATGCTTTTTGTTTTACCAGAGTTTGACGATGACAAGAAATTAGAACAAAAAGAAACAAAAGTAAATACTTTCATAACTTCACTCTTTCAAATATTATTCGATGATGATTCCGGTGAGAGTTGCCGGAGCTCTGTGTTTGACGGAATAAGAGATCACGCCATCTATGAAGTCAACTTTCATAATGGATTTTTCTCGTGGATAATGGGGATAAAGGTTATATGGGCTTTTCTTGGCTTTTGTTTGTTAAGTTCTAAAACAAAGTTTATGGTTTTTCTTGAAATGGATTAAAGAAAGTTATAAAGGATGACAGAAGATGATAAGGTTGAATATATATGGTGGATAATAGAGAATTAAGTTATGTGAAATTTGTACCGTGGCTTATATAGGTGGTAATAATATATAAAGTTTTGTTTGTTTACTAGCGTAACTTTATAAGGTAAGTGTAAAAAGAAATTTGTAACTTTTATCAGATGTAATATCGGCAATTTTTTGTAAATCAATAGAATAAAATGTCCTTTTTGGTTATTTTACACATTAACATAGAAATAATCTTATTGGCAAACATAAAAAAAAAGATTATCTGATTATTGCGATCTCAAACCGCATAATTAAATCCATACATCATTTTTCAAAATCACGTTTTGTTACAGCTGATTATCAGATTAGGCGATTTCAAAACGGATAATCTATTTTAAATAAGCAATCACAAACACCCCCTTAGTTTACAAGGTCCGAAACATATGAATTGTACATATTCTTTAATTTGAAATCATATTTGTTTGGTAAAAAATGGCTAATGAATTTTTTTTGGCCAATTTTGTCTCTGTTATTTGAAAGTTGGTAGTTGTTATTTTATTTGTTAGTCTTTAAGCCTTTGGTTTTAGATCTTTCGAGTTATATATAATATTGAATAAGAAATTTGTGAGAACACCATGAGGTCAATAATTTTTTTAGGCAATAAAGTGTTCACAGAAATGAGATGGTATGTTTTTGTAAGTTTACATAGATATGTTTTTTTTTATTTGAGGTCAATGATTTATTTATTTATTTATTGGGATTTAAGCATTTTTTATGTGTTCAACATTGCTCACCGGAAAACCAATGATATATTCATAAAACCATTCATTGCTACCATCCAAATCATCCATCATTTTTTTTTGTGCTCAAGTTGTCTTAATTTATTCATTTTCATTTGTTTTTCATAAATAGATTATGGAGAATTTGACTAATTCTATTAACCTTCCCGGGAATTATGGGTCTATATAAAGATTTCACAACATATATTACAATCACTCAAAATTTATTAAGCCAAAAAAACTAATCCGCTATTATGGCATCGAGCAATCCAAAACTAAATCGTATTTGATCAATCTTCATCACCAATTGCTCCCGCTGACGAGCACCTAAAGGTTCAAACAAAAAATGAACGTGGTGATCCCTCTAAACAAACCGATGATCGAGCAATCATTATCATGTTTTTACTTATTGAACGAAATAAAAAAGAATAATTTAATAAATCCATTTCCATATTATATGCAACGATCAATATGTATTTAAAAATGCGCTATAGTTAAATTGTAAGACAGTTGTTTGCGGACGAAGTGAGACAGAGGGGTATATTACTATATTGGCGTAAAATCAAGAACACCTAATCTAGATCCAAATGACTAAATGAGTGCAATATGAGATACGGAGTACTAATTACATTCGATCATCAACTAAAAAATGAATACAGAATTTGTTTATGTTACAAGAAATGAACGTACGTACTAGTACTGCACGTAATTGAAAATCGTATAGCAAATTCTAAGGGTGAAAACTAGATTTCCCTGATATTTAGACGAATGTTATTGTTGATGATGGTGGATCGAATAGCTAATGTTGTATTACTTTTTGCTTAAACTGTCGAAAATTACAAGCATAAGGAGCATCATCGTATCGTTTTTATCGTGTACCGTACAACAAGAATGGACTTTCTAGTGAGAAATCATCGTGATGCTGAATATTAGAGGTGGCAATTTAAGACCCAATTGTTAAATTTGGGTCGAGTTGGGTAAATATTTTTAGAGGAGTGCTAGAATCACTCACATTTTACAAAACTTCAGCCACACAATGACATGGACATCCACATGTCAATCCACATAAGCCACCACTATGTCTCTCATCCTTTTAAAAGAATCTAAATAATTTATCATCCTTCCTTTTTTCATTAAAATACATATCTTAACAAACCCAAAAATTTTCTACCTGCTTTTCACCAATCTCATATTTGCTCAATCTTATATTCACTTACACTCTTTTTCAACAATCAAAACATTTAGATCCAAACCCATTTTTAACCTCACCTTCTTCAGGTATCACAAATCATGGACCCACCTTCCTTGGATTGAGTGGTTGCCGCCGTTTAGGTGGTTGACGGATTGTCGCCGGAATTTGGTGGTCGCCGAATTGGCGCCGGACATGTCAATTGCCATGTGTTTTTCTCTTTCATTTTCATTTAATTATTTTTTCTCAAACAAAAATAAAAACAAAAGACAATATCATTCAAAGATAAAAAAAAATCATCATCATCCTCAATAATTTATTAAATCTATCATCTTTTTAATCACCTACCTCCATCAATAAAACTCAAAAATTAAACTAAGACACTCTCACCCACAAGAAAAACATACACTAAAAATGAAAACACACACCTGCAAACCAACACACACATACATTCTTATGTTCATATTTATTTTCGGATTATTTATTTAAAAAAAAACACAACTGTATCTTTTAGGAGAAAAGACCATGTAGGGGTTTTAGAAAGAAGGATGTGTACGAGATAATAAAAAGGAGATCAGTTTTTATTTGGGTTGAAGATAAATAAAGTTGAAGAAGATGTTAAAATTATTGGGGTTGTTGTTGAAAGAGATAATTTGATCTTATTTGTATTTTGTGAGAAATGAGGTTAACTGAAAAAGAAAAAAAAAATAGAGAGAATGAAATACCTGGCGGTGTCCATGTCATTGTGTGGGAGAAGTTTTGTAAAATGTGAGTGAGTCTAGCACTCCTCATATTTTTAATGAGATGAGTCTAAATGAGTTTAGTTTATTTTAATAGATGAGTGTATAGTTCATTTTAATTAATTAATATTGATGGCTCTAGTTGAGTCTAATAATATACCCACAAGGATCTAGTACAATAATTACATGGTTTAAGTTGATTGTTAACTAAAATTATAAAAATCACTGACAATATAATTTTATCATTTTCGTCCGTTTTTCTCCATTTTTTTACGGTTTTTTACATTTTTGTCCGTTTTTACACGTTTTCGTCTGTTTTTTTACGTTTTTGTCCGTTTTACACGTTTTCTACTGTTTTTTACGTTTTTGTCCGTTTTCGTCAGTTTTTTTACGTTTTCGCCTATTTTTTCACGTTTCCGTATGTTTTTTTACGATTTTGTCCGTTTTTACACGATTTCGTCTGTTTTTTTACGTTTTTGTCTGTTTTTTGACAATTTTGTACGTTTTTGCCCATTTTCATCGAATTTTTTACGTTTTTGTCCGTTTTTGTCAGTTTTTACACGTTTTCGTCCGTTTTTTTACGTTTTTGTCCGTTTTTACACGTTTTCGTCCGTTTTTTTACGTTTTCGCCCGTTTTTTCACGTTTTCGTCTATTTTTTTACGATTTTGTCCGTTTTTACACGTTTTCGTCTGTTTTTTTACGTTTTCGTCCGTTTTTTGACAATTTTGTACGTTTTTGCCCGTTTTCGTCGGGGTTTTTTTACGTTTTTGTCCGTTTTCGTCCGGTTTTTTACGTTTTCGTCAGTTTTTACACGTTTTCGTCCGTTTTTTTACGTTTTTGTCCGTTTTTACATGTTTTCGTCTGTTTTTTTACGTTTTCGCCCGTTTTTTCACGTTTTCGTCTATTTTGTTACGATTTTGTTCGTTTTTACACGTTTTCGTCAGTTTTTTTACGTTTTTCTCCGTTTTTACTCGTTTTTGTCCGGTTTTTTACGTTTTCGTCAGTGTTTACACGTTTTCGTCCGTTTTTTTACGTTTTTGTCCGTTTTTACATGTTTTCGTCCGTTTTTTTACGTTTTCGTCTACTTTTTTACAATTTTGTCCGTTTTTACACGATTTCGTCTGTTTTTTTACGTTTTTGTCCGTTTTTTGACAATTTTGTACGTTTTTGCCCGTTTTCGTCAGCTTTTTTTTTACATTTTTGTCTGTTTTCGTCCGGTTTTTTACGTTTTCGTCAGTTTTTACACGTTTTCGTCCGTTTTTTACGTTTTTGTCCGTTTTTACACGTTTTCGTCCGTTTTTTTACGTTTTCGCCCGTTTTTTCACGTTTTCGTCTATATTTTTACGATTTTGTCCGTTTTTACACGTTTTCGTCTGTTTTTTTACGTTTTTCTCCGTTTTTACTCTGTTTTCTCCGTTTTTACTCGTTTTCGTCTGTTTTTTTACGTTTTCGCCCGTATTTTAACTACTTCTTTTACGTTTTTGTCCATTTTTGCACATTTTCGTCAGGTTTTTTTACGTTTTTGTCCGTTTTACACGTTTTCGTCAGGTTTTTTACGTTTTTATCCGTTTTTACACGTTTTTGTCCGTTTTTTACGTTTTTTTTATGTCTTTGTCCGTTTTTACACGTTTTTGTCCCTTTTTTTACGTTTTCGCCCGTTTTTTCACGTTTTCGTTCGCTTGTTTACGTTTTTGTTCATTTTTACACGTTTTTGTCTGTTTTTTTCGATTTCGCCCATTTTTAACATTTTCTTGCGTTTTTATCCGTTTTTGCATTTAAAAAACGGACGAAAACGTAAATAAACAGATGAAAAAACGTGTAAAAACGGACAAAAACATAAAAATACAGGCGAAAACGTGTAAAAACTGGCGAAAACGTTAAACACGGACAAAAAATGGATGAAAACGTGTGAAAACAAGCAAAACGATTAAAAAAAAACCGGCCGAAAACGTGTAAAACGGATAAAAACGTAAAAAAAACTTGACAAAAACGTGTAAAAACAGATAAAATCGTAAAAAACGTTAGAAACGGATGAAAACGTGTAAAACCGGACAATAACGTAAAAAACGGACGAAAACGTGAAAAAAAAAGGCTAAAAGGTAAAAAAACGGACGAAAACGTATAAAAACTGACGAAAACGTAAAAAAAGAACGAAAACGTTAAAAAATTGACGGAAACGTGTAAAAACGGACAAAAACGTAAAGTAACTAACGAAAACGTGTAAAAACGGATAAAAAAAAAAAAAAAAAAAAAACAGGACGAAAACGTGCAAAAACGGACAAAAACGTAAAAAAACACGTTAAAAGCGGACGAAAACGTAAAAAAACAAACGAAAACGTGGAAAAACGGACAAAAACGTAAAAAAATAGACAAAAACGTGTAATAACGGACAAAAACGTAAAAAACCTGAAGAAAACGGACCAAAAAGTTAAAATACGGGCGAAAACGTAAAACAACAGACGAAAACGAGTAAAAACGGAGAAAAACGAGTAAAAACGGAGAAAAACGAGTAAAAACAAAAAAAAACGGACGAAAACGTGTGAAAACAGGCAAAAACGTAACAAAACAGACGAAAGCGTGTAAAAACGGACAAAAACGTAAAAAACCTGACGAAAACGGACAAAAAAGTTAAAATACGGGCGAAAACGTAAAAAAACAGACGAAAACGAGTAAAAACGGAGAAAAACGAGTAAAAACGGAGAAAAACGAAAAAAACGGACGAAAACGTGTGAAAACAGGCAAAAACGTAACAAAACAGACGAAAACGTGTAAAAACGGACAAAAACGTAAAAAAAAATGGACGAATAAGTGTAAAAACGGACAAAAACGTAAAAAACCTGACGAAAACGGACAAAAACGTAAAAAAAGGGTAAAATACGGGCGAAAACGTAAAAAAACAGACGAAAACGAGTAAAAACGGAGAAAAACGAGTAAAAACGAAAAAAAAAAACAGACGAAAACGTGTGAAAACAGGCAAAAACGTAACAAAACAGACGAAAGCGTGTAAAAACGGAAAAAAACGTAAAAAAACCGACGAAAACGTGTAAAAACGGACAAAAACGTAAAAAAACAGACGAAAACGTGTAAAAACGGACGAAAACGTATAAAAACTGATGAAAACGTAAAAAAATGGATATTGAATACTTTTTGTCTTTATTTACAATAATTAATTATTATGTTCCATGATGAAACCCAAAAAAACCCGACCCGACCCGACTCTTACCCATTTATACCCATACCCATCTAGACACATCCTTCCACGTGACCTATCTAGACCCATACCCATATAGACCCATACCCATCTAAGACCGAAGACCCAACCCAACCATTTTGCCACCTCTACTGAATATGCAGTTTTATATGAGATATACACTCAGTAGTACGATATCGTTAGTCAGTTCCTTGTGCATTTTATTTATTTATTTATTTATTTTTTTGTGTCAAAGTATGATTTCCTGTTTTAGCCAGGTTCCTCATTAATAAAATTCTATCTCAACTTTACGCAACTTCTTCATAAATTTCTTTATATAGTTAGTATAATACTTTTGCATGATAGAGTATTAATTTGTGGAGAGCGATTAATGACAATCAACATAGAAGTCATGAAAAAGTAATTTACATGCAATTGAGTGCAAGCGTGAATGAATTGAATCGACTACAGAAAGTTATGTAAAGCTAAAATCTTGACGCGAACATGAAGAGTGCAAGGCAATTTTTCTGTGGATCAATATATGAATTATCGACAATGTAGTTTAATGAGAGCTCGGGATGCCTAAACTTGGGTTTCTTGTAAAAGAATAGAACATTAACTTCAATTCTTGTAAAACTATGTATTCATCTCTAATATAAATCAAGTAACACTGATATTTTTTAGTTGTGATATACAAATTTTATGTTGTTCGGTTCATTATAAAATATTGTTCACACCTAGCTAGTATTTTTGTATTTCACAGTCCTTGTAGAAGTGGATCCAAATCATTAGCATTTTCTTGCATAAAGTTGGTAATACTTCAATTTTGGTTTCATAACGACCTACTGTAATTTAATCTAGAACCATAAATACAAAAGTAATGTAAACCTAACTTAATTACATCATGCATGTAATTGAGTGCAATTGTGAGATGAATTACATCAGTAGTTTTTGTATTTCACAGTCCTTGTAGAAGTGGATCCAAATCATTAGCATTTTCTTGCATAAAGTTGGTAATACTTCAATTTTGGTTTCATAACGACCTACTGTAATTTAATCTAGAACCATAAATACAAAAGTAATGTAAACCTAACTTAATTACATCATGCATGTAATTGAGTGCAATTGTGAGATGAATTACATCAGTAGTGGTTGGAAAACACGAAATACATTTTAGCAACCATTTATGAAAACAATGTTTAATTGTTCTTTCATGCATGTTAAAATTAGCAGAATACATATATTTCAGTAGCCCTAATAGTCGGTTGACATCTGAATTAGCTGATTCATTATTTAGAAATTATTATTATTTTATTATCAAGGATTTGAATTGTTGAGTAAATTACTGTTACGATTTTGGTCATGAGTATAGAGCACGTAACGAATTAAAAGAACCTAGTATACATCTAATACGGTACTAATATGATAAATTACATTATTGATCATGAGAGCAAAAAATTCTAAACGTTCTAGGAAAATTGGAAATAATGTGCTTGAATGGGCACTTTCTTTGAAAGTCTAGCTAAGATGACAACATACATGATACATCTACAAGATTATACGAAACTTATTTCTACAACCGAAATATTGATTATGCGTGCAGGTGAAAACTTTGACACGAGCAGCTATAAAGATCAGACTAAAAGTTTTTAGAAGCTAGCTAAAAGATGTACAAATATGCTAATGATGCGACTTAACAGAGGACTCACAAAGTCGTGCTTTGAATTACTTTCAAATAAAATTACGTATATGTCTATTATATCGTAGATATATTGATGCTTTCATTTAAGTCGATTTAGATATATCGATTGATATGTAATTTCAAAACATAAATTAATCAAGTAGATAAATTGATTCAAAACTTTGATCTACAGATCGATACAAAACATTTACTTTTATTCAGAACCTTATGAGATATAAGCTTAATATGTAGTAGTCCAAGTATTTTGATATATGATTTAACTAGTTCAATTCATTTTATATTCAGGATTGATTTCTCTATGATTAAAATCATCAATTATGATCCTATATCCTTGAGTATAGAGTACGTATAATTTCAAAGCACCTAATATACATTTCATTTGAGTACTAATATGATACATCAAATCATCGAGTACAAAAACATTTAGAACTTATAAGCAAAATGCGTATGCGTGCGAGTTGTTTACATGAAGCTAAACGACAAAGTACATCAAGAACACAATACGAAACTTATTTATACAGCCGAACTGTGAAGTTGTGCGTGCGGCTGAAAACATTATTGAAATGAGTTTTTAAGGATGCATATCAGCATATATACTAAGGTTTTTTCGAAGGTAAAAGATGGACAAAATGCCAATGATGTGACAAAAGAGAGGATTCGACAAGTCATATATCGAATTACTATGAAATTAAATGAAAAAAATGAGGTTGTGGTTAGATATTTTTTAGCTGATTTTAAGACTTATATAGTTATATCTTGATTTGTGATTTAGTCATAATCAACTTAAGGTTGATTAGTTTGAGCAAGCTTCTAATGTATATTTTTAACACATTCGAGATTAAATTATTCTCAAAATCAATTTAAATTGTGTTCGAACTTAACCTAAATTTTTTGACTTAGGGTAAAAATACTCCTTTTGGTTGATCAACCAATAAAGTAGAGGAAATTTCATTTCATTTTACAAAAGTCTTCTTGTGATGCAAGGCGGATTAATGTCTCTTAAATGCATACATTAATTAATTTTCGTTTGCCTTTGACTTTATGTGTTCATTTCATTTTCAATTATATGGTTTGGTTAAAAACTTATAATAATTTACTATAAATTTTGTAATTTAAAGTAAGAAAAAGGAAACTATATATGCCTTATATTTTCAATTATATTTTTTCATATATACTATATATGCCTTATATCTTTTCTATGTGGATAAAAAGGTAGTTAAAAACGATGTTATATCGTATTTAACTAAAGGTCACGTTATAATAAATAATCATGTATTAGTCTTTTTTTTTTTATAAAAATCTAACATTCTTCTAATAATTTAATAAAAGTAGGTGATAGAAGTGTTCAACTAATCGTCTTTTACAATAAGACAAAATATGTAGATGGTCAAACAAATTGGTTTGGATCGAGTTACAGTTGAACTCGACAACCATTTTTTTTCATTTCTTTTTCCCAGGGGGCACACGACCCTTTGCGACTTCTTAATCCCATGGGTGTTAGGCGCGTGAAAATGCTCCATCGCGTGTGCCTAAAGACCACCATAATGACTGATCTAACATATCGACTTCTAGATCTCGTAACGAACCACCAATATTTCACTAATCGCAACAAATATTCACGGATCAAGACAACGAGCAACACATAACCGTAACCTAACATTCTAGAAATGAAGAGTATAAGGGTCCGTTTGGTTAGAGATTTGGAGTGGGTTTTGACTTTCAATAAAGAAAATCAGTTGATTGGTTCATGCTTTTACTGTTGGATTTGATTTTAAATGAAAAAATTGCCATCAGATCAAATTCGGACATTGGTGGTATGGCTGGTTTGGCTGACATTGTGGGCCCCTTTCTTCACATCATCTATCTTTTTATCACTATATTATAATTAGTAAAAACTAATTTTAAATACTTTTAAATTTAATAAATTATTTATAATTATATATAGTAATATATTTTCTCTCTCTTACTTTTTTTTCATACCTTTCCCAAATCTTTCAAACCATTCTCAAATCCAAATCTAATTCTAAACCCACCTACAAACCAAACGGGCCCTAAATGTAACCTAAAACATAATGAAATAAAGTTAGATAAAAATAATAAAATTTATAAGATAAATTAAACGGTTATAAAAAAGTATTTGAAGAAATTTTTAATAGAACGGTGAAAAATGTAATGGTAACTGGTAAGTTTCGGCGGATGAATGGTGGTGGTTGTTGAAGAAAGAAAGGGCTCATGGAAGTTTTTGTTGTTGTTGAGGGTTTTGGTCCTTTTGGAGGTAATGTCAGCACATGGGAAAAGTGTGCTCCAAGTTTTGGGTTGTTTTCAGTTCTTGGTGACACTGTGAATAGAGGTGGACTAGGATAGATCTAAGAGAAGGCTTTCTGTTATTTGCTGACAAATTGATGGAGTCAAGTGGTTGAGCCATTTTTAGCTTAAATGAAGATGAAGCCAAAGCTGAAGCATGTGATTTGAGATGGTGATAAACTGAAGGAAGGGATTGATGATTGTTAGACCAGACGTAATGGGTGGTCGACCCTTCGGTCGTTCGTCACCTAAAACGCGTCCTCTTCCGAAATATGCACAACTCGTTCGTATACTTGACCGAGTCTTTCTCTTTGTTTATTAAATTATTTGTGAGGGTTGTGTGTGGGTGTTTATTTATTATTTCGTAAATTACTTTTGTGGTGTATGTTTTCGGTTGTAGCCGTGATCGCCTTATTTTTTTTTTGGTGCAAAGAGGAGAATTATATTAATGAAACCAAACAAATTACAAAAGAATTCAAAAACTGGAATGGACATTACCTATCCGTGAAAACACGATACAAAACTGAATACATCAAACTAAGAATGCTCTCACTTCAACCAAAACTACTAAATTTAAAAACAATTGCACTATAGTGTGAACCATGCCAATTGTCTTCTTAAATCATCCTCTTTTGCATCTACCATCTAGCTACATTTCCACATCATCATTCCATCCAAACCATTCAACCAACAACCACAATAGAATGGACAGGAAAAGGAGTGTGGCTTCACTAGGAACCCGTAACCCATCCATTGGGGGGCTCTACTAGAACAGTCTACATTTCCTTCTCTATGAAAGGCTTCAACTGCCTAGGAACACACTCCCTCAATGATGACCAACCAAACCTCCAAAGCCAATGTATTGAGTGGACCAAGCAGGTTCATCTTTCACTCCTCGCTATTCCACTCAACATACATTTGCCGCCCCAACCATATACCCTTCACAGTGATGGATCCTACTAAAGTCTCACATCACTGTTATGGTCTGCTATATAAAGAAAACACCGCCATATAAAAACCTTTATGCAGGACCTTTATTCTCAAATGTAACAGATATATCTTCTAAAGTGAAGATCTGCAAACATTCATTACCACCATCCAACTTTTAGCCACTTTATCTATATTTGCAGACTGCTTAACTTTTAATCCAAGCAACTGCAGTCTTATATTGTCTATAATAGTTCTCAAAACTGTTTGTGCATTTTGTTTTTCACCAGTGAATAATCTTGAATTCCTTTCCTTCCATATATAGTATACAGTGGTAGCAAGTACTATCATTTTTAAAACACTTCTAATGGAGTTGTTGCAAGGGCCATTAACATAGTATTCAATCACATTCTCCCATATATTAGGCATACTAGCATCCTCCATCTTTCTTATTACACTAACTTAATCATGCCCCCTGATATAGCAGCGGTGATCGCAGTCATCTTCAATCACCATTACATCCGGCCAAAAAAGAATTGAAAATTTTCAATGGTTTGACTTTTACACGTGAGTCCACGTAGGCATTACATTGCAGATAATCAATACATAGCTATAAAAATAAAAGAATAATGACAAATAAGTTAAATGAGGTGAATAGCTGATATATGTGTGTTTTAAGTGACCAAAAAGTATGTTTAAGGACGTCTAAAAGAATAATTCATTAATGCAACTACATATATTATCAACCCTTTACATGTTGCAAAACATTACTCCGTATGTGCTAGTGTGTTACTTATAAATTACATTAACAGTGCATCAAAGAGTGTTACGTTAACACTTTGAAGAGTGATTTTGTATTAAATGTAAAAACATATATACTCAAATTATGAACTATCCACTCAAATTATGAACTATCCTGGCCACCTACAAAAGTTCAAAATACAATCAAATTTTGCAAATTATCATGGAATTATCTGTAAAAAGCCCTAATCTATTTGTACACAAATTCTTGGATATTGTTTACAGTTATTAGGTAGGTTAAGGGCATGTTTTGATTTTATTTATTTATTTATTTATTTTTTCAAAAATCTATATTAAACTTTAACATTTTTTATATAATCGTACGTATGTCAAAAGCATATCAATATTGGGCTCGTTTTGTTCGTAATCCAGAGCCCTTCGCATCGATATATTTTTTGTTAAAGAAGTCGTTAGATATTTGTTAAATAAAGTTTGTTATAAGAAGTACAAGGTAACATTTGTAACTCTTTGCATTTTTTGAGGTTAAGCTTCGTAGAATTTGAGATAAGTTATGTACATTCGAAAAAACAACGTTGCATCCCTGCAAAACTAAAAAAAAAATCAAAACGACAATTTTGGGCCACAACCAAAACATAAAACCGACACAAAAGCCCAAAACAACGTCATTTTTTGCCTGCCCAAAACGACGCCATTTTGGACGGTAAATGATATATAAAATAATTTACAGATGTAGCAAATGGCAGGTGATTAAATTTGTAATAATAGAACGTATTTGAAAGTTATAATGATTACATTGTAAATTACCCACCGCGTTATATTGACAAGTTCGTTTCTAATTTATAGAATTAGACTTAAAAAATGATTGTACTTGCATAAAACTCAAAAAACGCACTAAACTTATTTGATTAAGATATGTATATTTTTCAACGTCGTGTAGAAAGTATCAAAGTTTTCAATTTGTTGTTTGGTTGGAACGATTTTTTCACTCGACATGATCGGACCATCTCAAACACAAATCTAACCATTACAGTGTAATGACATAAAATAATAAAAATCAATAAACATATAAATATGTTGGAGTTGATAGCAGTCCCAAATATTAATTTATAAATAGAATAAAAAACAAACACAAAGAATAACTCAAATTGACAAATGAAGCAGCAGAATTCCACAGCACTGAAAAATAATAATAAACAAAAGTTTATAAGTTTATCCACTAAAATATTTATTTATCAACAAAACTAAAATGCTAGCATTTATTTCCATATATTTTCATTACTTACAATAAAATTGATTTTTCATCACCTGAAAACGTTGTTTCAAGCCTCAGAAAATTCTACCATTAAACAACACTTCATTACACCATTAATTTTCAAGAAACATTAACTAACTAGATTCTTCATTACATAATTTCATCTTGTTTTTTATCTTCTTTTTCGACAAGAAATCAATAGTTCCAAAAGCTATCCATGTCAATTGGTCCATCAGAAGTAGAAGGAGCTTCTTGATCATCAAATCCTCTTTTTCCCATTCTGAAATTTGACATAACCGATGAAATCTCGGTATTCATCTCACTACTAATTCCGGTTTCTTGAGAACCCGTGCGTATCTCCTTATCCATTTGGACCGGGTTGTTTCCCATTAAACCCCTGAGGTATGTTTGATTAGGGGCCGAAAATGCATGACCATAAGGGAATTGAAATTGGGGACTATCCGATAAAACATAGTTACTATTCGAAATGGGATCAAAAGGGTAACTAGGATTGTTGAGAAAGCTGTTTTGTTGGTTTTGAATATTGATTGGATTGGAGAAGCAGGGCACGTTAAATGACTCAGATTTAATCACCCCGCTACTGTTACCATAACCGCCGCTTGATGTTGAAGATTCTGACAATTGAGGCAGTCCATTTCCACTAGAACTAGGTTTCTTCTCGCCGGAACTCTTGTGAAACACACGGCAGATGACCCACTCAATCTACACAATCAAATTAACAACGAAATTAGTAACGAAAAAAATATACAATAAAAACAGGGGAAAACAGAGAAAAACAGAGGATAGAATCAAGAATCAATACCTTAGCTGATTTTGGTGCAGTTTGAGCACATGATTTACCATCTAATCTAAATTCATGAATTACCCAATTTGTTTTTTCCCCTTTGGGAGCTCTCCCTTTATAGAAAACCAAAGTTTTCTTCATTCCAACAAGCGTTTGCCCTTTAAGAATCTCCTTATCTTTTCCGGTAGCTTTCCAATAACCGGCTTCCGTTGCTCTATTAGTTCGTAATCCAGTAGGATACTTCTTATCCCTTACACAGAAAAAATACCATTCTTTTTCACCCATTTTCGCCAACTCTTTATTCAAAATAGAAAAACACAACAAACCCATAAAAAAGGTTAGACACTTTTCAACAAACTATATTAAATGTAATTAAACTGAATCAAAAAGATAACAAATATTTAACTCACTAGGCAATTGCCATGGCTCAATCTTATTCATATCAACTACAGCAATTGCTTTAGCAGAAAAATTATTATTAGCAACTTTTTTGATCAAATAATGAGTGATCAACTCTTCATCCGTTGGATGAAACCGAAAACCGGGTGGTAACATCATTTGCTCATCATCTCTTCCAACAATAGAGTAACCTTCCATCATCATACTATTTACTAAAAACTTTTGAAGAAACAAGCTAAGAAACTTTCTTTATAAAATCTATGAAAATTTAATAAAAAGCTAGAGAGAAAGATATAGAAAGAATTTAGAAATGGATTGATGTTAATATTGGAATGAGAATGAAAGGTAAGGTGATGTTATATAGGAATAGAAAGGAGAAAAGCCATGGAACCATAAAAGTAGTGTAAGCTTAAAGATTGAAAGAAGGTTTAAAAGAAAAAAGAGTCGACCCCCTAAACACTGGTTTTTTTAGAGAGAGACGTGGTATGAAAGGAAGCCAATTGGGAATAGGGGGTGGGATGAGGTGGTTTTTTTGCTCTTTTTTATTTTTCATATTTATTGCAATCTTTAATTTAGGTGTTAATTAATTTATATTGACTAAACATAGGGTAATCAATTTTAAGTAGTGTTCACATTTTTGATAGATGTAATTAAGGGATATACATTAGATTGATGTTATATACACAGTACTTTGTTTGAAGTTTTTTTTGAGTAATTATTATTTATGCGTTATATTATACTAGTACTATACAATATATCTAAACTCTAAGAAGTACGCTTCATCGGTCGAAAATCTGACCGACGGGAATCAATCAAAACACTCTGACGGAGATCAATGTGGTCGGTCCGTCCAACAAAGTTTTAATTTCGGGTTTGTGGTCCGGACGGGACGGACCGACCGACCGGAGACCGAATCCGCAAAACCCTAGACCAGACGGACCGATGCCGGTCCATCGGTCCGGTCGGTTTCGGTTCGGTCCGGTCGGTTTTGTCGGTCGGTCCGGTCCATCCGGTCCGTTTGCTCACCCCTACTCTAAAGTACATAAAAACAGAGGTGTAAAAGAATCGGATAAATAGACACATACGTCTAAACGAATTGAGTTTAGTTCATGTTTGCTCTTCAAGAAAATGAGTTTGCTAGTGTTTGTATTTGTTTACGTTCATTCATTTGGATGTTAAAGAAACAAATATAAATGCATATACATAACAACGTACATACGCTTATATTCTTATGAAAGGGATTTTAAAAGAATAACCCTTAATTAGTGAGAATTTAGAAATTACAAAGAAAAGGCTCGTCTATAACTAATACTATACATATTTCTAGCTAAAAAGATCAAGAGTAGTTAGATATACTATTTCACATGATTTACAAATCACAACAACACGATACCTATGGAAATCTTCTAGTTTATTTCGAGAATTTAGACCAAGCCTTTGACGACTTAGATACATTTGTCACACCGACCTTCTAATACTTTTTATTATGAAATTTCATGCTAAAAAAATAGACGTTTGGTAACGATAATGACACAAAAATGTCACTGAATCTGAATTTAACTTTTTAGTGACAAT
Source organism: Chrysanthemum makinoi (assembly GCA_910596185.1). NCBI lineage: Eukaryota > Viridiplantae > Streptophyta > Magnoliopsida > Asterales > Asteraceae > Chrysanthemum > Chrysanthemum makinoi. Next base: position 219,359,810 of record OU343224.1, read on the forward strand.
TTTTAAAAACTGAAAGCAAAAAATTAAAATTTTAAGATTTAATAACACTTTTTAAAAACAAAATGTGTCGCAAAAGACAAAAAAATGTATACTCATATTTTCTTATGTCACTATAAATAAACTTTTAACTACATCTACATGAAAAGAGAAAGCATCATGCTATTTCTTTTATGCATGTGTAACATGCAATGAATAATAATATACAAAAGTGAAAGTGCAACGACTAGTGGCGGTGATTAGCATGTGCAAATGGTGTAGCTCCACAGGGTCACTTATTTGTGTGAGGGCTTTCGATTTATATATGTCCATTAGTATATATACATGTCTACGTATATTTATAAATGTCTAACTTAAATTTTTATCGCCCTTTTTAAGTATTATGTGAGGGGGCATCCGATTTAGTATATATCGATTAATATTTATACATATCTAAGTATATTATGTTTTGAATTTTCTATAATAATTAAGTTTTTCATGATTTACAGTGCATTATTCGTAGTTTCGTACCGGACCACCCAAATCAATAGGACGGCCCTTGCAGCTACCATCGACAAAAAAAGATATACCTTACATAAGAGTCACAATGTAGTGTAACCGTGGCAGTATCATTTTTCCTGTGATGAGGCTACAAAATGAATAACATGATATATCATATAAACCAACTTTTAGTGACACGTTTAGAATGTTTAAGTAGTTCAGTCATCAGTGACTTCTACAACATAAAGTTGTGGGTATTTTATGCAATTTGTGCTTTAAAATAGAAAACGTTGTATATAATATAGAGGTTTGTTTTAGCCATAATTTTCGACTACCGATTAATTTATGGGATTTGAACTCACCGTCACGTATACTCAAATCCGATAAATTCATTCTTTTTCAAAAGATTGAAGTGACAATCTAAAGGTTGTTTTCACCCAACATAAACTGAACTTCAGAAGTATACATTTTAGTGTGATGGTCGAAAGAAATTTTGTAAATATGTGCTTTTATCAACGGGGAATAAATGAAATATAAAGATCGAAGTGTGAAAAAAAAAAAACTTCTTGAAGAATTCTGAAATTTTATCTGAAGATAGAGGATTTTGATGCATAAAAATTGTGAATGAAGTTTTTTAAACTTTGAGTTTTTATAGTATATTTTTTTAAGAGTAGTGATAAATATGTGTAACAAGAAAAACTCACAATATACATAATTCATGCATTTCTTGACAAGTGTCATACACTTCTTCTCTCTCATTATTAAATTCATCCATCTCATTTTTAGGTCTAATTTTAGGTCAATTAATTATTCTTTTTTTAATGCACAAGAAAAAAATTTTGTTGCATAAAATTTTCAACTTTTAATATGCAAAATAAATTTTTAATACATATACAAAAAAAAAATGGGTGTAAAAACGAACTTTTGATGCACGGAAACCTGATTTACAAAATTTTAATGCACAAACGATTTTTTCACAATTTTTTTTATCAAAAGTATACACTTCTCAAAAAGCCAACTTAACAAAAAATTTATCGACCAACGTCCTCTATCTTTTGAAATTTTTAAGAACTTTTTAGTTTTTAATCCTTTTTACGCTTCTTATAAATATTTGTCATTTTATTTTAACCTTACCGTATATCAATGTACTTTTAATTTGTCGTGGTTTAGTATTGTATCTTGTATATGTGTATCCCGTTGGAAACTTTGAACCCGTAATCATAACGTGAGGATATAACGACACTCATATACATATAGTTGAACACATCGTGTATGTGAGTTGAGATCATTGTAGACCTAATATTTTCTATAAACCAAATGAATTATTGGTTATCCAAGTTTTAATCAAAATTAATTAAAACCACTTTCTCATTTGTTTTTGAAAATGAAATATCTTGCAAACGATAAATCGTTACGCGACCAAAATAATACACCATTGTGACGAGAGTTTTTTAACTTTCAGTATACAAGCACTTCGAAATAATTTTGACAAACCTTTATTTTTCAAGTTTTGTTTTAATGTTAAAATTTATATCTGAAAAAATCACGTGTGATCTCATAAATCAAATAGGGTTGAGTTTTTTTTTTTTCTTTTATATTGAATGTTTTATAAGTTCGCTTTGATGATTAATTTCGATTGTGTGTTTCTGAAGAAAAACAAAAAAGAAAAAAAAAAAAAAAAAAACTCTATTTTTTTTTGGAAAATGAAATGGGGTTGGGATTTTTTTCTTGTATATATGAAAAAATTGTTAATGATATATATATATATATATATATATATAACAAATATCAAATAAAAAGACAAATATCCTAAAGATAAAAGATTTTTTTTCAAAAAGTTCTAAAATTCCCAAAAATTCCACAAGATCGGTATGATGGTGCATGATAAAAGTTGAGAAAAGTTTTTTGGTGTTTATTTTTTCCGAAAAATGAAAATGTACGTTTGAGTATTAAACGTTTTGTGCATCAAAAATTGATTTTAACCCAACTTTTTTGACTTTTTCATCAAAATAATTATGCGATCTAACTAAAACAAGTTAAAAATTTTGTGCATCAAAATTTTTTGCGATCAAAATTTGTTTTTGTGCATAAAAAACGATTAAACTCAAAATTATAAAAATGTTTTCACAAAAGTTTTATGCACCAAAATATTTTTATTTTTTTTACGGATATTTGTCTTTTTATTTTAATTTTTACTATATATATATATATATATATATATATATATATATATATATATATATATATATATATATATATATATATATATATATATATATATGGAATATATTAGCTATAATTTATTGTAGAAATAATTTATAATTTTGTGCTATATATGGGTCCTTATTCTCAGGTCTTGATTTTTTTTTCATGTAGTCTGATTCATTCTAGTTTATTTTGTGACGATTTAGCTAATTAGCTACAAAAATCAAATAAATGTATCCCTACACACACACACATATATATATATATATATATATATATATATATATATATATATATAAAAAGAATAAAAAATATTTTTTAAAAAAAGTTCTCCAAAATTTCAAAAACATTCCACAAGATCTTATGTTGGTGAATAAAACTTTGTGAAAAACAGTTTTATAATTTTAACGCAAAAAAATTTAATGCACAAAATTTTCAACTTTTTAGTTAGATAGCGCTTTATGTTTTGATGTGAAAAAGTCAAAGACGCCGCAAGTAAAACCATTTTTGATGATAAAACGATTTAATACATAAATGTATTTTTTCATAATTTTTCGAATAAATATCCACTTTTAGAAAAATTCCTTCACAACTTTTTCATGCACCATAATACCCGATCTTGTGGAATTTTTTTGGGAATTTTTCGATAATTTTTTTTTTCTTTTTACGGATATTTGTCTTTTTACTTGAAAAATTGTTAATGATAGAAATACTAGAATATTGTCATTGCTAAAAATAAAATCTGCTTAGGAATGACGTACGTGTTTTTATATGTTTAAAGGTTTTGATAATATGCTAAAATTAGGCTAATAGAACAAGAATATAAGGTAAGTCTAGGTTAATTAAATAATTTCTTTTATATAGCTAATTTATGAGTTTAATTAATAAATATTAATTGCATCTTATAGGATTTTGCTAACAAATGCTCATTAGGTAGAGGTTAAGGTATACTTAATGAACTCAAACTTGTTTAATTAACCAAAAAAAAATTAAATAAACTTGTAAATTACTATATTTGAATATGATTTTCACTTAAATTAATTAAAACAATCATTCTATAAACAATTAATTCGTCCCTAGTGGACAGAGGTTAGCAAAACCCTTTGTTATAATATAAAACTTAAGTTAAATATTTCCTAATATGTGCACACTGGACACATATTAGAAAATGTTGGTCATGAAGATAATTACATAAATGGAAAATGAAACTGACATAGAAAGACCCGAAGAAGGGAAAGAACGACTCTTTATGCAAAGTTTATGCCAATTTCAAGAAATCTTTTCACTAAGGTCTTTCAGGTATCTCGGTAACCTAAAAAAAGAAAACTTTTTGTGCCAGTTTTCTTTTATGTTATGAAACGACTGCGTTTAGTTTAATATAAATGCTGATAATGTTTAGATAATAATTACGAACAACTTCACGTGTATAATACAACCGTCTCGTTGTAAAATTATTACTCTATTATAAATTACGCGTGCGGGACGTCACGTTTTGAGTGGTAAAGTAGTTAAACGACGTCGTTTTGTGGCGTAGGATGTCGTTTTGATGTCTTAGTCATGTTGCTTGGTAACTGGGTCATTAGTTGGGCCATTAGATGTTGTTAACTAGTTGACCCATTTTAATTATAGTCCCCTTTGTTCTCCCCATTTCTATTTCCCTCTTATTTTAATAGTGTCTCGAGGTCTTTCTTTCACCAACCTTCATGTACGATAACCAATAGTTTTATCTCTCCCTTAGTAAGTGTAGCTTCCTAAACAATTGCCAACTAAATATTTGTAATTGTTGTTAGTCACTGGTCGAATTACAGGTTAGTATTTCATTGTTATGATGGGTTTTAAACCACTTTTCAACTAATTTTTGAAACAGTGTTTTGTGTTTTGTGGTTTATTTGATCGTCAAAGTAGTCTTGCTTATTATAGGATGTTTTAGAAAGACGATAATGTGTACATGTTTGGTGAACACTGATGTTGTTAACAGATTTTAGGATTGTTATTGCATGGCTATTCATGTATGTATATGTATGGTTTTGATATGTTTTTGTTTTAAAATTGTCTCCTGCAATGTTAGGTGTTATGGTTCACAACATGCGGCAATTGATTTGTCAGGAAAGTTCAAACTTGTTTACAAAATATATGTTTGTTTCTACATGTTTATGGATGTGATTATAAACGTAAACCAATGTTGCCTTTGCATGTTTTGCCATAAAAAAGGTACTGTGTGGCACTTTAACACTTGAAACAGACTCTGGATGGATTTTAGTTACTGATCGAGAGAGTATATGAGAGTCGCACATGGTATATGCCTTTGACGGTTGCCTTAAAACTTTATCGGTTATTTATATTATCAGTATTTTTTTGGAAGCCGTTTTTGGGCTTTGAGGATCGTCCTAACGATTAAAGTAAGCTCTTTGATATTTAGTCGGTTTGCAGTTTTCTTCGCCTTATAAGAATGGCCGGTGTTTCTCCATTTCTCTTTATGGTATGCCTCATTTATAACTGCCAATTGTTTAAATTTGTTTTATAATTTTCTTATTAGCGTTGTATTGTAATATGAAATTTTAAAAAAATAGCTTAAATATCTAACAAAGAACCGGTGAACAATTCACGTAATTTGGATCAAAATGTTATAACCAAGAAATATGTAAAACAAAGTGCTTCGTACACATATTAGCATTCTATATGATACAAATGTTGGAATCGCACTATGTGAACTTATTTCCTTTTTTTTGCAAATTACAGAAATGATTACATTTGCGTGAAAGACACTGTTAATACAAATAAAGGGTGAGAGCGTTATTTCTTTTTTTTTTCGACACCTCTACGTTTTGATAGTAACAAAATATAAAACTGTCTTACATCAAAATTGACGTAAACAAGTTTTTAGTCGTAATATTCTATTGACATAAATCACTCGATGTAAGAACAAACAAATTTACAATTTGACAAATGATCAAAGGATTGAATATTTTTTTTCAAAGACTTCATACTTTTAATGTAACAAAACATTTTTTCAAAAATATATTTTACAAATTATTTTCGAATTAAAAAGAAATGTTTTATTTAGAAAAATAAGTTTAAAAATCCCAACAACTATTTTTCTCCCCAAAAAACAGCTCCAAACATTCACAAATAAACCTTGACCACTAAAAAGAACAAATGGAGCGTTTTTGTCTACGACAGTACCACTAACTAGGATTGTACTGCCTGAAGTTTAACGGTACCGTCTGCTGTAATGGCTAGTTTTTTCTTGCCTATAAATAGTGGATCAGATTTCACTCTCAGCTTACTAATTTTCATACGAAACTTTCTAAGTTAAATCCATCTTTTCTAATCTTGATTCTTTGATCATTTAATTAGTTTGTTTTTGTTTAACAGTGATCCAATCTTCCAACCAAGTGATCACTTTCATTCCTCTACAAGTGCAAGAGAAGAACACACTGTATCAAGAAGATACAAAGTGTTATAGTATTAATTTAGTGCACTCGTAATATTAGTTACGTACTTGTCGTATATTGTTATACATCAAGTTGTTAGTCATCATATCTAGTTAGATTGTGTGGATCATTGTGATCGTGTAGAAATTGGGTAGATCTTTTGTAGCTTGTGTTGATAGTGTGTAGATCGGGTTGATCGTGTGTATATCGGGTCGATCGTGTGTAGATCAGGTTGATCTTGTACAGATCGAGTAGATCTTTTAGGTTGTGTGATTTGTGAGAAGATCGAGTAGATCGTGACTGAGATTGGTACTAGCTAGATTAGTACTCGACATTTAGCTTAGTGTCAGAAATTGTGATAAGCGACGTTGTACGGTTTTTTCCGCCTGAAGGGAGTTTGTTGACATAGTGCTTAGAACTCTCGAGTTTGGTACTCGGGGAGTGGATTAGGGCGAAGAGGAACTTTGTTACCGAACCACTATAAATCTTAGTGTCTTGGTTTGATCTTTCCATCTCTCACTTATATATCTCGTAATATTTATTGGTTGTTTACTTTAGTATTGTTATAAGTGTGTTCATATTGCAATTGATTGATCTCATGGAAACTCGAATCAAAGTTTTCTTAACTAAGTTTTATAATGAATTTAAAAACGGTGAAACTAATTAACATTCCTCCTAGTTTTCTATAATTGTCACCAGAGCCATGTGAACCAAGATTTTTAAAATATATTGTATTTTAAAACTTTAATCGATCAATGGATTTAGACAAATACCAATAAGGCAATCTATGCGAAACCACCACTTTTTGAAACCGATTGTTTTATCTATTGGAAAGCAAGATTCGAAACGTATGTGAAATCAAAAGATACTGATCTTTGGCATGTTATTACTGAGGGTGATTTTAAACCGATTGAAAAGAATCCGGAGTCTAAAAAGGATGAAATAGTTTCTTATGAAAAACAAAGTGACAATCTTAAAAAGAAACTATGTAACAATTCGTATTTTCATGTTACTATTCATCCTCGTATTTTTACTATTTATTCCGTTATTTATTTATTTATTCATTCTCGTAATATAACCTACATACATAAAAACAAGAGATTTTGATACTCATGGGGTTATCTTTACAACGTACGTCAAGTTTACTAAGAACCAGTTTCGCAAAACCGTGTCTCAGATTTACGTTTAGGTCTAAACGTCATTTAAACATTCTGATATGTCCATGCAGTATTATAAACAAGAAAAATACGTGGTTTACAAATCTTATAATATTTCCACAGGTTCCGGATTTTTACTTTTTCTGAATTACATATAACGCGATTTAACCCTTCCGGTTTTAGGTTTAATGGACATTTAACACCAACCGACACTAGACTAGGCCCATTCTAGACATTATAAGCCTTTTAGGTTCATAAAAATCATATTAGAAAATTCACATTTCACTTTTTCCATTTTCACGTAAACCTTGTACGTTATGCATTTTACGCTTTTTTAACCTATGTTTTCAGGTTTTAACAGCGTTTACACACTCCGTTAAACTTATCACTCATCTAATATACTTTTATAGAGTATAATTAAAAAGTTTAACATTTCTTAGAAGTTTTATGTTTTTAAGATACCCGATTTTAAGTTTCGCGATTTAAATAATTAACGATAGGGATTACCAGGACTAAACTACTCCGTAAAAAGCAAGATATTATCAAAATCTATCAAGTCATTTAACTAGATAGATATGATCAAAATATATGTTGACTCACCAAGCCTTGGTGGCTTGGTGATCAACCATTGAACCATTAGATGCTTACATGTTTACTAACTTACTTAGGAAGCTTAGGAAAATATTTAAAGTTTGTAACCTCCTCATTTCCTTATAAGATCATCTCACTTTCTTCTTCTTCCTCACTCATAAAACCGGCCACTCTTAATATCAAGAGCAATCCATTTGTTGATTTTCAAGATTCAAGTTCGATATCATTTCTAAAGCTCTTGTAAAGCTTTACATGAATCAAGCTATAAGTTTCTTCATCCTTTGGCTAGATTGCAAGCTACACAATTGAATCAGGTCTTTCACAAGTCCTAGCACAAGCTCTTAAATGCACAAGAGAGTGTTGAAGGATTCCTAGGGTGGAAGTTGTTCTAGTTCCTAGTCCTTTGTTTCTTGATTTCCCTTTTAAGTAAGGCAAAAAGTTGTAAGCTAGACTCATGATCATCACTCTCATTTCTATGATTTCATGCTTGTTAGTTATGTTATTATATGTTATATATGTTGGTTATATTGATCATGTTGTACTAAATCCCTAAAAACAAGAAAACATAAGTAAACTTGCTTATGATTTCATGTGAAAGTTTAGTTTGGTAAACTAGTAAATCAAGTATGTTAGGCTAGTTGTTATCACCAAGAATATAAACACAAGACCATGGATGATATTATGAATTTGTAGAGAAGCTAAAAACAATAATCTAGCCTTTGGAATAATGTAAAGTGGATTTGTGAATCAAAAGTTGTAACTAGTTAAAGATTTCTAAAGAAATCTAGGTTTTGATGAAAAAGCTATCTGTCCCAATTTTAATCCACATTTTTTAGGGCTTTCTAGTCTGAATCATCAAAAATATAAATACGAAAGTTGTCCAGAATAATGTTTTACATAAGACACGCAGGAGTTTTAAACTGAAAACGCAAAACAAGGGCAGTTTGCCCCAAAAACCAACTCGGGCTGTTTTAACTTGTTGGTGGTTTCAAAAGGTTTATTTGTGAAACTTTATTTCTTTTCAAGGCCTAGGGGCTTAGTAAGCTTAACTGTCTTATAGAAATATAACATACAAACCTATAACTTTCCTAAGTTTATTTGACAATCAGAATAATGAATTTACCATTTGGCGAGAAATATGACCAAAACCGATTTCTAAGTCATTAATATAACTTTTATGTTTTATAACTTGAATAAAACATGAAACTTGTTTAAAAAAACCATTAAACAAGATGTAAACCAATTAATTTTATAAAACATGTGATCATTTTAAACACTTATTTCATATAATCATATCAAGCAAAATATATGTTTTACATATTAAGTACTACGATAGTAGGGAGCTTCATGTGGGGGCCTCTTTGGGGTGAACATATTGACGAGTTGTTGGATTTATGATTTAAAGTGTCACAGCTCCTCATATATTTACTACATGACCTTTTAATTACGATGGCCCAAACAGTAGTACGATATTTAACTAAACACGTTTTATAACCTAGTAAGCTATTTTCATAATGACATATACTATAAGTTATAAAGTACAATATCATGATCAATATAATGGATTATATAGACCCTGTTATATTTCTACATCATTATTATAAAACCTAAGACGCGAGATCATATTTCTAGGTTATACTTAGAGGTTTCCCCAACTTATAAGTTGATTTCGCAATTCACTTAACATCATTTAACTCACGGTGAGTTCATAGCCTCACTTTCTATTACTTAATTGTTTTACAACCCTTTGAGGGAGATACATGTTATTTTTACATGAACACACAAACATTTGAAACTGTATACTTATCTGATTGTTTTATTGTCACTAAGTAACACCATTGCCATGCTTAAGTCCCCACTTCATGAACCATTAATCACTAAGCATAGTGAGTACGAATATTGTGAATAGGCCTATTGGGATTGACGAATCCCGTTTGTATTGACCGGTTAGGAAAACAAGCGCAATATATTTGAGAACACTGGGTAAGATGGAAAATTACCTAACAAGGGCCATTATTATATCAGACATGCCAATTGCTATTGGTAACACGTTAACGTATTGGTTTGCATGAGCTAATGCAATACTAACTGTTTTGTTTTCACATTATGAGTGTGAGTCTAATTAGCTCACACTACGAATATTGTGTTCAACAACTTAACTAAACATATGGATTTCACACAACCTTTGTGTTGACCCTTTTAAGCATGTTTTATCTCAGGTTCATAATGATCGAGGCTGGCACGATATGGCATGGACACAACAAGAAGGGTATAAACATATTTTATCATTTGGAAAAACATTAAAGACTTTATATGATGTGTTTTGTAATCATGGAACCTCTAGGACCTATATTTTGTAAACTGTGAATTTATTTAAATAAATCGAATGATAAGCCTTTTAAACGACTCAGTTAGAGACCGTTTTCTGTTATTATAACTGCCATACCAACAAGGAACACCCAGCTTGAATTCCATTGCATTCACGAAATTGGGAGTGTTACAGATTGGTATCAGAGCTATAGTTATAGAGAAACGGGTCTAATTGTGACCTAAACTATAACCATTTTTATACAAAAACATTTTATAGCGTTGTGCTCTCCGTGCCTTCCATCCTCTAGACAATTATGTGACTTTTCAGGTATTGCTATGCTACACAAACATATTATTATATTGATATATACAAATTTGACATATTTGATCATCCTATATAAAAACTTGAGTTATTTTGACACCATATACCTTCTTGTAGACATTATGTCAGTACCCACTTCTCTCGATCAATTTCCGAACTTACCACTCTCTCCATAGCCCGCACCTCTCTCTCCCGAACTCGAATATGACTTTCTTGATATCTTCGATGATGAAGAAGAACCTTACGAAGATTTAGACAATGAAGAAGAGGAGGAACCACTACCGGCTGAGTTTGTACCAGATTATCCCGATTATTTGTGCAAGATTGGGTTGAACCGGAGGAGGATCTAGAACCCAATGTTTCCCTACCGCCATTATCTCCATTGACATCACCACCTCCTATATATCAATCATCTTTCGAATCCCATCATAATAATCTTATTTGAGGTCCGACATCTACATATGAAGTCGGTGGATCATCCTCGGCAATTCCTTCAGTATACTCTGCTCAATACGACTTGTATAACTTAAAGTAGAAGTTTACTATGTTTCAAGGCATTCCCAAAACATTAACTCTAGAAATGAAAACCCATAAAATAGAAACATCTAAAGCTCAAGATGAGGCTGAAAGAGCCCGCAAGCGTTTTAATATGTTTATCTTATAAAAGAGCTATGTAGAGGAGCGCCGAGAATAGAAACATGACATAGAAATTAAAATACTAAAACACCAGTTAATGTCTACTGGAATTAGTACTGAAATGATAGCAGGTTCGGGGTCGAAAGACTTATTTTTCTGCGAGCAAGCTTTACAACCCACTAGGCAGTGTACCTAATCGTTGCACTATAGTATGGGTAAGCCTAGGGTTTGATCGTTCTCTAGGGGAATAGAGATGTTAGTAGAGATGTATGACGAGAAGGTGAGGTTGAGGGTGATTCTTTTTAGCTTTTTATATTTTTTAGAAAAAATGTAAAAATCTCGGGGTTTAAGAGTGGGGGTTTGGTAATTCTACCAATTTTAACTACTTAATAATTTAAACTAAAACCTAATTATATTAATGAAAAGAAGAAAAGCTATGGATTGATTGAGTGTGTTCTTATGATAATTAAAGGCGTGTTTACTTAGACTTTATTACTCCCTAGTTATCTCTTATTGGTCAGTTGAATTGTCACATCCTCATTCTAATTGGTGTGTTGTATTCCGTGTTAGTCATAAGGGGGTGCCTAATTCCCTAGTTCTATTAATTGTAACTCTCCTCTAGACTATCCGGGATCGCCAAGTACCATAGTATCTCCCCCGAATACTCTATTATCCTAAAGCTACAAATCACTCAATAAACACAACGATGGCTCAAGTGCACTCTCACGCTTTTTACTATTTAGGACGTTCAAGCTCGCAACAATTAAAGAAGAAGCCAGTTTTCCTTACTCTAGCGTCTACCAATTAAGAAAAAGTGACAACCTAACAATAATCAACAACTAGGTTTCAAAGATCTAAGCAAACACAAGATTAATTTAGCTATGCATGATAGATAAGTAAGAACACAAACACACAATTAAACATATGATAAACATGGTGATAGATTGGATAAACAAACTTATCTTTGAGTGTAAAGAAGGGTTTGGAACCCTAAATTACTACCCAAGTCGGACTATGAACGAATTAGGGTTTGCTCTCCAAAATATTACACATAAAATACAGAAAATTCGAAGTATATATATAGATATACACTTGCTACATCGTCACCTTTTGATGGTGACACCGTATGGTCGCCGTCATTAGGGTTTCATATGGACAAGTCATCGTTGGGACGTCGTCAGTTGAGGAAGTATGACGCCATCTGAATTCATTAAGGACGTTTTCTTGGAATGAGTCTTGGTCGTCTGGTGTAAGATAAAGAGCGACGACCTTCTGGAAATAAAGCATGATGCCATCATGTTGTAAAACCAAAATATGACCCGAGCCGTCTCTTGAGATTTTTTAGAAATGCTTGTGAGCGACGGCGTCGCCCTTTGAGTTGGAACGCCGTCAGGTGTAGAAATCAGCCTTGAAATCTTGACTCTGTCGTTTTCTTCATGTTTTCACTCATTTTCGTCCAAAAGTGCTTGATTCCAGCAATTTGCCTCCAAAAGACCTAAAATGTGAAAAGGAACGATTTTAAGCAGTAACGGATATAAAATGCATCGATTTAGGGCTTAAATGACCCCCTAAAAACGTATGTTTTAAATCCTTATCATGAACTCACAAAAATTGATCAAGACAAACTCGAGCGAGAGCTACATCAAGTGCGATCATGAATTGTAAACACATACCCCGTTATGTACGAGCTGGACATTGATGAAATCCGACCTACGAATAGCATTGATGTGCTTGCAGTGTACGAGGAATCTCAATCACCGAAACCACGAGAACCACCAAGCTTGCAATAGATTATCATCTTAGTTGCAATCTTTTGTATCTACTAAACTGAGTAGTCTCGGTTAGTAAACTCAGTAGGAATCTTGTAGTATATAGTAATCCTTTCTAAAACTGAGTAGTCTCAAATTGTAGCATCGTAGAAACTTGTCATAGGTTCCAATTTTTGTAATCCATGTAACAGGTATGGAATCTACTTTTTATAAATCGTTTATGTTTCAATAAAATGTTACCTTAAATTCTTATCGTTGTATCATTTTCTTATCTGTTTTGATTTTCACATCAAACAAATATTCATTATGTTGTACATTGTGATGCTTTAGTAGAATTATGGCGCCAAAGAAAGCACCTCAAATACCTCAAGCAATGACTCCAGATGCTGATACGAGGGTTCGGGGTTGAAAAGACTTCCTTTTCTACGAGCAAGTTTTTCAACCTCTAGGCAGTGTACCTAATCGTTATAGTGTAGTATGGGGTAAGCCCAACGGGTTGATTCGTTCTCTAGGGGAATAGAGATGCTAGAAAGAGATGTATGACGAGAAGGTAAGGTTGAGGGGGATTCTTTTTGGTCTTTTATTTTTTTTGAAAGCAAGGTAAATATCTCGGGATATAGGAGTGAGGGGGTGGTACTTCTGCCAATTTTAACTACTTTTACTAAAGCTAATTAACTACTTAAACAATGAAAAGGAAAGATAGATTATGCTAATGTAGGTATGCTCTTATGATGATTAAAATGTGTTTACTTAGATGTTCTTACTCCCTAGTTATCTCTTATTGGTCGGTTGAATTGTCACATCCTCATCTTAATTGGTGCGTTGTATTCCGTTTGGTCATGGGGGTGCCGAATTCCCTAGTTCTATGAAATGTAACTCTCCTCTAGACTATCCGAGATCGCCAAGTACCTAAGTATCTCCCCCGAATACTCTACTATCAACAAGCTACAACTCACGAAATAAACACAACGAATGGAATAGGTGCACTCCTAAACTTTTTTGCTATTTAGGACGTTCAAGCTCGCAACAATTAAAGAAGAAGCCAGTTTTCCTTACTCTAGCATCTACCAATTAAGAAAAGAGACAACCTAACAATGATTAGGTTTCATAGATACAAGCAAACACAAGGATAATTTAGCTACTCATAGTAAACAAGCAAGCATACACACATAAAATTAAATATGGGGTAGACATAATGATAATATGGATAAGCAAACTTATCTTATAATGTAAAGTAGGGTATGGAACCCTAAAATACTGTCCAAGTCGGACTACAACTGAATTAGGGTTTTTTCTCCAAAGTTCTACCTCTCAAAATATAGAAAAATCGAATTCTATATATAGATTTACAAATGCGAAGGCATCACCTTTTGCTAGTGACGCCGTCAGGTCGTCGTCATTAGGGTTTTGTTTGGGCCAAGTCATCGTTGGGACGGTGTCAACTTATGAGTGTGACGCCGTCAGTCTTCATGAAGGACATTGTCTGAGATTGGTTCTTGGGCGTCTGGTGTGGAAAATGAGGGAGACGCCTTCCAGAGTTTAGGCGTGACGCCGTCAGGTTGTAGAACCAGAATTTGTTCTGACCCGTCGCGTGAAAACTCTTATATAGGGATGACTTAGCCCTTTTGTTGGGACGTCGTAAGGTGCAATGAACAGCCTTGGATCTTGACTTTTCTATTTTCTTCATGTTTTCGCTCCTTTTCATCAAAATATGATTTATTCCAACATTTTGCTTCCAAAAGACCTAAAATGTGAAAAGGAACGATTTTAAGTAGTAACGGATATAAAATGTGTCGATTTAGGGCTTAAATGACCCCATAAAATGTATGTTTTAAATGTTTATCAGCTGCCATCAAGCAACTAATCGCTGATGGTGTAGCCGCAACGCTCGTGGAATGCGACGCGATTGATATTAATACTGGTGGTGTTGCAGGAGGAAACAGCACAACAGAAAATTGCAAGTGTTCCTACAAAACATTCAAAGGTTGCAGTCCCACAAACTTTGAAGGGACAAAAGGAGCAGTTGGCTTGAACCGCTGGTTTGAGAAAACCGAGTCGGTGTTTCTTCTAAGTAACTGTTCTGATGACTGCAAGGTCAAATATGCAACATGCACACTCATGAATGACGCTCTATCATGATGGAAATCTTATGCTCAACCAATTGCAATTGAGAGACCTTACAAGACCAAATGGGCTGAACTCAAGAAAATGTTAATCAAGAAATACTGCCCACACACTGAAATGAAGAAATTGGAGACAAAATTCTATGAGATGGTTGTGAAAGGTGTTGATCTTAACACCTATGTTCGTAGATTTAAGGAATTAATGGTACTATGCCCAACCGTGGTTGCGAACAATGAAAAACTACTTAAATGTTTCATCGGATGACTACCATGAAGTATCAAGGGGAATGTAATATCCTTCGATCCTCAAACTCCCGATGACGTCATCAGGATCTCTCGAAGATTGATGGTTCAAGTAGTGAAACCCGGGGCTATTCAAAACCCCTTTAACAACAATACCACCACCACCACCACCAACAACAACAACACCCGTAACAACAACAATAACCAAAACAACAACAACAAGAGGAGATGGGAAGAAAACTGTGGAGGTTACAACAAAAACAACTATCAAGGTCGAAACAACAACCATCATAACCAGCAAAATAGAAGACAAAAAGCCACAAGTGCTTATGTTGTTGCACCAACCGAGGGCAGATATGCGGAGCCCTACCCATTGTGTAACAAATGCAAGTACCATCACACGGGTCCTTGCCCTGCTAAATGAAACATCTGTCAGAAAGTGGGACACCTTGCTAAAGATTGTAGAGCAAGGGTATAGCTACTGGTGGCAACACGCAATCGATAGCTACATGTTTCGGATGTGGACAACCAGGACACAAAAAAACAATTGTCCTTAAAATTGTGGTCCGCAAACCTGAGGTGCTCGAGGTAGAGCATACGTGATGGGCAACGGTGAACCACAACAAGACCCAAATGTATTTACTGGTATGTTTTTACTCAACAACCATCGTGTTAAAGTCTTATTCGATTCTGGTGCTGATATGAGTTTTATATCTATTGTAATTGCACCCTTAATTAATATCACACCAATCACTCTAAACACTAACTACAGTATTGAGTTAGCTAACGGAAACTTAATAAATACAAATATTGTAATCCCCAACTGTACCCTTAATCTTCTCGATCATCCTTTCTACATCAACCTCATGCCTATCGAACTCGAAATCTTTGATGTTGTCATCGGCATGGATAGGCTATCTAAACATCAAGCAACATTATCTGTGGCGAAAGGGTTGTTCATATTCCTTGTGAAAATGAAACTTTGGTCAACCGTGGTGATCGAAGTGGAACTCGATTAAACATCATCTCTTGATTTAAAACCTTGAAGTACATTGAGAAATGATGTTATGCCTTTCTAGCACATGTAACCGAAAAGAAGTCCAAAGAAAGACATCTTGAAGATGTTCCTATTGCACGTGAATTTCCTGAAGTATTTCCCGAAGACTTACCCGAACTTCCACCAACACGTCAAGTAGAATTTCAAATTGATTTAGTGCCATGTTAGATATAAGTTTTCACATACACATCAAACCATAACAACAAGGTGGCGTATAAGTGGAATTCTAGAGAGAGAAAGTTAGAGGTTTAGGGAACTTTAGTGAGAGAAAGAAAAATTCTTATTATGAGCTCCAACTCTCTACCTTGGGAGGTAGAGAGTATTTATAGTCTTACATAAAACGCCACACAACGGGCTGTGGATCGGGCATACTGGGTAAAGACCGTCCGTCCTCCACGGTGTTACTTAACAAAATACTACTAACCTAAATATAACTATGACTACGAGCATTCTAACGATTACATATACTTGAGGTGACCGACTCTTTAATACCGGAATTTCTAATTCCTAACAATCTCCCCTAAGGGAGGTCACCTCAAACATATACTAAAATGACATTGATTACAATCAGATATTACATTAACAATTGATCTTGCATTCTTGATGTAGTACTTTGCTCCGAAGCTCGTAGTCATTGATTCCACTCATTGCATGTTTGGTTAATCCAAGTGGAGGTCTTTTATTGATCCACGTGATAATAATGTTGAGCCAACTTTTGAGATCATCAGCTAATAGAAAATCTCCGATACATCCATTGTGGTGTTGGTATTATGTGATGTTGTGACTTTCGGACCGACATGCTCACATTCTGATCATGATATCTTCTCATCAGAGTAGCGGAAGCATTCGTTGATTCATGATATTGGCGCAGCAGTAGCGAAGCATGGAGTTAGAATATCAGAGTCATTGATGCACCAATCATGATTTCTTTTGATATGAATGTGTTGTGTGAGCATGCGGTTATGGATTGACCGCTTCATTCGATCACCTGCAAACGTCGGGTGTACTGCATAAGACAGTTAGCAATAAAGCGCACGAAAGTGTCTTTGATCACTTTGATGAATTGAGGTACACGGCCCACGGTTCCCCTGTTGATCAGTACAAGTACTGCCTGTGATCGTATAATTCAAGAATTTCCTTGACAGGGTTTCGCAGCTGCTCTAGCCGTTCTCAAACCGAACGTCTCAAAGAAGACAACACGGAGTGAGTGAACCAGCGAATTTACGTCCACTGATTGATGAAAAGAGATTTGAAAAACAATCGTGTATTGCTCAATAGAAATTGTTTTTGCAATATAATGAAGGTTTTAATGAAAATCAATTATCAATCATAAAACACCTTTTGATTTGAAAAATTAGTACACGGTCGACGTGCTAATGAAAAGAGTTTTAAAGCACAAAGACCGGTTTTTCAAAGGTATCCGTCAATCCATAACCTGAACCAGGATTGATTCAAAAGATTGAATCGCCCCATTGTTTCGGTTCAGTTGTCACATGGTTGATCAGTATAATAGATCTCACATGCCACCTACCAAGAGCTTGTTAGATGTTGGCTCCAGAAGGCTTTCCATCTTCATTGTGAGTATGTTAGCATATCACTCGGATGTTTCGCAATACCACAAGGATAATGCGTAGGACTCAAGATATAATCTCTCTTTCCACATTGTGTGAAACAGAGAGTCTTCATTGAAAGTGTCCTAATGAGATTTATTGATGATCTCGTGGCACTAGACTCAATTTGTGCATATTTGGATCCTATATCGGAGACTAGGGAGAGGGTCTCCTCCTTCAATATCAACAATCTCTAAGAGAAAGTCGATAGATAATGTCGGTTCCCGTGAGAATGAAACAAGTCCTTTTAAGAGGAACTTGAGTGGTTTAGGAAGTTGAAGTGCAAGTGCGTCACTGGGTCCATGACGTCTTGTCTTCAATACCGATGTTACCATCAGTAGCATATGAATTGAACCCGGTTTCTGGCCTAAGGTTGAATAAATGGAGGGCTATTTGTTTTCACCCTTTTCTCATTCAATTCTTTTTAATTCTTCAACCCCTTCAGTGCTTACCGAGACTTCATAGCAAGAACCTTGTTGGGTTTATTCCAGGACTAGCTCAGTCTTAGTCCGCACTCTTCCCATATCTCATTTTTCTCCTTTTATCATCATACCTAAGAACTCTACACTACTAGTGGATAGTCCCGGTAGATCCCTCTCGTTCTGGCGGATCATGGGAACACATACCTAACCTTATCGTCCTTATATCACCATACATAATGTAAAGTTGGTCGGTCTTTTTGGTATTGTTCATCCGCCATAGGAACCAATTGAAAACCATTTGAAAATCAATCCAGATACTTATGATATTTTATCAAAGCATTTTGTACCTGAATTGTTTTGATATTTTTAGAAGAAGAACTCCCCTCAACATGTGAATCAAGTATTTGAAATAGTTTTCCACACGGAGGCAAGAGAAAGAATTAACTTCTTTGATTACCATTTTAAAAAATATCAACATCACTTCCCTAATCGAATCAAGTAGATAAAGCATTTTGGGGAAGGATGAGGTTTTCATGATTTTGCTCCCCTCAATATGTGCCTCGAGATTTGAAAAGAGTTTTGCACATACTAGAGGGAACCTGCACCTTGAGATAAGTTATCACGTTTCAAATCATAGGTTTAAGATAGATGCTCCCCTCAACATGTGCATGGAAAATTTGAAATCGTTTGTCATATGTGGGAAGGAGAGCTTGTACATCCTTATAAAACCATTTACCGAATTATCAGTTTAAATCCAATTTAAATCACACATTCTCCCCGATCACAATTATCAAATCATTTGAGATTTGTGATCTCTTATAGATTTAAATTGATTTTGAAAGCTTTTAAGGAGAATTGTGACTTGATTATGAAAGCGTTTTAACCGATAATGATCGGATTTTAAGACTTTAAACTCCATTGATAAAACATGCATGAATATCTTTTGAAAACAATTTAATGACAAATAACCTTTTAATTTAATTGAAATCATTCTCCCCTCAATCAATGACATAGGTTGTTGATTGAGAGATTGATATTTTGACAAATAAGTCCAGATGATTATCAAAAATAGAGACTAAGTTATTTTTCAAAGCAGTTAGTTTTCAGCAGATAAATGTTTAAAGAATCAGAGCATGGAATTTTGAAAACATGATAAAGTATGGCTCTGTTCTTTCTTTGAAAAGCGGGTTACTGCCTGAAATGACAATAAACCATTTTTTCTCTTTCTCCCAAAAATATTTTTTTGATTTTTTGAATTTTTTTTTTTTTTTTTTTTTTTTTTAATTCGAACAACATCTAAAGTCCCGTGTCATTCTTTGAATGACAACATAAAGACCGTAGATATTATCGAACCGAGAAAAACATGACAAATTGACAATATTTTTTGAAGATTTTTCGAATTTTTCAAATTTTTATGGATTTTGAAAGTTTTATAATTTTCTATTTGATTTTGAAGGTTTTATAATTTTGTATTTTGTTTTTCGAATAGATATATACAAGAGATAGATGAAGATAGACCTTTACTCCTCGTCTTCCTCCTGAAGACGTTTGAGTGTTTCCGGTTGAAGGCTTTTCAAGCCAAGACGTGGAAGAATAAACTCAAAACGTTCTCTTGGAAGAGCTTTGGTGAAGATGTCCGCTAACCGATATTCAGACCTCACAAAATAGAGTTCCACCACACCTTTTTCCACTTGTTCCCCGATGAAATGATGTCGAATGTCGATATGCTTTGCTCTTGAGTGTTGAACGTTGTTGCATGAGAGAGCAATATCACTTTTATTATCACAAGAGAGGGTTTTGTTGAATTCAAAGCCATAGTCGATAATTGAGATCTCATCCATAGGATTTGAGCACAACAAGATGACATGGCTATGTATTCACCTCTGTAGAGGAAATAGAAGTACTCATTTGCTTCTTTGAAGACCAACTCACAAGCTTATCACCCAAAAACTGAGCACCTCCAGACGTACTTCGACGAGTATCTTGACAACCTGCATGATCAGCATCTGCATAGGGCGTTAGTGACATACCGGTGTCCTTCGGGTACCAAAGACCCATATTGATGGTTCCTTGGAGATACCGAAAGACCCGCTTAACCGCTTCAAGGTGCTTTTTAGTAGGCTTAGCCTGGTATCTAGCACACATGCAAACAAATAACAAGATGTCGGTCTACTAGCGTGAGGTACATCGGGATCCAATCATACTACGATATTTCGTTTGGTCAATCATGATCCCTGAGTGGTCCTCATCTAGTTTGGTTCGATCAATCATGGGGTGTCAACAGGGTCACTTGAATCAAATCCAAATTTCTTTAAAATCTCTATTGCATATTTAGATTGATTTATGAAAATGCCTCCGGGACTTTGTGAAATTTGTAATCCCAAGAAAATGACATTTGTCCCATCATTGACATTTGAAATTTTGAACTCATTTCATTTGAAAACGATCACATTCCATTGGGTCTGTCGAGGCAAAAATAATATCATCAACATAAATTTGAACATGAGTTAAATGTTTGCCTGACTTCCCGGTGAACAATGTAGGATCAACCGCTCCTTTGCTAAATCCGGTAGATAGAAGAAACTTTGACAGAGTATCATACCATGCCCTTGGAGCTTGCTTTAAACCATAAAGAGCCTTCTTCAGACGATAAACGTGAGTAGGATGCTCTTGATTCACAAATCCTTCAGGTTGGCTGACGTAGACGACTTCTTTAAGATCTCCGTTCGAAATGCCGTTTTCACATCCATCTGATAGACTACCATGTTCTTACTAGCAGCATTAGCCAAAAGATTCTGATTGCCTCGATTCGAGCAACCAGAGCAAAAGATTCTTCAAAGTCAATACCCTCCTCTTGACGGTATCCTTTAGCAACTAATCGAGCCTTGTTCTTCAACACATCACCATGCTCATCAAGTTTCACTTTGAAGATCCATTTAAGAGATATAATCATAGCACATCGGAGCGGTACTAACTCCCATACATCAAGTCGATCAAACTCATGAATTTCATCTTGCATGGCATTGAACCAGCTATCTTCATTCATGGCGGTTTTAACATCTTTTGGTTCGATCTTAGATAGTACGGAGTTGAAGAAGCACCATAAGGCATCGGTTGCAAGTTGTTTCCGGGTTGATACGGGACGAGAGGGATTTCCAATGATGTTGTCTAATGGATGATCGTGAGTCCATTTTCTGAGGTGTTCATGTGGTAGTTGTTGAGGGACTGAAGTAGTAGAGTCGATGTCTCCGAAGAAGATGGTTCGATGATGATTCAGAGCAAATATGTTTTCAAATGGAGCATCTTCGGGAGTAGCAAAGGGATTAACTTCATCATTGATGCCCGAAACATTTCCATGATGTACATTTGAAGAATGATGATTTGTTGATGAGACTGAAGGATCAGCAGCAGGTGCTTCTTGACTTAAAGATATTGAGTCTGAAGGATTGACTTCATTCACAGGAATATGAGCATCCTCTGTTGTAGGGATCAACACCTCATTAGTAATTGAATCATACAGTTCATCAAACATAGGATCAAACAATTTCTTTAAATCATCTTCGGATGGAGGTACATATGGAGTTTCTTGAGAAGAGTTTGGAACAAGGGATGAACCAATGGGACTGTTTTGAAGTGCGGGTCCTGAATGGAGTGTCCAGAGCCATTTGACCGGTCAACTCATCAAACGTAACGTGAATTGTTTCCATGATATTTCGGGTTCTTTTGTTGTAGATTCGGTATCCCTTTTGTTTGGTGCATATCCTACAAATACTCCAATGTCAGCTTTAGCCCTAAGTTTGCCTAAGTCTTGACCCTCATTAGTTGGATAACACAATGCACCAAACACACGAAGGAAAGAGAGATTAGGTTTTCTGTTGTGGACAAGTTCATATGGAGTTTTTTCATGAGCAGTGTGAATCGGGAAGCGATTTTGAGTGTAGCATGCAGTGGCAATGCCTTCAGCCCAGATAAACATTGGAACCTTTGAGAAAATCAACATTGTTCTTGCGGCTTCGACAAGAGTTCAATTTCGTCTTTCAACTACACCGTTCTGTTGAGGAGTTCGTGGAACACTTCTTTGATGGATGATTCCAACGCTTTCATAGAATTCACTAAGTTGTTTGTTGACAAACTCAGCCCATTGTCTATTCGATAATTCGACGGTTTTGTTAAGTCGAACCTGCAGCTGTTTGATGAGTTTGATGATGATATTCGGAGTTTCATCCTTTGTCCTTAAGAACTTGACCCAGGTGAATCTAGAGTAATCATCAACCACAACTAACACATATTTCTTCCCAAAGATATTCTGCACCCTCATTGGTCCACATAAATCCATATGATTCATATGAAGAACTTCGTGAGAGTTAGTAGGTTTGGGTTTATGGGCATACTTTTTGCTTTTTCCCAATTGACATGCTTGAACAAAGATGATCCTTTTCATACTTTAGTCTAGGTAAACCTACAACTAAGTCCTTTCTGGAAAGATCATTGATGGTGCCGAAGTTCAAGTGATTGAGACGACGATGCCATAACCATGACTTTGTTTTTGAAGCCTTTGATAACAAGCAAATTGGAGAAGACTTCATCATGTCATCGATAGAGATGGTGTAAAGATTTGAACCACGAGTTCCTTTTAACAGTTCCTTACCATTAAGATCTCTAACAAAGCAGGTATGTTTTCTCAAGGCTACTTCTAGATCGTAATCACGAATTGACCAACAGAGAACGATTATGACCCAAACCTTCCACATAGTATACTCTAGAGATAACACTATCACCAACAACATAATCTCCATAACCCATAATTGCACCGAAATGATCATTACCAAATCTAACAGTCCCGATGAATTTGCTCACGAAGTTCATGAGCCGCGACCGGTCTTTAGTCATATGCTTGGAACACTGAGTCCGGTACCACGAACGATTTGAACGATCTGCACTTGAACACAGACAAGAATGGATAACTGGATAATTGGGATCCCCATGCAAGAATGGGTTCCACTTGGTTAGTAACAGTAATTGGAACACCCACATCATAAATAGAAACATCCATATCGAAGTAGAAGCAATGGAATCATTGGGAATAGATGCAATGCTGGTGTCTGTATTTGACCTATTCAAAGTATGTTCACTTCTTAAGGGAATAGTTCTACCAATAGGCATCCATTTTCTAGTGGGCATAATCTTAGTAGTTTGAGAGCAAAACTGATTATTCTTATGGCCAAAAGGTATCCAATAATAACCTATCTTTATAAAAGTTCTTCCTGTGGGTTTCCACTGTTTTCTAACAATCTTTCGCTTTTGCCTTTTTGCCTTATTTGCACGATTATTAGCATTAACAATTTTAACCGGGCATTTGACAGCATTAGACAAAGCATTCACACCACATTCATGATTAGCAAATGTAATTCAAGCGGACATCATTACAAGGTTTGCAAATAGTATCGAATTGAATTAATTACAGACGCCTAAGGCTAATACTAGAATCAACACGATTCGTTTTATTCAACTCAAGCTTAAAGTTCCTAGATTGGTCTTCTACTCTCTTCCAATGCACATTCTTAGCTTGCAAGGTCCTATCATTCCTTGTATTGTCTTGAGACTTTGACCCGCTTGCTTTAATGTCACTGATTACTCCTGTAGAGGGAATGGAAACATTAGTTGGTTGATCTAATTTTTGCATTCCTGAACTTGATGTGCAAGGATCTGAAGTACTAGAAGGCACATTAGTGTATACTTTCTTAAGACTGAGATTTGAGCTTTTTGCGGCACACTAAGTTCACTTTCTTAGTACTAACATATCGAATCGAACTACTTGAAGGCACATTAGTGTTTCCTTTCTTAAGACTGGGCATAGAACGGATTTCTGCTTGGCACTAGGCATAGAACAAGGCATCACAGCTTTGCCTTTTGCACCTAAGGTTAAGGATTTGGGACATGTTGCAATTACACATTCTAGCAACTCTTGAGATCGTTTGGCCCGGAGGCAAGCAAACCTAATTTCACTATCAAGAGGTTTGTTAATGAAATCCTCTTCGACAATCTCACGGAGACATTCTAGACTATCCTTAAGGTGAGCACAATATTCATGAAAAGCATGTTCATTATTCCTAAGATGAGGAGGAATATATTTAACTGTCACAGTGTATTTGCAATCTAAGGGTGACTTTGAGACAACATTCTTATTGAAAACAAGTGGGAGTTTCCCATTTCCCTGACTTCTCAGATTCTCAATTTCCTTTTGTAAAGACGTTATTTTTTCGTCGTTTTGGTCACGGGTGACTTTTATTGAATCATATAACTCTTTAAAATGTCTTTTAACTTTTTCATTTTCTTCTAGAAAACTCTTGTTTTCCTTTTGTAAGGCATCAACTAAGTTTTGAAGATGAAAAGTTTGAGAATTCTGAGAATCTAAAGGAGGAGGCATTTGGGAGCCTGTCATATTGTTCGTTTGACCCTTTAATTGAGAGATTTGAGCTTTCAACTTTCTGATCGTGTTGCACCGAGCTTGAATCTGTTCATCACGTTTGTTAATTTGAAAAACTGCATCAAACTCTGGAGCATCCGAAGATGTCTTGATATTTGAAGTTTTGACATTTTCTTTAAGATGTTGATATTTTAGTTGTAAATTAAAATGCTCAACTTCTAGTTTAGAAAAATGTTTAACCAAATTGTCGTGATCATCCAGTTCAATTTTCTCGTTTAGTTTAGAATTAGTTTTTCAAGCTCAATGACACGATCATGGGAGACTTTCATGGCCACAGATAGTTCATGAAATTTGGAAGCATTAATAGAGCAATTTGAAGCAGTGAAAAGATATCTTGAGCAACACATTCAGGAATAAGAGTCTCATTTAAGGTATGCAAGTTCTTCCTCTCAATCTCATTATATTTTAGTGCACGCTCATAATCACTAACTTCAACTACCATTGCATCAAATTCCTTTTCCATTCCCTTGATATCAGTTTCTATCCCCTTTTAAGACTCTCAAAGTGATCTTTTAGAAGTTTAAAGAAAGGCATGACCTCCGTTAAATAACATTCTTTCATTTGCTCAAAACCCCTTTCTCCTTCCGTTATACCAGTGGGTGTGATCCTTTTCTTGCAAGTTTTCTCAAAATCAACAAATAGTTGAAATATAACATATTGGCTAATTAAGGTCTTGCTTTTAGTGGCAATTGTTCTAGGAACAAGATGCATTGGTGTATTAGGAGGATACACAGACGCTCTAGGCATTTTCCATAGGGGAGGGTTTGTTTCAACAATATTTTCAGCTTTTTGTTTATCTAAATCCTTTTTCCGAAAACTTGTTCGAGTCAACAATGTCGAGGCTTAAACATGTTCAAGGAAATCCAGTTTTCCTTCTTGTAGTCATGGGGAGTGATAATTATTTTTTCTCTTTGCATTTAGGATCATCTAATTTTTTGTTCATCCTTTCCCTAGTGACTTCATCTGATTTCTTATCTTCCTCAGTGCACTCAAAGCAACTAGGTTTCTGTCTAGGTTTAAGAATCTCATTGCCATCATAGATCACACTTTGAGCAGCTTTAGCTATCTTTCCGTACTCAGGGTTGGGTTTATCAATAATGGGAACACTATGCTTATCGCTTAGGACTCTATGTTTAGTGACCATGTGAGCGGTCTGAATGGTGTTTCCTTGTATGTACAACTTGTTTTCAAGTTTGTTTTTCAAAGTTTTCAGATTAGAAAAATCTCTCAAGAGTTTTGATTCCTTTGCATTAAATTCTTGCTTAAGCATTTTCACATTCTCTTGAAGTTCTTGTTTTTGCTTAGCTGTTTTAGAAAGTTTTTCTTGCAAGGAATTTAATTCTTGTTTCAATACTTCTTCTCTAAAATTACTTTTTCTAATGATTGTACGCACTTGGTCATCCATTTTCTGCTCACGAGTGGTCAACTCAAATTTAGCACGTTGTTCATAAATAGCAACACGTTCTTTATAGGCATTTAGTTCAGAAATTACAGAATCATCAGGGGCACATGCAATGTATTCATCAAAAACATAGTCATTGTTGATTGCAGAAGATGCATCACTTGGTACACCTTCACTTTCACTTTGTTTCACATATTGATCATATGGGATAATATCGATATTACCCATATTTTCAACATTTGATTCAATAGTTTCAGTTGATTGTACTTTGTCATGCATCTTTTGCACATCAACATTATCGTATAGTTTTAATACCTCTGAGATGAGTTTGTCTTGGGATGGGCCAGCTAGTGGTGAAGAAGAGACCTTGGGAGAAACCATTGGAGAAATGCTAGCCATAAAAATTGTGTGTGCCGTAGGTCCATCATCCACATCAGAGTCGTATGCATCACAATCTGCGACTTGAAAGGCATTCTGATGATTGTGACCTATCTCCTGAATAGGCCGCTCATCCACATCTGCATCATAGGTCTTGGCATTGCCCTCAGCTAGAAACAGCAATTCCTCTTCATCCAAAGCAGCACCATTGTCCCGAGCTTGTACCAGCAGCATCTTATCTCTGAAGTAATCAGCATTCTGTGGACGCTTTGGAGATGTGCGGTTCCTTGCAATGTGTCCCTCACCACCACAGTTATAACATTTGATTGGCTTAGCTTGACCTTGGTTACCATTCCTTCCTCGATTCTGATTGCCAACATAACCTCTACCAGCTCCACCTCTTCCCCGATCATATGTCTTTCCTGAATCGGTTGCACCACGATCCTTCCATCTTTAAAGTGGCTTGATTGTGTGGGTTAGATGTCGTTCGAGGTTGTTGTTGGTTTGTGGGAGAGAATTCATGTTTTGACTAATCAGAAGAGCTAGTTGATTAATGAAGTTACCCACGTGTGCATCAGCATCGGCTTGTTTGAACATAGGATCAGGAATGAGTTTGTGATTACCATTACCCAAGGGTATGACTTGTGAAGCTTTGGTTGTGATTCCGATGTTTGAGTAGAAGGCAGTTGAGTCATTAGACGAGCTTGTCTCTCCCCGGTTGGTTTTGAACTGATTGAGAATCAATTTTTCAAACATAGCATGTCTCTCATTCTCAAGGAGGAAGGCATAGAGTTGCTCATAGTTTGTATTCTTCAATCCTTTAGTGAGCTTCACAGCGGTGACAAACTTGTGCCATTCGGGATTCATGTTGTTCACAAATTTTGAGTTCAGCTGAATGTTAGGCATAGTCATTCCGATGTTCCTCATGTCATTCACTAACTTATGAAATCTCACATAGTACTCATAGACATTCTCATCTGGTTTCATCTTGAAGTGTTCAAATTCGTCATAGAGTTGGGATTCTCTTTCTTCCATAGTTAATTTCGAACCCGAGAGAAGCATCTTAACATTATCCCAAACCGCCTTTGCATCGGTGTTGTGATTGATCAGCTTGTAGATGTCTTTAGGAAGACCTTGAAGAACAATGTTTGAAGCCCTGATATCTGCATCGAATCTCTTTTTCTCCTTATCATCAAGCTCATCATACATTTTAGGTCTGTCCATTCCGTAAACAGGAGTACCATCTTCATTAGTATCAAGTATGTCTCTAGTCGTCTCAACTCGATATGGTCCTTCATCAATGGATTTGAGAATGTTGACACCATTTTCCTTTCCAAGGCAGTACAATCTGATTCGTTGAGCCCAAGAATCGTAGTCAGTTCTGTCAAGCATGGGTAGACGAGTATCTGATCCAACTGCTTGAACATCCTCTGCAACAGTGGAGATGATAGTAGGAACGTTGGTAGACATGTTAACAGATAATACGGGATTTTATAACTCTATGATTAAACCGAGAAATAGATTCTTTCACGGGATTTTACTAAATCAAGAGAAAACCGTAAGCAATCACCCAAGTCGCTAGAAGATAATGCACCAAGTCGCTAACACTTAATTCGCTACACCACTAAGTCGCTAGAGTCCCAAGTCGCCAGACAAATGCAAGTCGCTAAGTAGTAACTCGCTAAGGCTCAAGTCGCTAGCAAAATTTTGGCAGAAATTCGCTACTCAAGTCGCTAAAGATACAAGTCGCTAAAGAGCAACTCGCTACCACCAAGTCGCTACCCGTAGTGGAGAGTCCACTACTTGTACTGTAACTCGCTAGATCTAAGTCGCTAGGTCTAAAACTGTAACTCGCTACAAATTTGTAAAGCAAGTCGCTACGAAGAAAGTATTCCATGTGTTAAGTCGCTAGCAAGAAAAACCACATAAACATCACTTTTCAATCCAAAACAACCCAACCAAGATGATTCAAGCTTACCAAATGAAAACCTACACACTTGTGATGATTCTAAACATAAAAGTACTAACAAAATCCAAACTTTAACACAAGAAATCAACCAAATGATGCACAAACCACTAAACTTTTTCAAACTCAAAAACCACCTAAAAACCACTAGAAATCCAAAGATGTGCAAGATATGATCTAACCATGGCTCTTGATACCAATTGTTAGATATAAGTTTTCACATACACATCAAAGCATAACAACAAGGTGGCGTATAAGTGGAATTCTAGAGAGAGAAAGTTAGAGGTTTAGGGAACTTTAGTGAGAGAAAGAAAAATTCTTATTATGAGCTCCAACTCTCTACCTTGGGAGGTAGAGAGTATTTATAGTCTTACATAAAATGCCACACAACGGGCTGTGGATCAGGCATACAGTGGGTAAAGACCCGTCCGTCCTCCACGGTGTTACTTAACAAAATACTACTAACCTAAATATAACTACGACTACGAGCATTCTAACGATTACATATACTTGAGGTGACCGACTCTTTAATACCGGGAATTCCCAATTCCTAACATGCCAGGAGTGGCGCCAATGGCTCGTGCAAGAGCTGGCTAATCAATTGCAAGAACTTTCGAACAAGGGATTCATTTGATTCAGTTCCTCACCTTAGGGAGCTCAAGTCTTGTTCGTAAAAAAGAAGGATGGATCCTTAAGAATGTGTATCGATTATCGTGAACAAACAAGTTGACGATAAAGAACCGATACCCATTACCAATAATTGATGATTTATTTGATCAGTTACAAGGTTCAAAATACTACTAAAAGTAGACCTACGATCAGTTTATCACCAACTCAAGGTTCGGGAGGAAGATATTCCGAAGATAGCATTCACGACTCGTTATGGTCATCATGAATTCCAAGTAATTCCATTTGGCCTGACCAATGCACCAGCTGTATTCATGGATCTCATGAACCGGGTAAGCCATATCTAGACAAATTTGTTATCGTATTCATAGACGATATTCTCATCTACTCTAAAAACGAAGAAGAATACAAAGAGCATCTGAGAACAATTTTAACATTGCTCAAGACGGAGAAATTTTATGCAAAATTTTCTAAATGCGATTTTTGGATTCGTACGGTACAATTTCTTGGGGGTGTGATTGACAACACTACTTTATATGTTAATCTGGCTGAAACTGAAGCTATCAAGGATTGGCCAATACCTACGACACCTATGGAAATTCTCCAATTTCTAGGTCTGGTCGGGTATTGCCTAAGGTTTATTGAAGGATTTTCCTCAATAGCCAAACGCTTGACCATGATAACTCAGGAGAACAAGAAGTACGTGTGGGATGAAGGTGAAGAAGAAGCCTTCCAAATTCTGAAACAAAAACTTTGTGATGCCCTATTCTATCATTTCCGCATGGGATCGAAGATTTTGTTGTTTACTGTGATGCTTAGCACCAAGGTTTGAGTACCGTACTAATGCGAAGAGAGAAGGTCATGGCTTATGCTTCACAAAAACTTAAGGTTCATGAAGAAAACTACACCACTCATGACTTGGAGTTAGGAGCAGTAGTCTTTGCGCTAAAAATCTGGAGACACTACCTATACGGTACTAGATGTAATGTATTTACCAATAACAAAAGTATTCAACACACTTTCGTTAAAAAAGAACTAAACATGAGGTAGCATCGATTGTTGGAGCTTCTAAGTGATTACGATTGGGACATTCGCTATTATCCGAGAAAAGCCAACGTGGTAGCTGATGCCCAAAGCCGAAAGGAATGGGTTAAGCCACTACGAGTCCGAGCTTTGGTCCTGACCATAAATTCAAATTTTCCCGCCTAGATTCTTAGCGCTCAAGCTGAAGCAGTGAAACAAGGGAACATCGAGAATGAGAACTTATACGACATGATTAAAAAGAAATTCGAAAACTGCTAAGACAGTACTTTATGCTTCAAGGGTAGAAATTGGTTACCACTTTATGGTGGCTTACGAGACTTGATCATGCATGAATCTCATAAATCAAAATAATCCATACACCCAAGATCTGATAAGATGTATCAACATCTTAAACTTCTTTATTGGTGGCCGAACATGAAAGCCAATTGCCACATATGTCAGCAAATGTCTAACCTGCTCTAACGTTAAAGCCGAACACGAAAAACCATCTAGTCTATTGCAACAACCAGATATTCCTATGTGGAAATGGGAATGAATCACAATTGTTACACCCTATCCCGTAAATACTAATAGGTCCCACCGTGGTGGAATGTGGTCTAAGGACTTGACGGGATTGACTAGTCAACCCGATAGTCAACTAATAGTTAATACATGTTATTGTTATAGAAAGAAGGGGGACCTAAGTTGCCAAGTTGTAAACTTGTTATAAGTGTTTTGTGGCGAAAATAGAGAAAATGGGACTAGAGGGACCTTTTGTGTTAAAAGGCCAAAGACACCAACTACAAGTGTCTGTATTCTTCTCCATTTCTAATTCTTTTTCCATAAAATAAAAGAGTAGTGCGTGTGTGTGTCGTGATATGGAAAGAGAGGGAAAAGAGCAACATGGTATTGCCAAAATTTGATTGGTCCCGAACCGTCAAGTTATCTCACACAAGCTAGCCACTTGTGAATGGCCAACCGTAAGAAACTCAAAACAGGTCAAACACCAAATGCAATTTAAGATCAGAGGAATATAGTGGATTCCTGGGTCGTTAAGTCCCACGGAGGATGAATTGGTGTTTAACACAGTCAGATGTCGAATAATCACTAAGGATAGTGATCAGTAAGGATTTTGGAAAATTTATACCTAAAGAAAAGATTTGTAAATTACAGAGGCTTAAATGCAAATTAAAGAAAATTAAAAAGCTAAAATATATTAAATAAACGCTATCACTATTTTTACAATCGATGAACGTTTAAAACCTAAAACGTACGTTTAAATAAAATTACGTTAACGTACTAAATAAAACGTGAGTTTTAAGAAATAAAAGGCCTACAAATATGAAAATGATATTTTTACAATCCTAATAATAAAATAAAATTATTAGAAAAAGAAAATTATTTTTAAAACTATTTATTTAATTATTATTAATTAAAAACTATTTATTAAGTATTTAAAATGCACTAAAATATAAGAAAATACAAAATTAACCTAGAAAAATGAAATTATAACTTAGAAAAATCTAAAATATGATAAAACTTATTTTAAATCTGAAAATATATTTTTTAGACTTTTTATGTATTTATTATTAATTTAATACTATTTAAAACTAATTAAAATGCTAGAAAATATTATTTAAACTAAGAAAATTATGGAAAAATATTTTTTTGGCTTTTTATATTTATCTTAATCTAGGAAAATTGAAAACATATTTTTTTAAGATTTTTCTGATTTATTTGTATTAAAAGTTATTTAAAAAGACTTAAAAACTATTTATAATAAGGAAAAATACTAAACAGTGATGGAAAAATCTGAAAAATTCAGGAAAATACTAAAATATTATTCTAAGTCTAAGAAAAATATAAAAACATATGCTTATGTGTGAGAATATGATGCTGCAGTGAAACTGCTTATTAATAAGCATTTCAAAATAAGCCAAAAGCCACAAATGGACACCAAATAATCACAGAAGCTAGGTTATACTATAATTACTTAATACTAACCTATTCCAACCATACTAAACTTCTGAAAAGCAGTTTAAGCCAAGAATTAAGCAAAGCATAAACTAGTTTTTATTTCAGAAATGGGACAAAATTGTGGCTAATCTAGGAGTGGGGTCCACAGAGCTTAAGCTCAAAAGCTTGACTGAAATTGATAGTCAGCTGGGTGGTGAGTGCTATGGAACCAAGAAACACCAGTGGGGTCCACTGATGTGGCATGTGGGACCCACCAAAGTGGTGGTGATGGCCATTGTGTTGGTGGTTCAACAGATGCACAGGGCACATTTTGAAAAAGGGTCTTAAAAGAAAGCTAAGAATAAGCAGTCTATAAGCTAAGTGTAAGTGAACTATTATTTTTCTAATTTAGTTAAGCAACTAAATATTACTATCCCAAAAGGATTTAAGCTAAATCTTAAAATTGAGTCCTATATAAAATTCTAAATTTTATTCAAAAACTGCATTTAGGAAATTTTGACTTTTTAAGATATGAAGCAGTTTGACTTATATGAACTTGTGATCTATCCTACTTATTAAATATGTTATATTAAGCTGAATTAAGACTAATCTAAGCTGAGTCTACTAATTATGCACCAACATGAAGGATTTTACCTTGTTAATCCTTGACAGTTAACTGTCAAGGAATAGGATTTGGTATTTTGACTTTTATGCAAACATGGCTTGGTTTTTATGACTGCACTGAGTTGTCTAGAGCTAATGTAACATGGAACAACAATAAACAATGACACAAATGCACTCTAACAGGCTTAACTAGGCTAATCCAAACACCCTTATACTAAACTGTTATGAAGCTTATCAAAGCTTAAAAATGATTTAAGCTGAGAAACTGATTCATACATACATTTATTGAAATAAAAGGCTGATTTGAGCTCCTAAATACCAACAGTAACAACAAAAACTATAGATTGCTTATTATGCAAAATTAAAAGTGGTAAAATAAAAACTAAACAACTAGGGAAATTAATGAACAAGCTAACAATATTAAGCAATATTATTTCTAACTTACACTAAATAAGCATAAATATCACAGATATAAGCAGTGATAATCAATTAAACAGTGAAATGCCAAATTTAAGGATTTAGCTTACAAATTGCTTTATTGCTCAAAACTGAGAATTGAGGATTAGTACCACTTCCTATAGCTTTCCACAAAGCTTCTAAACCAAATTCAATCCATAGATTATCCTGCTTCAACCTCTTGCACCATTTTCCATTGTCTTTTTTGATTTTTAATCTATTTTCTAGTAATTTTTTGGGAATTTCTCTTTTTGAAACTAAAATGAATTATTAAGGTTTTAACAGCTTAGAAAAGCTTTTTAAGAGCTTATGAGAGCTTTTTCAATTCTTAGTAACAACTAAGAACAACATTTGAGAATTTTGGGAATTTGAACATGGAAATATACAAAGATTGAATTCGTAAACAATAATTGAAATTTAGACTGAAAGTAGGTTTTTATTACACTGAGAAATGATTACAAAGTCTTTAAAAACTTAAACATACACTGGAAAGCTAAAATTTATTAAAACGACATGACAAAATTAAAATTACACTACTTAGTTCTTCATCTCTGCTTCTCAACCTTATTTATTGACTTCTTTGAGTCTCTTGTCCACCTCTGGTCTTTTCCCACCTATTTCCAACCTTTGGATCACTTGAAATCATCAGAACCACCCAAGTGGCATTTTGGCGGGAAAAGTCTTTGAGTGGGTATTTGCAATTAATGCAAATTGGTAGTTTGTAGAGGTGGAGGGGAGTTGTTAACCAGCTGGGGGGATAAGGTAGGTGAGGTGGAAAGTGGTGGAGAGGTGGTGAAACCACCTGGTTTCAGGTATGCAGGGGTGAGGGAGAGGGTGCTACAGTGGTGGCGGTATTCTGTTTTTAAATTTTGGGCCGGGTTGGGTTTTTGGGCTTGGTGGGTTTGGTTTAATATATAAGTGGTCCGTTTGGTTTGTATTAACACAAGGACCGAAATTGTAATTTGTCCAAACTTGAGGATTGAACCTGTAATATTTCCAAAGCTCATACAAGGGTTAAAACTTGCCAAGTTTCATTAGTACACGGACCAATATTGCATAAAGTTTCATTTTTTATAAGTCCAGGGACCAAAACTGCCAAGTTTGAAACTTTAAGGGCCTAACTTGTAATTTTCCAAAAGTTTACCATAAGGACCAATTTTGTCATTTATGAATAGTACAAGGTTAATATTTGATAATTTTCACTTTTTAAATTAAGCAAGGACTATATTTGACATTTTTCAAACTTTAGGGAATAAAGTTGTCATTTTGTAAATTTTAAACTTTAAAGGGTTTATTTTGACAACTTTTGAATCCCATGGACCTTAAATGACATTTTACAAGTTTTTGAATTACCAGGGACTAGTTTTGACAATTTTTGAAACTTGAGGGACTAAAACTGCCAATTATGCAAACTTGATACGTTTTTCATCTGATTTTGATATTTTTGCATTTAAAACACATAAAACACTGATTTGTGATATTTTCATCATTTTGATGCATTTCTGAGTGTTTTCAGATGTTTTTGCAGTCTAGATAGTACAAAAATGATGAGTATTTGCACACTCATCATAGACCAATTGAGGGTGAAGCAAGGGTGGTTACCCTAGTATGAATCCATAGGAAGAACACTACCAGGTAAGTGATACTCAATTGAGGTGTTAATTGTTAATTGAGAAGTTAGGGTTCTTATACCTAAATTGGGGGTTTCGGGTAATTGTTTTTTTAAACACTAATTGAGATGTTATAGAGTAATTGGGTGAAACGCCTTTGATGGATTTGAAGTAAAATGGGTAATTTGAGATATGACCATGTTATGATCATTGGAATGATTTATTAAAAGAGTTATAATAAATATGGGATGTTTTATTATGGGTAAAAGTTAAGGAATATATGAGTTGGATCATCACATAATCAATATATGATTATATGATGAATTAGAGGATGTTTATGTGAGCCAATTGGTTGTGTAAACCATGGCTATAGTTTATTGTTTATGTTTTAATTGCATTTTTATATTATGTTTAATGATGTTAACTTGGATGATGGTGATTGATTATGGCTAATGAAAGATATGAAAGATGATGGTAATTGTGTATGGCTTAGCATGGATTGCTAAGGTAAGTAATCCGGTTACTACATGCTTAATGTGGAAATTATTATATGATGTGTTTATAATTTGTTGTAGTAAAGATTGGTTATATTTAAGTTAAGGAATTATTGGACCAATATGGGAATTGATGATGGTTATAGAGTTAATTTCCTAGTGAAGTATTAAGATATGTTTTATTTCCTTATGCGCTAATTGTGCTATGGTTTGTGTGTTAGCAATGCCTATGTGAATTATATAATGATAGAAGCATTTCCATGTTTTAGCCGATTACTTACTAAGCGTTTTCGCTTACGTTATACTTGACTACATTTTGTAGGTTCTTGGAAGGAAGTGCTATTGCTTGGATTGGAATCATTGTTTGACTATGTGGAAGATTGATTGTGTATGATTAAGAGCTAGGTAGATACCGAGCTCCAAATGATGATTTGTGCCCCTGTTTAATTTAAAAATGTTTCATAAACTTATTGTTAAATGTCAAGCGTCGTGTTATAATATTTATAGTATTGTTTTGTTATGACATGTTATAGATATGTTAATAGAGTCAAATTGTATGTTTTTGTCATTTTAAAGGGGTGTTTTTATTAGAGTGTAATCCTATTCATTTTGGATATAAATGGATCAAGTAATGTTTGAATATATTATTTGTTATGGTTATTAAGAGTTTGGTTGAAGTTGAAGATGTCCAAATGATCTTTTGAGTCGAAACGGGTTAAATTATTATTGTGCAGATTTTGCTGCCAAGTTGTGCAGGTCATAGGCCTGACGGTGTCACCGTCTAAGTTGCGACGGCATCTGGTCAAGTTGTGACGGCGTCGGGTCTAAATCCTCTGAACCGTCGCGTGTTAATTCTAAAAAGTGATTTGAGTCATGGTTAAAGGGCGACGGTGTCGCACCTTAGAAGGCGACGTCGTCTGCTTGTTGTAACATATTAAAATGATGATTTATTAGAATATTGTGTAAATGTTATAAGAAGTCAATATGTTTAAGTTATAGTAAGAGTTTTAGATAGTCAAATGTTATAGTTTTATCGTGTAATGAAGTAATTGATGAAAATTTAGTTATAGTCAAACGTTTCCGCGTCAAAGTTTTTAAAATCGAGTAATTTTCGATCAAACCGGGAAACGGGGCGTAACAACAATAGACTTCATTACTAAAATTCCAAGAACATCAAGCGGTTATGACTCCATCTGGGTCATAGTTGATCGTCTTACTGAATCTGCACACTTTTTACCAATTAAAGAGACATACAAAATGGGCCAGTTGACCAGACTGTACATTAAAGAAGTAGTATCAGTACACGGTGTGCCAATCTCTATCATATCTGACTGAGACGGCATATTTACCTCAAACTTCTGCCAGTCACTCCAAGACTCCTATGGAACAAATCTCGACATGAGTACAACATACCATCCTAAGACCGATGGTCAGAGTGAAAGAACTATTCAAATGCTGGAAGACATGCTCCGAGCTTGTGTAATCGACATTGGAAAAAGATGCGATAATCATTTGCCATTAGTCGAATTCTCCAACAACAATAGTTATCACGCTAGTATCAAGGCAGCACCATTCGTGGCACTTTACGGTCAAAAGTGTCAGTCGCCTGCCTGTTGGGCCGAAGTGGGAGATGTTCAAATCATTGGTCCAAAACTCATTCGTAAAACAATGAATAAAATCGTACAAATTAGAATTCGACTACAAGAAGCAAGAGATCGGCAGAAAAGTTATGCTGATACACGACGTAAACCTTTGAAATTCCAAGTTGGAGATAAGGTTATGCTCAAAGTTTCTCCTTGGAAAGGCGTCATACGATTCGGTAAACGTGGAAAACTAAATCCAAGATATATTGGTCCGTTCCAAATTCTTGCCAAGGTTGGTCCAGTAGCATACATACTTGAGCTTCCATTAGAGCTCAGCACTGTGCATCCCACATTTCATGTATCCAACCTAAAGAAATGTTTATCAGACGAATCAATTGTAATTCCGATCAAAGAATTTTAACTCAACGATGATCTACACTTCATTGAAGAACATGTAGAGATCATAGACTGAGAGATCAAACAATTAAAACAAAGTCGAATACCGATTGTCAAAGTTCGTTGGAATTCATGAACATGGTCCGGAATACACATGGGAACGAGAGGACCAGATAAATAAAAAATACCCGCATCTCTTTGCCAAAAATGCTTCAACATCTAACAAAAATTAAACTCCGAGACAGAACTCTTTTAACAGGTGGAGACTGTAACAATTTGCATTTTTAGGTTACTATTCATCCTCGTATTTTTACTCTTTTTTTAGTATTCATTCCGTTTTTTTATTTATTCATTCTCATAATATAAACTACATTCATAAAAATAAAAGAGTTTGATACTCGTCAGGTTATCTTTACAACGTACATCAAGTTAACTAAGAACCGGTTTCGCAAAACTGTGTCTCAGAATTACGTTTAGGCCTAAACGTCAATTAAATATCCCGATATGTGCATACAATATATAAACAATAAAAATACGTGCTTTTCATATCTTATAATATTTCCATAAGTTCTGGATTTTTATCTTTTCTGAATTACGTATAACGCGATTTTACCCTTCCGGTTTTAGGTTTAACGGACATTTAACACCAACCAACACTAGAATAGGCCTAGTCTAGACATTCTAAGCCTTTTAGGTTCATAAAAATCATATTGGAAAACTCACATTTTACTTTTTCCATTTTCACGTAAACCTTGTACGTTTTGCGTTTTACCCGTTTTCAACACTCGTTTTTAGGTTTTAACAGCGTTTACACACTCCGTTAAACTTATCACACATCTAATATACTTTTATAGAGTATAATGATAGGTTTTAGTATTCTTAGATGTTTTATATTTTTAAGATACTCGGTTTTAAGTTTCGCGATTTAAATACTTAACGATAGCGATTACCGGAACTAAACTACTCCGTAAAAAGCAAGATATTATCAAAATCCATCTAGTCATTTAACTAGAAAGATATGATCGACATATATGTTGAATCACCAAGCTTTGGTGGATTGGTGATCAACCATTGAACCATTAGGTGCATACATGTGTACTAACTTACTTAGGAAACTTAGAAAAATATATAAAGTTTGTAAACTCCTCATTTCCTTATAAGATCAACTTATTTTATTCTTCTTCTTCACTCATAAAACCGCCACCCTTAATATCAAGAGCAATCCATTTGTTAATTTTCAATATTCAAGTTTTATATCATTTCTAAAGCTCTTGTCAAGCTTTACATGATTCAAGCTTTAAGTTTCTTTATCCATTGGCTAGATTGCAAGCTACACAAGTGAATCAAGTCTTTCATAAGTCCTAGCACAAGCTCTTAAGTGCACAAGAGGGTGTTGACGAATTCCTAGGGTGGAATTTGTTCTAGTTCCTAGTCCTTTGTTTCTTGATCTCCCTTTCAAGTAAGGCAAGAAGTAATAAGCTAGACTCATGGTCATCACCCTCATTTTTATGATTTCATGCTTGTTAGTTATGTTATTCTATGTTTTATATGTTGGTTATATTGATCATTTTGTACTAAAGCCTTAAAAACAAGTAAACATATGTAAACTTGCTTATGATTTCATGTGAAAGTTTAGTTTAGTAAACTAGAAAATCAAGTATGTTAGGCTAGTTGTTATCACCAAAAATATAAACACAAGACCCTGGATGATATTATGAAGTTGTATACAAACAAAAAACAAGAACCTAGCCTTTGGAATCATGTAAAATGGATTTGTGAATCAAAATTTGTAACTAGTTAAATATTTCTAAGGAAAACCAGGTTTTGATGAAAAAGCTTTATGTCCTGATTTTAATCCATATTTTTTAGGCCTTTCTGCTCCGAATCATCAAAAATGTAAAAAACAAAAGTTGTCCGGAATGATATTTTATATAAGACATGCAAGGGTTTAAATGAAAAAAGCAAAACAATAGCAGTTTGCCTCAAAAACCAATCCGGGCTGTTTTGACTTGAATTGGTGGTTTCAAAAGGTTTATTTGTGAAACTTTATTTCTTTCCAAGGCCTAGGGACTTAGTAAGCTTAACATGACTTTTAGAAATAAAACATACAAACCTATTAATAAACTTTCCTAAGTTTATTTGACAATCGGAATAATGAATTTTACATTTGGCAAGAAATATGACCAAAACCGATTTCTAAGTCATTAATATAACTTGTAAGTTTTATAACTTGAATAAATCATGAAACTTGTTTAAAAACCACTAAACAAGATGTAAACCAATTAATTTTATAAAACTTGTGATCATTTTTAACACTTATGTCATATAATCAAATCAAGAAAAATATATGTTTTACATATTAAGTACTACGATAGTAGGGAGCGTCATTTGAGGAGCCTGTTTGGGGTGAACTAATTGACGAGTTGCTGAGTTTACGATTTAAAGTGTCATAGTTCCTCATACGTTTACTACATGAC
The DNA here is from genome assembly GCA_910596185.1 of Chrysanthemum makinoi. Classification (NCBI taxonomy): domain Eukaryota; kingdom Viridiplantae; phylum Streptophyta; class Magnoliopsida; order Asterales; family Asteraceae; genus Chrysanthemum; species Chrysanthemum makinoi. The sequence continues at coordinate 219,399,645 of OU343224.1, forward strand.
CTCTGAATTATGATGGCCCAAACAGTAATACGATATTTAACTAAAAACGTTTTATACCTAGTAAGCTATTTTCATAACGACATATACTATCGGTTATAAAGTACAACATCATGATCAATATAGTGGCTTATATAGACTCAGTTATATTTCCACATTGTTATTACAAACCTAAGACACAAGATCATATTTCTAGGTTGTACGTAGAGGTTTCCCCAACTTATCAGTTGATTTCGTAATTCACTTAACACCATTTAACTCATGGTGAGTTCATAGCCTCACTTTTTATTACTTAATTGTTTTACAAACCCTTAGGGAAAATATGTGCTATTTTTACACGAACACATAAATATTTGAAACTGTATGCTTATCTGATTGTTTTATTGTCACTAAGTAACACCATTGGCATGCTTAAATCCCCACATTATGAATCGTTAACCACTAAGCGTAGTGAGCACGAATATTGTGAATAGGCCTATTGGGATTGATGACTCCATTTGTATTGACCAGTTAGGCAAAAAAGTGTACTATATTTGAGAACACTGGGTAAGACGGAAAATTACCTAACACGGGCGATTATTATATCAGACATGCCAATTTCTATTGGTAATACGTTAACGTATTGATTTTCATGAGCTTAGTGCAATAATAAATGTTTTGTTTTCAAACTATGAGTGTGAGTCTAATTAGCTCACACTACGAATATTGTGTTCCAAAACTTAACTAAACCTATGGATTTCACACAGCATTTGTGTTGAACTTTTTAAGCATGTTTTATCTCAGGTCTATAATGATCGAGGCTGGCACGGAAGGGCATGGATACAACAAGAAGGCTATAAACATATTTAATCATTCGGAAAAACATCAAAAACTTCATAATGATGTGTTTTGTAATCTTGGAACCTATGGGACCTATATTTTGTAAACTATGAATATATTTTAATAAATCAAATGATAAGACTTTTAACGATTTAGTTAGAGATATTTTTCTGTTATTATAACTGCCATACCAACAAGTAACACCCAGCTTGAATTCCGTTGCATTTACGAAATTGGGGGTGTTGAAAACTAGCCAAAAATAATGAGGCTAAAATGATGATTTATAATGCTTTGCCAAAAAGGAATTTGAAAGATTTTTTATGTGTAATACGACAAAAGAAGTTTGGAAAACTTTATTAATCACCCATCAAGGTAATAATCAAGTCAAAAAGAACAATATTGATATTCTTGTGCAACAATATGAAATTTCACCTCTTGCTAGGTGCAAATAACCTTAAGTGGCCATGCCAACCTCCTGAAAAGGAAGGCTTTACCTTGGTTGAGTCTGTATTGCGATGGGTTCAAACCTCGTGGATTAGTCGGCTAAAAGGTCGGAAATCATGGTTACCAAAAAAAATGAAACAAAATTCCATTCCGAAAGACAAAATTATAGATAGTGCTTTTGCTAGATTTAATACTATTATCACTAGTCTTAAAGCTCTTGATGAAGGATACTCTAGCAAGAATTGTGTAAGAAAGTTTCTTATGGCTTTACATCCCAAAGGGAGAGCAAAGGTCACCACCATTGAAGAGTCGAAAAACTTGGCAATATTATTACTTGATGAACTTATAGAAATCTTGAAAGTTTATGAAATGATAATCAAGAAAGACTCTGATATAGTTAAAGGCAAAGGATAGAAAGTAATATTTCTATCCTTAAAAGCCAAGAAGGTGTCTAGTGATGAGAAAACTTCAACTTCCGATAGTGAATATGAAGAGTATGCCTTAGCGGTTACGGATTTTAAATAGTTCTTTAGGAGCAAAGGTAGATTTTTAAGACAACTAAGGAAGAAAAGAAGTCGTTCCAAAAAAATCAGGATGACAAGAAAGGAAAATGTGATAGGAAATGTTTTAGATGCGGAGATCCAAATAATCTCATCGGAGAATGTCTGAAGCCACAGAGAACCAAGAACCAAAGGGCTTTTGTTGGCGGTTCTTGGAGTGATAGCGGTGAGGAAGATGAGGAGAAACCCAATGACGAAACATGTCTTATGGCTCAAGCATCAAATGAGGTACATTTCGATTCTTCTTATTATAGTGATGGTAATTCTTCAAAAGATGACAATACACTATATGATGAATGCAACGAGTTATGTGAAGTAACTTCAAAAATCATAACTAGAAATAAGATGTTAAAAACAATTAGAATAATGTTAGAAATTGAAATTCTCGAGTTAAAAGATAAAGTTAAAAAACTTGAAAAAAACAAAGAAATTGACATCGGATGTACGTCGTGTATTTTACTTTGAGTTGAGAATGAACAACTCAAGGAAAATTCTCTTAAAATTTATAAGTTTGAAAAAGGGACTCAATCATTTAATGAAATGTTAAGTAGTTTAAAAGTTAGTAGTGAAAAACGAGATTAGGTTTAATTTAAATGAAGCGTCAACGAGTGGAACAAAACAAGTCAAATTTGTAAAATCAGCATAAACTGAAGCATGTGGTCATGACACCATTAAAGTACCCATGATACCATTAAATTTAGTGGTATCGTGGTATTGTCAATCGAGACATACAACTCGGTTTCAATTTTGAAAAATAATTTGAGTCTCAAACCAAAACATTTAGAAGTTAACAATGTCAATGTACCTATTGCTAGCAAGGAGGGAGTTAAATGTTTTTACAAACCATCTTTAAAACCCAGACATGGATTTGTAAAACTGGAACCTAGACCAAAAACTCCTCCACCTAAGAAAAAAAATATTCATAAACCTCGGTGTAGAACACCACAACCTAGAAGTAATTTTAGAAGGCAAGGTTATCCAAATAACTATCCCGTAACTTGGAATAACTTCCAACAACGAAGTTACTTGTCTCGTGAAATTTGTCCTTCCTTTCAACATCTAAATCAAATGCAACAAATGCCTAGGATGTTTAACATTAACAACTTTGGACCCATGAGATATTTGGGACCAAATGTTTGAGTTTTTGTATTATTCAGTAGATATGCTTGGGAATTGATTTGGAACCCAATGAATGGGTCAAATATAGTAGATGCACTAATCACATGATGGGAAATCAAAGTCTATTCTCATCATACAAAGCATACAATGAAGGTAACATTACATTTGGTAGTTAATTAAGAGGGAACATCATAGGCAAAGGTACGATCACTCACAACTCCCTTACAATTGAAAATGTAGACAACTTAGGTTTTAACTTACTTAGTATTAGTCAAATAAGTGATAATAAGTGTAAGGTCGTATTTTTCGAAGAGGACAGTGAAATTACTAACGACGATAAGACCATAGGTAGAGGATCTAGGAAAAAATGGCTTGTATGAGATGAAAATAGGAAATAAGCCGAAAGACAAACTTTGTTTAGCAACCATAGACAAAAACTCCACACTTTGGCATATGAGACTAGGTCACGTAAATATTCGTTTGATACAATCTTTAGCGTCTAAGGATATAGTTAGAAACTTACCTAAGCTTAAGTTTGATAAACACTTTTGTGATGTTTTTAAAATTGGAAAATAAGTCCATGCTAGTCACAAAGCTAAGAATATAGTCTCGACCTCTAGATGCCTAGAACTCCTACACATGGACTTGTTCGATCCATTTTCCATACGGAGTTATGGAGGAAATTTTTGCACATTAGTAATAGTAGACGACTATTATAGGTATACCTGGACAAGATTTTTTAAGAATTAGACGGAAGCTTTCGAGCAATTCAAAATATTCAGTAAGACAGTCTAAAATCAATTAGGATGGTCCACAAAATATATCAGAGTCGTCTATGACCATGCCATGCCAATGCCCAAGCGCCTCCAAAGTTTAGCTATCGCCTTTTATCCTGAAAATACATGCTAAAAAGTCAACATAATAGTTGAGTGAATCCATAGGTTTAATCAAATAAATGGTTGATCACAAGATATATGAGTTTGTAAAATTGACAATGTACGCATAAAAAGTCTTGGTAAACATGGGCTAAGATGGTATACGCTCATAATGAAAAGTAGTTATTATTGTCGTAAGCTCAAGACACCAAAACTCAACTACGTACACCTAATTACTGGTGTACGTGATTTTCTCCCCCAAAGAGGTAATTGCTAATTACCTATTGAAATTTAAATATAGTGCGCCCCGTTATTTTTGATAACTAAGACGGGGTCGTAAATCCCCATAGTACTATCCACAATATTTGCGTTCACTCACGGTGACTAATGGTTCATGATGTAGGGGTCTTTTGGCAAGTTACTTAGGCAATAATAATATCAGGAAAACAACATACAGTTTGTTAGGAATTGGAAATTCCATATGAAAGTGTCGGTTACCCCAATTATGATCTAGCATATATTAGCTCGTAGACTTGTAGTTATTTACGTTGTTTCGTAGTTAATTAGTTAGTTTGTAGCGTAGAATAGTTTAGTGTAACACCGTGGAGGAAGGACGGGTCTTTACCCACTGTATGCCTGATCCACAGTCCGATAGGAGGACGTATTCATTGTAACTATAAATACCCCTTCCATCCATGGAAGGGGTGTGGCTTCTTTGAATCTAACCTTTCATTTGTTAAGCAACTCTCTTTCAAGGAACCTCCTCTCAACTCTCTTCATCTATCTAAAATGGCTTTCTTGTTTAATCACAATCCTAGACCACCCGAATCATCAAACAACATAATATTTACGATCCTACATTTGGTACCAGAGACATGGTTGTGTTGTTTTGTTGATTCGTATGGTTCTTTATGTGGCTTGTTCGACTTTTTAATGCGAGTTGGTTATGTTTGATGTGGGTTGATGATGTTTTGATGAGTTGTTTATGATGGTCGAGTATGATTATAGTCAAAACTGATTTTACAAGTTGTTTGATTCTGTTTTTAAATGACTTTTTAAATGCTTGGTTGTGTTATGTCTTTTGGTCAAAACTGATTCGTTTATATTATGCTATCTTTTGTAACTTGTCTCATTTTGGTAAATGTTTTGGGTTGTCATTTTCTGGTTTCGTGAAGCTGTCAAATTGTTTGCATCAGTTTTGGTCTTTCAAGGTTGTCTAAACTGTTTTTCTCGTGGTCATTAATTGGTCAAAAGAAGGTTTTCGTAATGCAGTTTCTGGGTCAAGATACTTGGAGCATTCTTGGATGCGAGTTGTTACATTTTTTGCATGCGAGTTGACTGGGAAAATGTAAACTAATGCGAGTTGAGTGCTTGCATTTCTGAATGCGAGTTGGTCATGGATTATGCGAGTTGCAAAATCTGTCCAGGTTCAATGTCTTGGATGCGACTTGGCATTATTGAATGCGAGTTGTGTAGGACCTTACTTTTATCAACCTTATCACACAAATACCCACGTTTAACAAACACAATAACCTGCATCTATCAACCTTATCACAAACCCACTTAACAAACACAAGTATCACCACGTGAAACCACGCTACGCGTAGAACACGTTCAACCCAAATACAAACATAAAGCGTACAAGATGAAGAAGAAAAGATTAAGATGTTGGTGACTTGATGTTTATACAAACCGTGTATGTGGAGAGAAAAGATAAACACAATAAGTTGTATATTCCAAAGGAAAAACACACACACCCACTTTCAAGCACACCCCTCAAATGAGACTTTGAGGGGTTTATATAGTACAAGTAGAAGATGCCCAAATGGGCTTTGCATGGGCTCGTTTGGATTGGATTGGACATGGATTGATATAAGGCTAGCTTAACTAAACTAATACCCATTTAGCTTAGTCCAATCCACGAGCCCGTTGACTATTCTATCACGATATCTAACACACGTTACAAAGTTCCTAAACGTGAATGACCATCACTTCTAATAAAAACTATTAAGGCTAACAATCTCCCCCTAAGGGGTGGTCATTCAAATGATGCTCCACTTGATTAGGTCTTTACTTTTCTTGAGCTCGAACTTTGTGTGTAGATATAGAATAGTCTTGATTCTTTGTTCCTTCATGCTTTGTGATCAGTTAATGTGGTTGTCTGCCGTTGTCAACTTCGTTGGTTAGGTGTCTCCACGTCTTTCTCCACCATGCTCACACTTCTATTTGTCTTTTGGTTACCAATGATGTAGTTCTCGAGTCTTTAAACTTTGTAGATTCTTTGACATTGACGAAGAATCATCTTTAACTTTGAGTAGCCTTTGATTTTGATGAGAACTTTCATGTGTTGTTGGTATGAGCATGTGGAGAGTCTGCACGATCAATCCGCTCCGGAGCATCCATAAGAAGAAAACATAAAACAGGTTAGTAATAAGCGGATTCCGGCACTTACAAGTTTGAAGTTCGAGGGTGTTAACAGCATAGTGTGAAAACACGTCTCTAATTCTCACAAGGGCCGTTCCGGAACTGGAGTCCCACAAGTGAGATAACACGATATACCGAAGTACACCTACAGTTCAGATGAGTCGCCGAGGTACACCGAAGCATCACCTCACGAATGTAGACCATTTGAGACACACTAAGCGTAATCCACGGGGAGTTACCGAAGTGACCTGCTTTCGGTCGTTTGATGTTGACCCGGCAGAATTTCCATTCAATCATTGAAGATCACAGATGTGAAACTTCTCATAAATGTTCTAGCAGATTGCTAAGATCTGCGTAGGACTCTAGAATATATCACTTGTGTCCTTATTGATGAACAACAAGCGATGTCATGTCATGTGTTCCTATGAGATCTTTTGATGAATCTCGTGGCTCTATACTCAATTAGTGAATTTTGGTTTTTCCTGAGCGGAGACTAGGGAGAGGTTCTCCTTCTTCAATATCAACCAACTCTAAGAGAAGGTCAATAGATTATGTAGGGTTCCCAGTGAGAATGAAACAAATCCTTTTAAGAGGAATTGAGTGGCTAGAAGGTTAGGTGCAGTGCGTCACTGGGTCCATGACGTCTTTGTCTTCAATACCGGTGTCATCTAGTGACAACCAGTAGCAGATGAATTGAACCCGGTTTCTGTCCTAAGGTTGAATATGGAGGGCTATTTCTTTTCACTCTTTTTCATTACATTTCTTTTTAATTCTTCAACCCCTTCTTTCTCCTTTCTCACATTACTCCTTTTTTCAATCATTCCTAAGGACTTCTAGTTCTAAACTATTTGTGATGTCCTTGGGTAGATCCCTCCGGCTCTGGCGGATCATAGGACGAATTTCCTATCCTTAGACACCTTATAACTCCATGACTGTCCTATTGTTGCCATAAAACCATTTTTCTTGAAAATCTCACAGAGTGTTTATGATAGAAAACATGTTTGAAACACTCCGAGAGTTTTATATTTTCAGAAACACTCCCCCTTCATATGTGCTTATAAGTTTTGACCGAAATATGCACATATAGGGTAGAGTTCGCACTTTTTGAATTGATCGGCTTATGATAGACAATTCCCCACGAGACACGATTACGTTGCCTGGTTAAAGAGTTCTATTGTCAGTTTTTAGGTGACAACTAGCTCTAATAACTAACTTGAAGTTGTAAACACTCCTTGAAAAGGAGGTTAGACCCATGAAGGTGCATATCTATCACAAGTTTCTCGAGATGGTACATTTACTGACTTTGATTCCCGTCAATTCATTGGTTCCGTCTGAGTCGAGCTCATTGTGAGATTCAAACACCGATCATTAAACATTTTGATCACATTTTAATCACGTCTCCTCCCCCTAAAAAATAACATGTTTGTAATATTTTTGATATCAACGGATTAAACAACATTTTAGAATCTTTTAGGGAGACAAACGGATATGATTTAAGCATGAATTTGGAACATTTTAGTTTTATACTCCCCCTTTAATAAAGCATAATCAATTAAAGGGTTTTTAGAGGGAGTTATCTTGAGCACAAAATATTTTGAAAGATTTTGAACAATCTTGAAAAGGTGCTCAAGATGATGATGATTTCTCACCAATTTTAAATGTAGTGCACTGAAGCGTACACTTGATTTTTTCTATAAAAGCACGAGTTTTGATTTGAAAAAATAATCAAAAGTCATCATTTTGGTCCGGGTTTCGTACTGAAGTATACGAAAGCCATAGATTAAGAAGTGTTGAGAAACGACATGTTTTGAAAAACATATTAAAGAACTCTCGCTCAAGCATCTGTACATACCCGTATCATTGTTGAATGACATTTCTAGAAACGTACAGAATATCGATTATACGAGAGACATGTCGTGAGAAGAATATTTTTGGATTTTTGATTTTATATTGTTTTTGTATTTTTGAAAGTTTTATATTTTTATATTTTGTTTTTGTTGGTTTTTCAAATTTTGTATTTTGTTTTTCAAAAAAATATTTACAAATGAAGCTTGTTGGAAAATCATTTTCAAGAAGATTCGAGAAGACGTTCTAACTCCTCAGGGGTTAGGCTTCGCACTCCAAGTCGTCGAACTAAATCGTCAAACCTTTCTTTTGGAAGGGCTTTAGTAAATAGATCGGCGAGTTGGTAATCTGTCTTCATGAAGAATAATTCAACAATACCATTTTCGACGTACTCTTTGATGAAGTGGTAGCGGACACGGATATGCTTAGTCTTTGAGTGATGAACAGGATTGCATGATATGGCTATGGAACTTTTCGAGTCACAATACATAGGTATTTTATCGAAAGTAAAGCCATAATCTGTGAGTTGTGTTCTCATCCATAGAACTTGAGCACAACACGCAGATAGAGACACATACTCAGCTTCAGCGGTTGAAAGTGCAGTGCAATCTTGTTTCTTTGAAGACCAGCTTACTAACTTTTCACCAAAAATTGTGCTCCACCGGATGTACTTTTTCTGTAACTTGATCACCTGCGTGGTCCGCATCTGAAAAGGCAATTAGATCAAATCCGGATTCCTTCGGATACCAAAGTCCCATGTGAATGGATGTGTTCAGGTACCGAAAGATCCTTTTAACCTCTTTGAGGTGCCGTTCGGTAGGCTTTGCCTGAAACCGTGCTAATAAGCAAACAACAAAATGAATATCTGGTCGACTAGCAGTGAGGTACATGAGAGAACCAATCATGCTCCGATATTTCTTCGGATCAATAGGTTTCCCAAACAAATCGGCTCCAATTTTTGGTGATGTTACCATTGGTGTTCCGACCGAAGCACAATTATCCATACCTTGATTTTTCAAAATCTCAGTCGTATATTTAGCTTGATTTATAAAAATTCCACGAGGGGATTGATGTATTTGTAAACCAAGAAAGAATTTTAGTTCCCCCATCATGGACATTTCAAATTTACTTTTCATGAGATTTTCAAAATGTTTTGAAAGATTCGGATTAGTGGACCCAAAGATGATGTCGTCCACGTAAATCTGAACAATCAAAATGTCGTTTTTGCATTTTTGTGTAAACAAGGTAGGATCAACTGTTCCTTTGGTGAAATTGTTTAGGATAAGGAAAGAGGATAGTTCATCATACCACGCTCTCGGAGCTTGTTTCAATCCATAGATTGCCTTTTTGAGTTTGTAGACGTAGTCTGGATGTTCCAAGTCGATGAAGCCTTCTGGCTGACTCACGAACACTTCTTCTTTCAGAGTTCCATTCAAGAACGCGGTCTTAATGTCCATCTGATAAACCGTGATGTTTTTGTGAGCTGCATAGGCTAAGAATATCCTGACTGCTTCAAGTCTAGCTACCGGCGCGAATGACTCTTCAAAGTCTATCCCTTCCTCTTGTCTGTATCCTTTGGCCACAAGACGAGCTTTGTTGCGAATTACAGTCATCTCTTCATCCCTTTTGTTCTTCCATAACCATTTGAGATCAATGACGCGGATGTCAATTGGTCTTGGAACCATTTCCCAAGAGTCATGTAGACGGTATTGGAGAAGTTCCTCCTGCATTGCTTCTATCCATGCGGGATCTGCCATTGCCTCCCGAATGTTTTTCGGTTCAATATTGCTAATTGAGCAAAGGTAAATGCATAAGTCGCAATCGGTGGCAAGTTGGCGTCTCGTCTGAATTGGCCTTGAAGGTTCACCAATAACTTGTTCAATTGGGTGGTCTTTTGTCCACTTCAGAGTAGAAGGATACCGTTGGTTAAACGTATGCGAGTTAGATGGTTCTCGTAAGCTTGAGGATGATTCAGCTGATTCCGTAGCAAACGGGTTTTCAAATAAGTCTTCATCTAACGTTGCATCGTTCTGGTTTTGATTTTGCTCATCAACTGCTGGTAGAACGGGTGCAATAACTGTAGTAGATGTAGATGATGTAGATGGAGTTGGTGCATTGGTTTCGACCGTTGTAGATGCATCTTCTGTTGGTGGTGGAGGATGATTTTGAGCGGGTGCAGCGGAATGATGGTTTGATGCATTTGTCGAAGTTCCACCATAGTATTCATCGAACATTAACTCGAAGAAATTCTCCCATTCTTGTTCTTTAGGATTGTCAAACGAAGTTGATTGAGCTCTTTGAGGTATGAGTCCTGAACGATGTGTCCGAAGTCTGTCGGTTTAGTGCGGGTTCTAGAGCGAGTCTCTCCGAAGCCATATGTGAAAGTTCATCAAATTTCACATTCATCGTCTCCATGATCCTCCTAGTTCTTCTGTTATACACCCCGAATGCCCTCGAGTTATCTGAATATCCAATGAAGATTCCAATATCACCTTTAGCTTTCAATTTTCCAAGATCTTCTTTGTCATTCGTAGGATAGCACAAAGCGCCAAACACGTGAAAGTAAGAGATATCCGGTTTTCTGTTGTTCACAAGCTCATATGGGGTTTTATTAAATCTTGGATGGATAAGGGATCGGTTCTGAGTGAAACAAGCAGTGGCAACAACATCAGCCCATAGAAATAACGGTGCACTTGAATAAATTAGCATTGTGCGAGCAGCTTCCACAAGAGCACGATTTCTTCTTTCAACTACCCTATTTTGCTGTGGAGTTCTAACAACTGATGTCTGATGAGTGATTCCAACATCTTCAAAATAATTTCTTAACTCCTCGATTTGTGAATTCGCGTTGTCTCCGTTCTTACAACCCTTACTGGAGTTTGAAGAAGTACTTGAATACGTTTCAGAAAGGTGATGATAATGCCTGGTGCTTCATCTTTTGATCTCAGAAACTTAACCCATGTATATCTCGAATAATCATCGATGATAACAAGAATATACTTTTTCCCGTTAATGCTTTCAACTCTCATTGGGCCACATAAGTCCATGTGCAACATATGCAACTTTGCTTCCGAACTAGGTACGGATTTGGGTTTATATGATGCTCTTTTGCTTTTTCCTTGTTCGCATGATGGACATAAGTGATCCTTGGTGTATTTGAACTTTGGAAGTCCATTGACGATGTTGTCTTTGGCAAGACTGTTGATGGTGTCAAAATTGAGATGGGATAACCGTCTGTGCCACAACCAGGACTGTGTTCCGGATGCTCGTGTCATAAGACATATTGGTGATGAAGAGGCCATTTGATTGATGTCGATAGCATACAAGTTTGTATCACGATTCCCAGTTAAGAGATCAGTGCCATCCAAGTTTCTAACGGAGCAAGCATTTTTCCTAAAAGCAACCTCTAAATCGCATCACGAACTGCCCGACCGAAAACAAATTGTGTCCCAACCGTTCGACATAGTAAACCCGAGTGATCAAATAATTTCCAAAAGGTAGATCTCCATAACCCATGATAGCTGCTACATGATCATTTCCAAAGCGTACGTTTCCCATGAATTTCCGACGAAATTGATCGGCAGCTTGATTCCGGTCATGTGCTTGGAGCAACCGAGTCGACGATCCAAAGACATATTTCGATAACCTCGCCAATAAGAAGAAGATTTTGGAAACCGTTTTGATTTTGGTTCCTTTGGGTTAGAGGTAAAATCCTGATCACACTCAAAGAAGTTCTCTACTGGGAGAGTAGGCTCATTACTCATTCTACCATTCTGGAGTGTGAAAGTTCTACCCGTAGGTTTCCAAATGTCTTCCCTATAGTAAACGCTATGCTTCGTATCAGTAGTGTAAAGCCTAAGTCTTGCAACTAGTCTTCCTACTCGTTTAACATAAGTTCTTTTAGGAACATTCTTCTGAACATGCTTAACAATCTCATTCTTAGAAACACAATCATCATGAACATTAGATAAAGATTTCTTGCAAGTTAAACAAACAAATTCATTAAACTTAGCAGATTTCATAGGTTCAGTACATTCAGATGAAATGTCTTTCTTATTCAAAAGCGGTAAATTCCTAGGGTGTTCTTCTACTTTCTTCTCTTTATTCAAGCTACTACTCCTAGAGGCGGTCGAGACTCTATTGTTCCTTGTATTGCTCTTAGGCTTTAGTCTGCTGCTCCTAGAGGTGCTTTCTAGTTCTGTAGAAGGTAAGGCACACGCATTAGGATTCACATTTTTATCAAGGGAGGTGGTTTCAGTTGTCCTAGTCTCTTTAGAGTGCTTTTCTAAACTTATGTCGTTTGTTCCATATGTTTTAGATGTGGAGGCAGACGCATTAGTGGTACTCATCTTAAAAGGCCAGGTGCTAAAACTTTTGGTTTCTCGATAACCGCTTTTCCTTTATCAACATAATGTTGTTTAGGTAGGGCGGTGGAGTGATGGTTTTGATGAAACATTTTTCTCATTGACTTTTGGAGGAGGCATAGAAACAGACAATTTTGGTTTGGAAACCGGTTTGGGAACATTTGCTTTCTCCGCAGTCAATGGTTTTTTAATCACGGTATCCACTGCCTTTCCTTTTTGACTTTCCAGGTGAGCCCTCAAAAGATCATTTTTCGCTTTCATGTCATTGTAGGCACGCTCATACGACAGTTTGTCATATTTGCATTCCTCAGTTTTTCGATCAAGTTGTTTAAAATATGACACATTTTCTTTTCAAGTTTTTCAAGAGCTTTTTCATATTTTGAAACAATTTCGGAGGTCTCAGACTGGAGTCTTTCATGATCTTCAACAAAATATGTTTGCAAAATGATGGACATAATATCGATAGTCGAACATCTTCAAGAGAGAATCATTTAAATTTTCCAAAACTTTGATGTGTTCAACACTTTCATTAGCTTGCTTTACAAGGGATTTATGGTCCTTGACAAAGTCAGTTGTTTCTTTCAGAAAGGCTTGTTCAAAATAAATTACCCTTGAGTTGATGTTATTGGTGAGGGCCATTTGAGTTTCAAAAACCTTTGTTCATTATCAAAACTATTGAACCAGATGTTTGTTGTAATATGAGTTTTAGTTTTAATAGTCTCTTGAAGTCTCCCAATTCTAGTTTTAACATTTTCTAAAATGCTTCTGGCATCACTTGTGTTAAAAGGATTGTTTGAAGACATTTGTTCGATTTTCGAAAAGGTTTTTGAGACAACTACAGAGTTGCAACCTGGTTTTGAAACGGTGATGGAAAACTTTGATTGTTCTTTATGTGAAACAAACGAAATACCATTAATTTTGTTCCATTTGTTATAATCAATAGGTTTGATTTCGGATGTTTTTGTTTCATTTTTGATCTACTCTCCTCAGATAGTTCCAACATTTCAAGAGAATCATGCACAATTATGGGTTCATGCAAAGGTTTTCCATTGTTCAACACATTCCGTTGTTTCTGAGCTTTCTTGAGGAACGAAGGAGGTGAGTTACCAAGAGCCATTTTATTAGAAGTATGAAAAATCGGATTTACTTGATTAGAAAGCATCTTGTTTGTTTTAGCGGAATGACCCGTTGTAAGAAGTAAATTATCCAATTTTTTGATAGTTTCATTTTTATCCAGAATTTCATCAAGAAGAGAATCTTTTCGTTTTGAAAAATCATCAATCAACTGTTTCTTCTCTTTTTCAAGATCAGAAAACAGTGTTTTTTGTTTAGAAAGTTGATCATATAGTTCAGAAATTTCCTTGTTTAAAGATTTTATTTTCAAGTTCAGATTCACATCAAGTGTATCATACTTGATTTGCAATTATTTTTCTCTTAAAACAGAATCCCGGTAACCAATTTCTAATTCTGATATTTTGTTTGTATGAAATTCATAGGCTCTGGCGTTCTCTTTGTAACTCTCAAGCTCAATGGTCAATTTAACATTCGTGGCCTTAACTTCGCGATTGACCTTACTCACTTTCTCAATTTCAATGCCACGGTTATTGATTAATGATTCAAAATAAGCACGTGTTTCCTCATCGCCTCAGTATTTTGTGCCACCACGGCCTCCACTAGGATCCACATCCGAGTTTCGAGTTAGTATTGCTACAACTCGGATTGTCGGTATGTATCATAAGTAGGTGTTGGCGTCACGCATCTTTGTTAGTCATGAGTAAACACATCAAATATGACATTGTTATAGCATGGATCAATGATTGGTACCTCGGATACTGCGTTGGCGTCATAGGCGAGGAAGTGCGCCGAGAAGTCGATTCGTACTTAGTCTCTTGAAGATTTGCCATGAATATGCAGTTCGCATTGATTTCCTAGAGGTCTTCCAAATCATCCACGATAGCGAAAAAATCATTTTCCTCAGCACTCAATTGCATCCCGCTTCTTGCTTACGTGCTAACAAGATAGCTTTCGAAGAAACTCGGCATTCTTCTTGTGTGGCTTAGTGGGATAGTTTAGTGCCATGTGACCCATTCCTTGGCAGTTATAACACTTAACGATTACCACGATTCACATTTCCATAATTCCCAACAGCGCAACATTCCCATTCGATTACCCAACGCTTCTATTCCCAACATTACGTCCCAGCGATTACCCACGATACGGAACCGCGATTACCCATACGAAATCCAAGATAGCATATCCTGGCGATTCCCAATAACTCCAACCATTTGTCCTTGATTACCCATATTCACACCGGTACGTGCAATTTGCTCATTCGCAGTGTTTGATGAAATCCTTTGATTGTTGTTAGTTGGTGTGGAATAGCGACTTCTGAATGCTTTGCCCAATAAAGAGCATACTTGTAGCAAGGCTTCTTCTTGTTCGAGGATCGGTGATTCCTTGCTCACGGTATTGTGGATCGTTGTTGAATGACTTGTTGTTCCGGTGGATAGAATTGTTGTTGAGGGAGAAACGACTTGTGGTTGTGGAATGTATTCTTTGCAAGTTGTTGTTGTTGGAAGATGATGAAGCTTGTTGTTGTGTATTCACCGAAGGTTGAGTCTTTGCAATAAGTGCCAATGGATCATGATTCTTTGCCAATCTTTCTTCCTGACTTCATTCACTTCATCTTGGTTTTGTTTCAGAAAATCATTTAGTTGATCAAAGTTCACTTGATGAAGGTCTTTTGTTTGGTTGACAATAGTGACATATCGTCCCCATTCTGCTGGAAGATTGTTCAGGAACTTGATGTTTTGAGCGATAGTTACGGTGCTAGCTTGTTTACGATTAGCTCATTCATCAAAGTACAAAACCTTCCATAGTAGGATTCAATGGACTCTCCTAGAGTTGAAGTGAACTTTTCCCATTCAGTTAGCAACTTGTTCTCCATGTCTTGTTGACCAATTTACGTTCCATGACAAAGCCGCTCTAACACGCTCCCACATATCAAAAGCTTTCACAACTGTCTCACAGACAAAGATGTCTATTGGTAAACCCCGGTTGACAATATGAATTGCCATGTCATCGCATCGACTTACTACGATCCTCTTCGCTGTATTCGATTCGGTTTGAGTATGATAAGATGGTGGGACGTCGAGAATTTGTGGTCTAGGATTTGTCGAGGCTTGAAGGGTCCATTCGTAATGGATTGAATCATGAGTTTTCCATTAGGTTTGGTCTTGATGTAGCGAAGCATACGACTTTTCCATTGAAGATAACTACCTTTTGCCAACATAGAGGACGATTTTGGCACCTACCGCTGCATGAATGTCTTGTTGAGTTGCCATTGATGAAGGTATGATCTGATAAAGTTGATGTAGGATCGATTCAACGATAGAGGAGTTGAGGTTGATGAAGATTAAACTCGGTTGAGGTTTTCTCGAAGTCGTACTCGTAACCTTGGTTCTTAGTAAAAATTTTCTCCCAAAATTTGAGATTCACTATAAAAATCAATTCTAAGGTCGTATGAAAAATTTGAGTTATGACAATTTTGACGTAAATTTGACCTAAAAATTTGAATTTAGGCCCAAAAATTTGAATTTTTGACCAAAATTTTCTGCATTAAACCAAAATTTGAATCTCAAGGTAAAATTGAACGCGTTTAGTCTCCTCAAAAATTTAAATTTTACTCAAGTAGACCAAAGAAGTTACGAGTAGGATGCTTAGGCGTAGAGATTGTGCTTAGGCGTAGGATTCTTAGGCGCAGGATTCCTATGGCGTAGACCAAGATTTCTTAGTAAACTTAAGGCTTAGGCGTAAACAAAATGCTTAGGCGAGAAATCTTATGCATAAGTGGAACTTATGCGTAGATTGTTACGCGTGGCGTTATGCTATCGTAGCGTAAACGAGGTTTAGAACTAAAAATCCTTTACACCGCCTACGTAAAAGATATCCACAAGTCGGTGTTCCACACACTTATCCAAGTGAGGAAGCACTAAGTAACCTTTGATGTTCAAGATTCTTAGCCAAAAGTTATGAGGAAGTTATGCGTGAGCAGAGGACGTTGACTTTTCTTACGCGTAGAACTAGGGTTTTGACCTACGCGTAAAAATTTCCAAGGTGATTTAAAGCGATTTCTCTTGCATGTGATTGCCTTAAAAATACTCGAATAACACAAAACTGTTGACCGTTTTCACCCAAAGTGCTTAGAAAGCTTACGAGTATAAATGACCAATGAACCAAATCTGAGCTTAAAATGAAGAAAAACACGTAAAGCTTGAACTTTTTTGCTGAAACTTTAGCACCAAATAAACCTTAAACCACAAGAATCTTGAATTTTTAAGTGCAAAAGTTAAAGCTTTAAGCTTGAAAACTTTGATAACGAGCTTACGCGTAATACTACAAAAAAACTTCAACCAAAACACTCCTAAACCATTGTTAGGCGATTGATACCAATTGTAGGACCTTAATTTTATCAACCTTATCACACAAATACCCACGTTTAACAAACACAATAACCTGCATCTATCAACCTTATCACAAACCCACTTAACAAACCCACAAACCCACTTAACAAATGAGACTATCAACCTTATCACAACGTTAGACACAAACACACGTATGCATAAGCGTGAAACCAAAGCGATGATATCGTGAGAATAAGAAACAAAAGATGAAGAACTTGGTGACTTGAATATGTAAGCGTATGTATGTTTAGAGATAAAGGAAAGAATATGAAACAATATTCATATAAACACACACCACACACTCACACACCCTGAAATGAGACTTTGAGGGGTTTATATAGTACAAGTAGAAGATGCCCTAATGGGCTCGGCATGTTTCGTTGGATTGGATTGGACATGGATTGATATAAGGCTAGCTTAACTAAACTAGTACCCATTTAGCTTAATCCGATCGAGCCCGTTGACTATTCTATCACGATATCTAACACACGTTACAAAGTTCCTAAACGTGAATGACCATCACTTCTAATAAAAACTATTAAGGCTAACAAGTTGGCATATGCGAGTGTTGGTCAGAAGCGAGGTGGGTTTTTGGTTTAGTTTCAATGCGAGTTACTTAACTCGCATAAGGTTTAATTGCACTTGCTTTTGAGCGAGTTGTTGTTGTTGCGAGTTGGGTCTAGAGAGTTGGGTCAAGATGCGAGTTGGTCATGAAGCGAGTTGGTTGCCAGATAATGAAAGCGAGTTAGACAGGTTAAGAAGCGACTTGGTTGAAATGAAGACGAAGATGAAATGGACCATGACCTTGACAACAAACGACCAAAACTAATACCATTTATCAAACATCATGACCTCAGGTTGTAAACCTTCATCAGTCCGCACTCATGACTCATGACTCATGACTTATGAACAGAATGTAGAAGATGTGTTTGACTGTTTAACCTTGAAAATATACCAAATACCACAACTCTCATCTTCTGGTTCCATCACAACTTCAATGTAAAAATAAAGAAAACGAGACTCGTGTAAACATGATGTTTAACCACCACAGCCAGCACCAAACTCATCCAAATCCAAATCTACAACGAATAACAAATCTATAAAGATCTCAGACTTCCTTTCTCGTGTGATACAAGCCCATTTAACTCAAACATCTTATCACGAGAAGGACTTATCATCATTAATCATGACTCACTTCGAAAGTAATATAGCACATGATAATCTCAGCCTAATTTTTTGTGGTAACAAACCATTTGAGGTCATTCACATGAAAGAACTATCACATCACAGATCCTAAACTAAAAGAGTAATTTTAAATGGTATCTCAGTTTCGTTCGTCTCTCTAAATCATTTTAAGATTTGTATTATTGAACGATTTTCATCACAGATCCACAAATGTTACTTTTCGAATTAAAGACATGAGTTTAACAATTTGTGTTAACTCAATATCTTTGGCTCGTGTATGACTCGATAACAACTAAGGAACAAAAATTAAAACCTACCATGAAGTTGTTGTTTGACCTCGTACCCTACTCAAAGAGCATCAAGCCATCCCTGTGGCATTATCGGATTTGTCTTAATCGTACAAACTAAGGATGGAGGCTGATTTCTTGTTGGAGTATCTAGGGTTTGTTGAGAGATTTTGTTTGATAGAGGCGGATTGAAACTAGTGAGGGTAATTAGGGTTTGGTGAATGGATAGTTACAGAGAGAAGGAGGAAGGAGGCATTTTTTTATCTGGAGTATGTTTAGGGTTTGTGAAAGATTAAGTGAGTGAGATATGTGAGTTTTTATACTCCCCAAATATTAGGGTTGGGTGTGTTTTGGTTATCACGTTTTCACATGGGCCGACAGGTTTGGTTTTCTTTTAATTCTTCTTGGGCCCGTACATTTGTCTACTAATCTTGGATTTGGATGGTTTGTGGGCTGATATGAATCATGAAGCTATTTGAAAATGATATAAACATTTGGGCGGTTTATAAATGAAAGTTTGATATATAAGCGTTCATATAAACCTTCATGAAGCAATTTAAGTAATGTTTTTGCAATGTTTATGTAAAGATTGTGTTGGGTCGCGAGTTGGAAATTGATATACGAATTGGCGTGGGTTGGAAAATGAGCCCATGAAATTTATGAACCATGGATCGGACTTGATTGGAGTGGGCTTAAGGGATGTCGATGGATATGGTATTGGATTTTGAATGGGCTTGAATGTTCACCAGTTGTGTTCATATATGGGCTTCTCTAAATTGGATCGTATATATGAAATTTGTGATTATTTGATTTGAACGTGAGATTTGGTATGATGATGAGATTCTTTGTATTACGCGATTTGATACTTTGGTGTATACACACTTATCATGGAGAAATAATAGCGTCGCGGCATGAATTGG
>OU343224.1:219419046-219481136 GCA_910596185.1 Chrysanthemum makinoi
CTTTGGGAATGTGTATGCCGGGTCCTTGAGCTTCATACACGATCATCGAGGGGAAAAGAAAATTTTGTAACACCAACTTAACAAGGGTAGAGTATCACATTCTTGTGTCATATCGGAAGCGATTACAATTAAAATCTTTACAAACGGAATCCTTAAAATGAAGTATCAATATTTTAAACAATTTACTGACAAGGAAAAACAATATAAAAAACCGAAATGAATCTCAAAACAAAGCTCTTCAAGATAAGTCCCAATAATTAAAGTAACTAGGGTTGGTCCACTTAGATAAATCCAACTCTCAGCCCATCGAAGCCCATCTTCAAACTAAACTGCTGCCGAGGAAAAGAAATGAGGCTTAAAACCCGGTGAACAGATATAACAAAACGAAAGCTAGACAAAAGCAGAAATATGAAATGAAACAAAGGATCAATAGTAAGGTTGCAACGGAAAGGAAAAAAAATGAGTCAATGAGGATCCTGCAGAACACAATTATCTGAGATATCCAAAACGAACAGATAACAAGGAGAAACAAAAGCAAGGCATCGATGACATATAAACAAACGCATACAACGGACATACAAGGCTGGAACATAAAGCAAGAAATGCAGCAGCATAGCATCCACACAATATATATGTCATACAATTAATTGGCGAAATCGAGAAGACATACAAGCCAAACATATGTCTACTGAGGAAGCCAGACAATTAATTAATAAGTGAGCATGGCAATTCACAGTTCAAAACTCTTAGTTGAAGACATGATCGATTATCATAACGGTAGTCAAAACATAGCAATCACACATAACAAGTAGGAATACAATTATGAACACTATATTGAATAAATTAAATACATAGCAGGGCAATTAAACAAGTTAACAAGCTAGACGTCATAAGTTGAACCATTTACCCAATCAAACCGTAGCATAAACAGAAATGCAAACATGGCAGGTCAACAACAAGTAGATAAGGACACCACGAATAATCATAGTCCACGAGATTAAATCGAACGAGGTACAAAAGATAAACAGATCAACAATCGATTGCACACAAGCATGGTTGTCAGACAAAT
The DNA here is from genome assembly GCA_910596185.1 of Chrysanthemum makinoi. Lineage (NCBI taxonomy): Eukaryota > Viridiplantae > Streptophyta > Magnoliopsida > Asterales > Asteraceae > Chrysanthemum > Chrysanthemum makinoi. The sequence continues at coordinate 219,420,116 of OU343224.1, forward strand.
CAAAAGGATCACATAACAGTAAGATAGCATATCATCAGATGACCACATGTAAATCTTATAACCGCATATTAATCATATCACAGTAGAGAAATCAGTAGTCACATAACACATGAAAAGCATAATCAAATCCAATAACATATAACAACCGGGTACGTGAATGGAACGATAGTCTGAATTAACGGAATGAGAGTGTGACAGATCAAAGCAATGTAACATATATCTTGGTAGTAAAGTGAGTCATATAAGGTTACACAGAATATGGTGCGGTTGGGAATGTAGGAGGTACAATATAGGTATATCAAAAGTGTAAGGTCTGTCAGAAATCCATCCCGAGCCAACAAAACAAACCAATATCAATAGTGGCAATAGCAGCCAAGTATCCAATAGTAACCATTGTATTCGGAGGGGTGACCTCGGAATACCAAACCAATATGAGGAGACCTCATTAACCATTGGAGTAGCTAGCTCCCAAAATGTGAGGGTGTATTTACACCTGCACCACATCACAAAACAATATATCAATATCAATACAATATAATACAAATCTAGGATGCATCCATCCCCATGCAAAACAAATAGTGGCCATACAATATATCCAAAGCGCATAATCAATACAATATGGGGACGGATTGTGCAACATCACAAATTACTGCTGAGTCATGCCATTGATGCATCAATGAACCACGGACATGGAACCCCTATGCCTAGTTAATGGCTCGGGTATCAATCTGAAGGGTCAAACAAAGGTTCAAAGTGTAGCAATATGTAAGTATTCACAATTAAATATCAATGGTTCACAATTCAGAGTTTCATAGCAATAGTTCAATATCAAGGTCCAATATCAAAAGTTCAATATCAAAGGTTCATATCAAAGGTTCATAATCAAGCAGTTCACATAGGAGAATCAATCAAAGGGAGCATAGCAAAGTTATAGGGAAGCCCTAATAAGAAGGCTCGGAGCAAAATATAACGGTTCAAAGCTAATATTGAAAGATGTAAACGAATCATGAGAAACCTTAGGAGACAAGGTCAGAATATCTGTACCTTATACCGCAAACGAAACACAACAGAAATACCAAGGTCGGAAGCAAACTCCATCTCCTGAATCTACACAATTCATGGTGGTTTTATTAAAAACTTATTTAATTCAGATTACTTATTTTAGTCGGCTTTCAGTTTTAGTAACTTTCCATATTTAGCAGGTTTCCAAAAATAGAAGGTTTCCATTTTTAGAAAGTTTCCTTATTTAGCATATTTACACAAGCCCTTAAGTGTCCAATTTTACATATTACACCCTCATTATCCTATTTATAGAAACACCCCAAGTTTCCGAATTTACAAACAAGCCCCTCTATTTTTAATAATTACATTTGGTTTACAAATTTACCCGATTTACAAAATAAACCCCTAAGTCACATATTTCACGAAAAAGGTCCTCATGTTACATTTTATACTAACACCCCCTGGTCCAAAGTATATTACAAAATAGTCCACAAGTTTTATAATTTACGAAGCAACCCCTTTTATTTTGAAAACTCAATCGGTAATACAATAAAATCATCAAACCCTAACCCTAATTCCCCAAATAAAAAAAAAACAATCATTATTCCATCATTATTTCATCATTAATATCAGATCTAGACCATAACATAAATCCTAGGTCGATCGTTCCAATTTTGTTTATCCATTTATACATTTTTTTTTATAAAAACCCGATTATAAACAATAATTCGACAAGGCCATTTTAGACAATAACAATTCGAATGAACATTTTTCCAGTATCATATGGGTCGTATAGGTCTTAAATAAAATGGATTTCACACCCAGAAAATTCGTACAAATTAGATTAGATTTTATACACGTTTTTATCCTCAAAACTTATTACGATTGATCCAAGCCATAACAACTCAAACAACCATTTTTCCAGACCTTTATGATGACTAAGACACCCATAAAAATTATGTACACCACCCAGAAAATTCATATAACCCGATCTATAGTTTTGCATATGTTTTAAGCATGTAAATCCCATTCGACTATTTAAACATGCATGATTCCCTTTTTATCATTTTATTTAGGTCATATATGATATAATTAGTATGAGAAAAATACCCAATCGATTTTAGGATGTGTGGATCAAGCGCATGAGTTTCATACTCAGGATGAAGAATCGACCAAAGAAAATCACTCCGATCGAACCAAGCCTCCAACAAACCAAAATCTATTTTTCCCAGCTACTCTAGATGATTAAGAACCCCAGAAAAATGCTAGATCCCTTCCAGAAATTCGTATGGAGTCGTGGTGAATTTTTGTGTGTGTTTTGGGTGATTCGATTAGGGTTTTAAAATAGAAAATGGTAAGTTAGCTAAATAGGGGGGTGATGGCCGGATTTATGGCTGATTAGGGGGGAATATATGGGTGACCAAATCACATTTTTATTCATTTACCAAAATTACATTGTTACATTTAATTTAAATTGTATAGTACATGTATATAATATAGTCCAATGATTTATATTATGTGATCTTCATTTTCTACCTTAAATGTAAGTTTTATTTTCAATGCCTTATGTAAATCTTTTATAAATTAAATGTTTAACGTATTTAACGAGCTTGACGAGTTTTACGAGTTTTCATAATTATTTAACCTCAAGGGCAAAATGGTCATCTAAAGCGTTTGAATTTTTAGGGTTTTACAACTCTTCCCCTCTAAAAAAAATTTTCGTCCTCGAAAATTGATGTCGCAGAAGTACCCGGAGACGTATCGGTTTAAGGCAGACATAGCAATCGATAATTCACCCAGATCATAACGATTTCGGTCTCAAAGCGTACAAAATTTACACATAACGGATGTCGGTGAGAATCTCGCAAGGAGGTACCGAATTTCAAACGAATATGAGGATCAAAGGATAACGGATATAAGCCTAGTCCATTCACGTACCTACCCCAGGCATTTCCCAAGCGTCGAAGCGATTTCAATAAGTTCAATTATATGATCTTATTATCACGTTGATCAGGCGTCATAATACTTGCATCACATAACAAGTTCTTATTGTCATCATATTCTGCCTCGGGTCATGACAAACCACATAACCAAAATCACATCAAAACAGATAACATACAGATAACAAGTAACATACCAAAACCGGCCAGATCGCATACATACAACATATACCACATCAAACAACTTACCATATCACCAAAGAAGAAGGCCACCAACTTGCTCGAATCGGTTCCTCATGACTCATTACTGACGATCCAAAAGAAAACTGAGATATTAACAAAATACCAAACGATAAAGCTTCATGATTCAAACCGAGTCCCGAACAAATCAAGAAAAGCAATACCGATCAGAATCACTTAACAGGAAAACCGCCTCAAATCATGTGAAGTAGAACGCATGACAACGAATAGGAGTAACACAAGTAGCCCAAATCATATGAAGTAGATGAACCCTCTCGCACGGTTGAATCTTGTCTCAATCGCATCTTTGGTTGGTCCTCCAGCTTCCTCCAGACATCGATGCTCGGCGGCGGTCGGGTGTAATTCGCTTCACGAATCTCTCCAAGCGGCTATTTGCAGCAACACGGGTTGGCACCATCATCTTCGGCTCCGCGGGTAGTCTCCATCTAACGATCGACAAACGGATGCGCGAAGACAAAATAATAAAATCGAATGTGAAGAGAAGAAGACCAAAACAGTGAAGACAAAAGATTATGAAGTCAAATCGAGCGACAATCAAAAGGAATCGGAATGTATCATAACAGACGGAAGCCTAGTGTCTACCCAGTCCTCACAGGTGTCTAAAGGTCAACAAGAGGCGAAACACTGGCTCTGATACCATAATTGTAACACCCCAACCCGACAAGGGTAGAAGCATCACATTCTGGTGTCATATCAGAACGTACAATTAAAATCTTTACAAACGGAATCCTTAAAAATGAAGTATCCAATATTTTAAACAATTTACTGACAAGGAAAAACAATATAAAAAAACGAAATGAATCTCAAAACAAAGCTCTTCAAGATAAGTCCCAATAATTAAAGTAACTAGGGTTGGTCCACTTAGATAAATCCAACTCTCAGCCCATCGAAGCCCATCTTCAAACCTAAACCTGCCGCAGGAAAAGAAATGCGGCTGAGCTTAAAAAGCCCAGTGAACAGATATAACAAAACGAAAGCTAGACAAAAGCAGAGAAATGAAATGAAACAAAGGATCAATAGTAAGGTTGCAACGGAAAGGAAAAAAAAATGAGTCAATGAGGATCCTGCAGAACACAATTATACAGATATCCAAAACGAACAGATAACAAGGAGAACGAAGCAAAGCAAGGCATCGATGACATATAAACAAGCACGTACAACCAGACATACAAGACTGGAACATAAGCAAGTACAGCAGGCATAGCATCCACACAACATATATGTCATACAATTAATTCAGGAAATCAGAAGACATACAAGCCAAACATATGTCTACAGAGCGAAGCAATTAATTAATAAGTGAGCATGGCAATTCACACAGGTCAAAACTCTTAGTTGAAGACATGATCAGTATCATAACGGTAGTCAAAACATAGCAATCACACATAACAAGTAGGAATACAGTATGAACACTATAATTGAATAAATTAAATACATAGCAGGGCAATTAAACAAGTTAACAAGCTAGACGTCATAAGTTGAACCATTTACCCAATCAAACGAAGTAGCATAAACGAAATGCAAACATGGCGAGTCAACAACAAGTAGATAAGGATACCACGAATAATCATAGTCCGGATTAAATCGAACGAGGTACAAAAGATAAACAGATCAACAATCGATTGCACACAAGCATGGTTGTCAGACAAATCAAAAGGATCACATAACAGTAAGATAGCATATCATCAGATGACCACAGGTAAATCTTATAACCGCATATTAATCATATCACAGTAGAGAAATCAGTAGTCACATAACACATGAAAAGCATAATCAAATCCAATAACATATAACAACCGGGTACGTGAATGGAACGATAGTCTGAATTAACGGAATGAGAGTGTGACAGATCAAAGCAATGTAACATATATCTTGGTAGTAAAGTGAGTCATATAAGGTTACACAGAATATGGTGCGGTTGGGAATGTAGGAGGTACAATATAGGTATATCAAAAGTGTAAGGTCTGTCAGAAATCCATCCCGAGCCAACAAAACAAACCAATATCAATAGTGGCAATAGCATTAGTATCAATAGTAACCATTGTACTTGGTGACCTCGGAATACCAAAACCAATATGAGAGACCTCAGTAACGATTAGAGTAGCTAGCTCCCAAAATGTGGGGGTGTATTGCACACACGCACCACATCACCAAAACAATATATCAATATCAATACAATACAATACAAATCTAGGATGCATCCATAGCCCTTGCAAAACAAATAGTGGCCATACAATATATCAATAATCAATACAAATATGGGGCGGTGTGCAACATCACTGGGTGCACACTGGAGTCATGCCATTGGTGCATCAATGACACGGACATGGAACCCCATGCCTAGTTAATGGCTCGGGTATCAATCACGAAGGGTCAAACAAGGTTCAAAGTGTAGCAATATGTAAGTCTTCACAATTAAATATCAATGGTTCACAATTCAGAGTTTCATAGCAATAGTTCAATATCAGGTCAATATCAAAGTTCAATATCAAAGGTTCATATCAAAGGTTCATAATCAAGCAGTTCACATAGGAGAATCAATCAAAGGGAGCATAGCAAAGTTATAGGAAGTCTAATAAGAAGGCTCGGAGCAAAATATAACGGTTCAAAGCTAATATTGAAAGATGTAAACGAATCATGAGAAACCTTAGGAGACAAGGTCAGAATATCTGTACCTTATACCGCAAACGAAACACAACAGAAATACCAAGGTCGGAAGCAAACTCCATCTCCGCCGAATCTACGAATCATATTTGGTTTTTATTAAAAACTTTTAATTAGTTACTTATCGACTTTTCAGTTTAGTAACTTTCCATATTTAGCGAGTTTCAAAAATAGAAGGTTTCCATTTTTTAGAAAGTTTCCTTATTTAGCATATTTACACATCAAGCCCTTAAGTGTCAATTTTATATTACACCCTCATTATCCTTATTATCACGAAACACCCCAAGTTTCGAATTTACAAACAAGCCCCTATTTTTAATAATTACATTTGGTTTACAAATTTAGATTTTACAAAAATAAACCCCTAAGTCACATATTTCGAAAAAGGTCCTGTATTTACATTTTATACTAACAACCCCTGGTCCAAAGTATATTACAAAAATAGTCCACAAGTTTTATAATTTACGAAGCAACCCCTTTTATTTTGAAAACTCAATGTTATCAATAAAATCATCAAACCCTAAACCTAATTCCCCAAATAAAAAACAATCATTATTCCATCATTATTTCATCATTATATCAGTCTAGACCATAACATAAACCCTAGAGTCGATCGTTTCAATTTTGTTTATCCATTTATACATTTTTTTTATAAAAAAACCCGATTATAAACAATAATTCGACAAGGCCATTTTAGACAATAACAATTCGAATGAACATTTTTCCATATCATATGGGTAGTATAGGTCTTAAATAAAATGGATTTCACACGGAAAATTCGTACAAATTAGATTAGATTTTATACACGTTTTTATCCTCAAAACTTATTACGATTGATCCAAGCCATAACAACTCAAACAACCATTTTTCCAGACCTTTATGATGACTAAGACACCCATAAAAATTATGTACACCACCCAGAAAATTCATATAACCCGATCTATAGTTTTGCATATGTTTTAAGCATGTAAATCCCATTCGACTATTTAAACATGCATGATTCCCTTTTTATCATTTTATTTAGGTCATATATGATATAATTAGTATGAGAAAAATACCCAATCGATTTTAGGATGTGTGGATCAAGCGCATGAGTTTCATACCTATCGGATGAAGAATCGACCAAAGAAAATCACTCCGATCGAACCAAGCCTCCAACAAACCAAAATCTATTTTTCCCAGCTACTCTAGATGATTAAGAACCCCAGAAAAATGCTAGATCCCTTCCAGAAATTCGTATGGAGTCGTGGTGAATTTTTGTGTGTGTTTTGGGTGATTCGGTTAGGGTTTTAAAATAGAAAATGGTAAGTTAGCTAAATAGGGGGGTGATGGCCGTTATAGGTGATTAGGGGGAATATATGGGTGACCAAATCACATTTTTATTCATTTACCAAAATTACATTGTTACATTTAATTTAAATTGTATAGTACATGTATATAATATAGTCCAATGATTTATATTATGTGATCTTCATTTTCTACCTTAAATGTAAGTTTTATTTTCAATGCCTTATGTAAATCTTTTATAAATTAAATGTTTAACGTATTTAACGAGCTTGACGAGTTTTACGAGTTTTCATAATTATTTAACCTCAGGGGCAAAATGGTCATCTAAAGTGTTTGAATTTTTAGGGTTTTACAAAAGCCATTGTTTACCACAAACATTGGGGAGGTGTTTTCTCTCCGAGCATGATGTGTATTCGGGAGAGTTCTTGGATATTGGTGTACTTCGGGTTCTTGAGCTTCATACATGTTCATGGGGAAGAAAAATGTGAACATGGGAAGGTGTTTCATTCCCTCATGAAGTTATTCAGGGAGAGTTCTTGAGCATTATACAAAGAGGCTAAGCTGCATCAATTCAACTACTTGGGAAGTGTTCTCTTGACACTTTTGGAATGGATTGCATCGGACTTGATGAATTATGAAATATGAGAAGAAATTTAAGAGTGGGATGATTCTTGAATCTATCTTGATGATATAACCCCGAATGGAGATCCTCGATTATTGTTCTTAAATGGAGCAGCGGGATTTATGATAATGGTGTGCTTACATTGCGGCTAAGGCAAGCTTTAAATAGAGCTCGAATATGCTCATCTAATGGATTTTCGGTTTGGGGAAAGTTGCCAAAGTCTCTTTCTCAAAATTTCGTGTTCTATCTTCTATTAAATTGCCTCGGAAGCTTTGGTGGTGAAAGTTTAGGGATGACTTATCTTCTACTACGGGCGCTCGATATCCTTATTTCGGTACTCGTATCATCATCTTCTTAAACTATATCATCTACTCTATCTTTGTAATATTTATCGAAAAAAAAAACAAAATACAAAAATATAAAACCAACAAAATCAAAATAGAAAATATAAAATCTTCAAAAACCCATAAAAATCAGAAAATTTAAAAAATACCAAAAATATGTTTTCTCAAGACATGTCTTCTGGTATCGATAACATCTACGGTCTTAGAAATGTCATTCAATAATGGCGCAGGACCATAGATGAAGTTCGCGAGGAGGTGTAAATATACTTTTCAAAACATGTTAACAAATCAAATGGCTTGCGATTATTTCGGTAACAGTGCTTAAACCATGGCTTGCTATTATTTAGTTTTTCAAAGAAGAAATCTTGCGCTATACAAATTTTCATAAATATTTCGTGCACTTATCCTAAAACTATTTGAGGAAAGTATGTCGAAGGACTGCTGTTCCTACACAAATGTTTTTCCGTCTAAAATTCTTTAGAAAATATTTGTTGTTTTCCAAAAATGGTGGTAAATGAGTTGCTTGTAAATCAATCAGTTTCAGAGTTTTCGTACAAATTGAAAACTCAATCAATGACTTCAGCACTTTTAAACTTTTCAAAAATTGAGTCATTAATTGAGGGGGAGAATGTTTTCAAATCTATATCATCTAACGGGCTTTCTTAATTATCCGATATGCTTAATTAAAAATGATGTTTAACCTCGTTGAAGGACTAGGTGCCTAGGATATGATTGTTAAGATTAGATGATTAGAGTTTGAAAAACACATTATTCCCATACTTTACATGAACTGATTGATATGTTGGATTGACTTTTATTAGTCGATTGCTGTTTGGGTGTTGTCGACCACCATATATTTGTATGTGTGTTCACTAACGTATGCAGGTATATTGGTATATAAGAATGTTCCCGATCCGGATCCCACAAATGAAGATGATTGGATGCCGAAAGGAAAGGGTAACTATATCTTGGGTTGACAAATGAAGAAATGGAGCTTAATTGGACTTCTATGAAGAGTTGGCATAAATGCAACGTAAGAGGTCTCACTGCATCAGGATGGTTTTCTTAGTGATTGAAGAAACGAGCTTAAATTTGACCTAGTTGGCATTAAAATTCAACGTGAAGTCTCCTTTGCATCGTGACGGTTTTTCTTCCAAGCCATACAACAACAACAAAAGCTTCTCAACCACCTAACGTATCTTTGTGCAGGATACAATTTTTAAACAATTTTGAATAATTTGATTAAATTGTTTTGAAAATGGAATAATATTGATTTTGAAAATAAATTGGACTAAAATTTGAAAATCACCGGACTTCTTGTTATCAAAACCTATGTCACTCAATTATCGACTTCGGTCATCGATTGAGGGGGAGAGTGATTTAAAATAAAATATTTTCAAACGATATTTCTTCACAAAAGTTCGTTTTGTACGATAAATAAGTGGTGATCTAAAGATTTAATGTTATGTCATGGTATGATTTTTCTTTGAATCAAGGTCTTTCAAAATGAAATTTTTTCTGTTCTTGTTTGATTGTGAAATTGTTTTGTTTTACTTAAAGATCTCTTAAAACTATCATACCTGACACTAACAATCTTTAATGTCTAAATGGTTCCTATACGTCATTTTCAAAATTAAATTTTGCACGTCTTTTCCCTAACGTTTTCTAAATGATTTAAATCAATTGGGATCACAAATCTCAAATGGTTTGATATTTTGATCGGGGGAGAGATCATGATTTAAATCTCAAATCTGTTTAAATGGAATTGGTTTTAGTCCTTTAAAGGCACTCCTGCCTCCATGTGCCAAACGATTTCAAATACACAATACACATGTTGAGGATGAGGATTTATCCATAAACAAGATGAGTATTTAAACACAAGCCACATATCTCTGTTTTCCAAACCTGATTCAATCACTTGAGATCCAAAATCTCAAAGGGTTTGATATTTTTGATCGGGGGAGAATTTGTGATTTAATAATGAAATCTGATAAAAGGTGATCGTTTTGATTTGTATGTGCAGGCTGCTCACTCATATGTGCTAAACGCTTTCAAATCTCGAAGCACATATTGAGGGGGAGCAAATGGTTTTCTTAATGGCTTTTGTAATCGTGGATGTACTTCAAAAGAACTCTTGCCTCTATGTGATAAAAATGTTTTAAAATATCTTACGCACATTTTGAGGGGGAGAATTTACCAAGAAAATCAAATGGCTTTTTCTATGAAAATTGTGATCGAAGAAAATATTTCAAAGTCCTCTTGCCTCCATGTGCTAAACAATTTCTAAATCATATGCATGTTGAGGGGAGTTTTTCTAAATGATCAAAACTATTAAGGTACAAAATGCTTTGATCTCGTTATCACAAGTACCTTGATTGATTTTCCAAATGATTTTTCAATTGGTTTCAAGGAAGAATGAACTGTACCAAAGACCGACCATTTTACTTTATGCATGGAGTTATAAGGATGGTAAGGTTAGGTATTTGTTCCCACGATCGCCCGAGCAGGAGGGATCTATCCAGAGACAATCCACTAGATAGTGTAGAAGTCCTTAGGTATGATGAAAAAAGAAGAAATGTGAGATATGGGAAGAGTGCGGACTGAGATAGAGCTAGAACTGGAATAAACCCAACAAGGTTCTAGTAATGAAGTCTTGGTAAGCTTTGAAGGGGTTGAAGAATGAAAAGTGAATGTGAAAAGGTGAAAAGAAATAGCCCTCCATAATTCAACCTTAGGGCGAGTTAGGGGTTCAATACATATACTTTTGGTGGTTACCAAGGTAACACGGTATTGAAGACAAGACATCATGGACCCAGTGGCCTTGCTTGCTAAACTTCTGGCTACTCAAGTTCCTCTTAAAAGGGCTTGTTTCATTCTCACGGGGAACCGACATTATCTATCGACTTTCTCTTAGAGATTGTTGATATTGAAGAAGGAGACCCTCTCCCTGGTCTCCGGCATAGGAAACCAAATGTGCACAATTGAGTCTAGAGCCAAGAGATCATCCACAACATCTCATTAGGACACTAAATTCTTGAAGACTTGCTGTTTCACACAATGTGGAAAGTAAGTATATATTGAGAGTCCTACACATTATCCTTGTAGTATTGCCAGAACATCCGAGTGATATGTAAGTATTCACGATGAAGATGGAAATCCTTCTAGAGCCAATATCAAACAAGCTCTTGGTGGGTGACATGTGAAATCTTGCAAAAGATCAAGCTTGTGACAACTGGATAGAAACAATGGGGCTATTCAATCTTGAATCAACCTTGGTCCAGGATTGAATTGACGATACTTTTAGAAAAACCGTTCGATGTGCAAACCTCTTTTCCTCTAGCACGCCGAATGTACTTATGTTTTCAAACAAAAAGTATCTCTATTGAAAAAATACTTTTGGAAAAAAACCGTTCGTGTCAAATCTTCTTTTCACTAGCACGTCGAATGTGTACTCATTCTTTATTACAAAAAGTATTTTGATTGAAAATTGATCTTTCTCATAAAACCTTCGTCGTATTGCAAAACTCTTTCTTCAAGCAATACGCCATTGTTTTCAAATCATTTTTCATCAATCAAGAATCTCAATTCGCGGTTCACTCACTTCCGTTGTCTTCTTTGAGACGCTCCGGTTTGAGAACGGCTGGAGCAGCTGCGAAACCCTGTCAAGGAAATTCTTCGAATTATACCTTATCACTGCGTACTTGTACTGATAAACGGGAACCGGGGCCGTGTACCTCAATTCAATGAAAGTGATCAAAGACACTTTCGTGTGTTTATTGCTAACCGTTGTTTGCATAATTTGACGTTGCACTGCAGAATTGAGGAGTCAATCCAAAGCCGCATGCTCACAGCATCCACACTTATTGAAGAAATCATGACTTGTGCATATCTACAGAACCTGGCTCTGATATTTCTATACTATGCTTCTGCTACGCTGCTGCAAATATCATGAAGGCAACACAACTATGGATGATCCAGAGAGATTTACTGTGGCTGATGATCTCAATGAAAGCTCGAAGATCATCAAAGATGTGGATCAGTTAAAGGCCTCTACTAAAAGTACAAATCAATGCGGACTTTAAAGAATCGCTACAAAAGCATAAAGATGCAGATGTTGAAGAATTCAAGTCTACGAGCTCAAGAACTAAAGACAAAGATAGAATGCTAGGATGCAAAATGTATTTCATGGGGTGACCTCCCTTAGGGGGAGATTGTTAGGAATTGGAAATTCCATATGAAAGTGTCGGTTACCCCAATTATGATCTAGCATATATTAGCTCGTAGACTTGTAGTTATTTACGTTGTTTCGTAGTTAATTAGTTAGTTTGTAGCGTAGAATAGTTTAGTGTAACACCGTGGAGGAAGGACGGGTCTTTACCCACTGTATGCCTGATCCACAGTCCGATAGGAGGACGTATTCATTGTAACTATAAATACCCCTTCCATCCATGGAAGGGGTGTGGCTTCTTTGAATCTAACCTTTCATTTGTTAAGCAATTCTCTTTCAAGGAACCTCCTCTCAACTCTTTTCATCTATCTAAAATGGCTTTCTTGTTTAATCACAATCCTAGACCACCCGAATCATCAAACAACATAATATGTACGATCCTACACAGTTTTCAAGCAATTGTGATCATAAAAGTAGTAATAGCATGTATTCTCTCCCAAGGAGTTTATATAACAATTAAAAGAGTAAAAGTGGAGCTATGAACTCACCTCAGTCCGAAGCAACGCAAATCAAAACTGACACGAATGGCATCGAGAAGTGTAACACAAAAATATCACAAGGTAGTAACCCACAACGATACAAGAGTACAGGCACAGAGGTATTTCATAGACACAACCTACTAGTACACGACTTATCTCAGAATACGTCTCATAAAGTAATGAGTTTTCAAAAGACAAAGTATCTTAGTTTCCATGGAATACTCGTATTCAATGTTTAGAAAAGTCCATTATCAATGTCACAAAAATTGTAGTATTAACGTTTCGTGTAGTGGTAAGAAAGCAAAGACCCGACATACAATTCAATTTTATAAAAATAAAAGGCTTTCAACTTAAAAGTGTATGTTTGAAAAGTTTTATACATTTCAGCATGACGCGTCCGTTTATACAACATTTCCAAGTCAACAGACTTTAATAAAACTAGATTTTCAAAACATTATGTGCCGACACGTTTATAATTAAACATGTGTTCGTGTTTATTAATCCAACACGATTCAATAATATATTAACTAAATAGTATTAATAGATAATCAAATTTTAGACTATTTATTAGCTATCGGGTGTTATTCATTGTTAGTTTAATATGATATTATTTTGTCCATTACGAGTAGAGTCTAATATATCACCTTCGTCTCGGGCCAATAGTTTAATTCATCCAATATAGTCCACATGTCCAAGATATATAAATACAAGTCCAATAATTGTCTAATAATATTAATCCATATACATATCCAAATCACAATCCATATCCAAATTGAATTCACAATCCTAAATATTGAATACCAAATCCAAGTCCCAATTCCAATTATCCGAAACTTACCAAGGAAACACAAAATTCAACTACAATAAATAAGTTAGTTCATTATGTAGATAATCTGTAAAATAGTTAGACACATTTTTATACATTATCAAATCTCAAACACACTCTTAAAATGTTTTGGCCCATTAACAAAATAAACTAACACACCCTTTAATGATTGTTGGGCTTAAGAGCCCGATCAAAATCCAACACTCTTTCACACAAACGCATACATAATAACACATTTTATACTCTTTTACAAAAATAAAAATAACTTATTTTGTTGAAACCATTTTACAAGTTTAACTCTCGACACTGTAGGGTGTCTTGACACTAAACCGTACCATACGACACGACGTTGTGGTGTCCTTAGCCGGAGCAAACACAACACGCCATATAACACTAAATGTGACCACGAGATATGAATTAAGGTAAAATAATTGTCGACATGAGCAATTCCAAACAATTACACCCTCGGTTTTGATGTGAAACCGAGACTCAAATAATAACACCCCATTGGGTCGTTTTTAAACCGAGTCAAACAAACAATCTCTTGTGCCTTGTAGAGCCACACCGAACCGGGAAACACCACTCTTGTGGTGTTCCTGCTGTGAACCGACACAAAACTAAACAACTCACCCTACGTGGGTTTCGTTGAACCAAGTAATCAACACAACAACAAGCTCATCAAATCTAGCTAACCTCAAATAAAAAGATAAGCATTCTACCGGAAAATAAGTTGTTCTCCACCAGAACCACAACCAATCGGATTTGACCCCACCCAGAAACGAAAAAAATCAATCAAACACCATTTAAAAATTTTACCACACAAATCCATTTATCAAAAACGTTTTTAATCGGTTTAAACCCACGAAAACTTAACAACGATTCACAATCGGCTTCAAAAATAAAAGTAACAAATCTTAATGGTTTAGGTATGTATGTCATACCACAATGAGAAGAGAAAGAGGTGAAAACGAGGAGGCGGCTGTGGTGACAATCGATAATAAAGGTGGTAACCGGAGGTGCGGGAGAGAGGCTGCGGTGGTGGTGGCGACGCTTATAACCCCACGACAGCTCCAAATCCACCATCAAAACCGGGTTCAAACCCAAAGCTAAATACCCGATCTAGATCTATGCAACCCCCACGAATCAGAACCCTAACCCAAGCAAACCATACGCGGCCCGATCTACAACTACAACCACTAAATCTGGAATACAAACTAACCAAACCCTAAAAGTTTAATAACCCGCGCGTGTGACAGTTTTGGGGTGCGTGCAACGCGTAAGAATAACCACAAGAATGGGATCTAGCATTTTGGGTAGGAGGTGGTGTCACACGGCGACGCACGATGGCAGATGACAGCCAGTGTTGGTGCTCGGCGGTGGCCGGTGAAGAGGGAGGGAGAGAGAGTAAAAAGTAAGAGTGTGTGTATGTGAAATCGGGAGAGAGAGAGAGAGAAATGGCGGTATTTATACCTTTGGAGGAACCAAAGTTGCCAATTTCCTAACTATAAGGCGCGTCCAGTTAAGAAGTTCAAGGACTAATCTTGTAATTTCTCCAATCTTTCAATAAAATGCTTCTCGAGCTCGTTTCAGTCACCAAAAGTCATCGTGATAACGCAAAAATTATGCCATCATTCTTAAAATCATTTTTACAATAAAAATGACTATAAATACGACCATCTTCTCACAAATAATACAAAAATTAAATCGATTTAACGAATTCGCCAGTACGTGTTGTGTGATCCCGTTTAATTGGTATGTGAGTCACGTCACATAGTTGGTTGACGAGTATCCTTCATTGTTGTGTCATTTAAATGAACGAAAAATTTACACGTGAAAATGATTAAGTAACCTTTATAATAGAATACTCCATGTTTAACATTAATTAATAAATTGGAAAATTACGGGTTGTTATATTACTTACCCCTTATGGGAACCTCGTCCTCGAGGTTAGATTTGTGTTAATTGCTTATGTGACAAAATAAAGTTTTTGAAATTTAATAAACTTGTTTGAAAAAGGTGACGTGGATCAATTCATCTGGTAACATTTGATGTTCCAATGCATAATTTTGGCTAGGTTGAACGGGAGTATCTACCCCTTTAGAATAAGTATTTGAGGAAAATATAATTACAAGTTTCATGACAGTCACAAGGGTTTTATAATATTTATTCGAATACATGTTCATTTGAAAGATATATAGTTTTTTCAAGAAATATAATCTCTTTGTCTGAGTTTGATAGTTGGTAAAATGTTTGCGTCCTCGAAAAGATTAAATTTTTTGTAAAATACGTTTTTACACATGAGGAAAGAAAGCTTTGAAAAAAGCCGATGTTTTGACATTTCTTAGCATAAGAAAGTTTGACCAGCAGTTTCTAATTCGTGAGAATAAGTATTTTTTTATTTTTTTAATAGAAAAATGTCGCCACGAGTTTTATCATTGTCACAAATGTGTTTTAAACAAAAGTTCTCGAATCTGAAAACATTAAGGAAGGAGATGTAGTTGAGAAGTGTAGGACCTCATAAGTTTAAAATGTTTTAAGGGCATAGTTCAGTTGTTAATGTTAAGCCCATTGGTAGATTTCCCTATAATGACTAGTTAGTGACACCATCCTTTCGGATTTGGGATGGTAAAAAAATATAGAGAGTCTTGACTTTGTCAAAGTTTCGGAAGAGAACTTGACGAAGGTAGAGAAATTTGCTGAACTTCAGCTTTTGTGATTCAAACTTGTTAAATACATTTTTAAGTTAAAAAATGGAATCGGTTCCAAGTTGGAGGTTTACATGTGAATTCAGAAGTTGTTTCTCAAACTCAAATAATTCCAACACGTCAGTTTTTTTTGTAGATAATGAATTACTTTGTTTCTTAGCAATTCCCATTAAAATTTTTATTATTTATTATTTCAAAACAAAGAGTTTAATTTACTCCCAAGGTTTGGTTTAGTTACAAAAAGAAGATATTGGTTATTCGTTAAAGCTTTTCAAGGGAGTAAATAGTTTATAAGGTGATTGCGGTATAGTTTATGAAACAGTTTGTAAAACAGTTTATAGGGTAGTAGAAGGTGATTATAGTAGCAAAACAACAATTAAATTTTGTGATATATTATCTCGTGAGAGGGTTGGTAAATTTGAAAATAGTTTATCATTTATCGGATAGTAGAAACATTTGTACTTCAATTTGTGATTTAGCATCAACTTGTTTTAACGAATAGCTCATGAGGTAACTTGTAGAATAGCTCATAGGGTAATGAAAGAACTTCTCATTGTGTATAAAATACCAGAAAGGTTGGAATTTTTGGTTTAATGATATTGTAGTACAACCTTTTATATGGTGACCGCAAATTAGTTGATAAAATAATTAGGGAACAGTTTGTGTGTTAGGTAGCGACACAATTTACAATTTCATAAAGAAAGATAGCTGACAATTGATATTCCTTAGAGATGAGTTGAGGATTAGGGATCTGTTCCCAGAGATAGTGGCTCGAGTTACAAGTTAACTCTTGGTATGTTTCTAGATTATTAAAGTTTAGTGGTTCGTTTATTATTTATGTTCAGCGAGGGGTTCCCTTTGTAGATGTAATGGTGTGTCTTTCCTAGAACGGCCAGGGATGTAATTCGGTTCTTTGAATGAGTATGGATTTTGGGATAGATATGACACTATTACAGTAATGAGTGACAAGACGACCTCGATCTCAGCATCAGAGAGAATGATGATGGGGAGGGATGATGAAAACATGGCGTTGTAATGACCAAGTAATAGTATATAATGTTTAAATCGTTATGTATCATCTGCTAAGAAAATCTCTATACGCAGTCGTATTAACCCTTAAAATTAATATATGTTAAGTAATGTTTGATTGGTTATGCATCATCTGCTAAGAAAATCTCCATCCATGATGCTGATAAGATATAGACACGGAGGTGTAAAGTAGTAGAGTGTAGAATGGTGAGTTCAATGAGAAAAGTGTTCCACTTAGGAGAAGAGTATTGAAATGAGGAGGTATTATGACGCCAGTGTATTGTGTGTAGAAGTACCCCTTTATAACTTTTATGACTTTCAATGTTCATGAACATAGACGGAATATTAACCATTTTCAGAAATCAAGTAGGAAGTCAACTGAACATAAATCTATTATAACTACTGTCGATATTGCAAAATTCACCTCTGAGTCGGACATAGGTGATCAAGCTATGTCCTACTGTCCCTGGTTGAATATAGGTGATCAATCTATATTCACCCGAGGTTCAATGAATCTTGAAATACTTAGCTTAGTTACACAAGTACCATGTCCCTTACTTTTAAAAGTTGTTTCAAAAGATTAAATCGAATATTCCATTTATGTGGGGGGAAAAGGCGTAGCTCTGTGGTACGTAATCATGTGTATAGGAAAAAGAATTATAGCTCATAGTAAGATTAAGTGGGTAGTGTTAAAACACATATCTTATCGAGTATAACTTCAACAGAGTCATATGTGAGGCATCAGCTTGGCAGGCAGGCATGTGTCGGTCATGGGGTTATGTTTTTGAAAAAGTAGTTATAGTCAAGGTTTTAAAAATACCCGGTTCTCTATAACCTAGGCTTTGATACCGACTGTAACACCCCAAAAATGGTTTGCAGCTGAAGAAAAGGTTACCGGGGTGCTACTCAATTGGATCATAATACAAAGTATGAAATAATAGATTTTTCCTTAAAAGATTTTATTTATTTCGGTAAAACAAAGTTTACATCATGATTTTGGTGTGGAAAATAGGCCCATAAAGGAATTTAAGTGGTCCACAAAATATATCAGAGTCGTCTATGACCATGCCATGCCAATGCCCATGCCCAAGCACCTCCAAAGTTTAGCTATCGCCTTTTATCCTGAAAATACATGCTAACAAGTCAACACAACGGTTGAGTGAATCCATAGGTTTAATCAAATAAATGGTTGGTCACAAGATATAACAGTTTGTAAAATCGACAATGTATGCATACAAAGTCTTGGTAAACCTGGGTTAAGATGGTATACGCCCATAATGGAAAGTAATTATATTGCTCTAAGGTCATGACACCAAGACTCAACTGCATACACCTAATTACTGGTGTACGTGATTTTTCCCCCCAGACAGGTAATCGCCAATTACCTATTGAAATTCAAATATAGTGCACCCTGTGTCAAACTTACATGGTATCAACCCTAACCGATCCACCGCTTCCTCACATTTTTTATTTGTTTAGTATTATTGTTTAATCTCGAATTTGTGTGTTGTCAAGGTGTGTTTGATTGTTTGTCGACCAAGTGTGTTGTCGACCTTCCTTGTTTCACGATTCCCTAAACCCTTACTACAAGTTTTTTTTATTCGAGCAACATGTTTTTTTTATTCGATTCCCTAAACCTGTGTTCTATTCGACCATTAGACCATGTAGGATATTGGATTTCACAAACACATCATATCATAACTCTAAGTGGGCGTATAAAGGTGAGTTCTAGAGAGAGAAAGTTAGAGGTTTAGGGAACTTAGTGAGAGAAAGTGAAAGATATTATTATGAGCTCCAACTCTCTACCTTGGGAGGTAAGAGTATTTATAGTCTTACAATAAAACGCCACACAACGGCTGGATCGTGCATACAAATGGTAAAGACCCGTCCGTCCTCCACGGTGTTACTTAACTAAATACTACTTAACTAAATATAACTATGACTACGAGCATTCTAACGATTACATATACTTGAGGTGACCGACTCTTTAATACCGGAATTTCTAATTCCTAACAATCTCCCCTAAGGGAGGTCACCTCAACCATATACTAAAATGACATTGAATACAATCGGATATTACATTAACAATTGATCTTGCATTCTTGATGTAGTACTTTGCTCAAAAGCTCGTAGTCATTGATTCCACTCATTGCATGTTTGGTTAATCCAAGTGGAGGTCTTTATCGATCCACGGATAATAATGTTGAGCCGGCTTTTGAGATCATCAACTAATAGAAAATCTCTGATACATCCATTGTGGTGTTGGTATTATGTGATGTTGTGACTTCCGGACCGACATGCTCACATTCTGGATCATGATATCTTCTCATCGAGTAGGAAGCTTTAGTTGATTCATGATATTGGCGCCAGCTAGCGAAGCATGGAGTTAGTATATCAGAGTCATTGATGCACTAATCATGATTTCTTTTGAGATGAATGTGTTAGGTGAGCATGCGGCTATGGATTGACCGCTTCATTCTCGATCACCGCAAACGCGTCGGGGTGTACCTGCAAATGACAGTTAGCAATAAAGCGCACGAAAGTGTCTTTGATCACTTTCGTTGAATTGAGGTACACGCCCACCTGGTTCCCGCTGATCATACAAGTACCGCCTCGTGATCGTATAATTCAAGAATTTCCTGACAGGGTTTCGCAATGCTTCTAGCTGTTCTCAAACCGAACGCCTCAAAGAAGACAACACGGAGTGAGTGAACCAAATAATTTACGTCCAATCGATTGATGAAAAGAGATTTGAGAAACAATCATGTATTGCTCAATAGAAATTGTTTTTGCAATATAACGAAGGTTTTAATGAAAATCAATTATCAATCATAAAACACCTTTTGATTTGAAAATTAGTACACGCGGTCGACGCTAATGAAAAGAGTTTTTTTTTAAAGCACAAAGACCGGTTTTTCAAAGGTATCCGCCAATCCATAACCGAACCGTGATTGATTCAAAAGATTGAATCGCCCCATTGTTTCGTCAGGTTGTCACATGGTTGTCTGTATAATAGATCTCACATGCCACCTACCAGGAGCTTGTTAGATGTTGGCTCCGGAAGGCTTTCCATCTTCACAATGAATATGTAAACACATCACTGGATGTTCCGCAATACCACAAGGATACTGCATAGGACTCAAGATATAATCTCTCTTTCCACATTGTGTGAAACAGAGAGTCTTCATTGAAAGTGTCCTAATGAGATTTATTGATGATCTCGTGGCACTAGACTCAATTTGTGCATATTTGGATCCTATATCTGAGACTAGGGAGAGGGTCTCCTCCTTCAATATCAACAATCTCTAAGAGAAAGTCGATAGATAATGTTGGTTCCCCGTGAGAGTGGTTTGGAAAGTTGAAGTGCAGGCCATCGGGTCCATGACGCCTTGTCTTCAATACCGATGTTACCATCAAGAGCATATGAATTGAACCCGGTTTCGCCTCTAAGGTTGAATATATGAAGGGCTATTTGTTTTCACCCTTTTCTCATTCAATTCTTTTTAATTCTTCAACCCCTTCTGTGCTTACCGAGACTTCATAGCTAGAACCTTGTTGGGTTTATTCCAACTAGCTCGCCTTAGTCCGCACTCTTACCATATCTCATTTTTCTCCTTTTATCATCATACCTAAGAACTCTACACTAACTAGTGGATAGTCCCTGGTAGATCCCTCCTGCTCATGGATCATGGGAACACATACCTAACCTTATCCTCCTTATATCACCATACATAATGTAAAGTTGGTCGGTCTTTTTGGTATTGTTCATCGGCCATAGGAACCAATTGAAAACCATTTGAAAATCAATCCAGATACTTATGATATTTTATCAAAGCATTTTGTACCTGAATTGTTTTGATATTTTTAGAAGAAGAACTCCCCTCAACATGTGAATCAAGTATTTGAAATAGTTTTCCACACGGAGGCAAGAGAAAGAATTAACTTCTTTGATTACCATTTTCAAAAAATATCAACATCACTTCCCTAATCGAATCAAGTAGATAAAGCATTTTGGGAAGGATGAGGTTTTCATGATTTTGCTCCCCTCAATATGTGCCTCGAGATTTGAAAAGAGTTTTGCACATACTAGAGGGAACCTGCACCTTGAGATAAGTTATCACGCTTCAAATCATAGGTTTAAGATAGATGCTCCCCTCAACATGTGCATGGAAAATTTGAAATCGTTTGTCACATGTGGGAAGGAGAGCTTGTACATCCTTATAAAACCATTTACCTAATTATCAGCTTAAATCCAATTTAAATCACACATTCTCCCCGATCACAATTATCAAATCATTTGAGATTTGTGATCTCTTATAGATTTAAATTGATTTTGAAAGCTTTTAAGGAGAATTGTGACTTGATTATGAAAGCGTTTTAACCGATAATGATCGGATTTTAAGACTTTAAACTCCATTGATAAAACATGCCTGAATATCTTTTGAAAACAATTGAATGCCAAATAACTTTTAATTTAATTGAAATCATTCTCCCCTCAATCAATGACATAGGTTGTTGATTGAGAGATTGATATTTTGACAAATAAGTCCAGATGATTATCAAAAATAGAGACCGAGTTATTTTTCAAAGCAGTTAGTTTTCAGCAGATAAATGTTTAAAGAATCAGAGCATGGAATTTTGAAAACATGATAAAGTATGGCTCTGTTCTTTCTTTGAAAAGCGGGTTACTGCCTGAAATGACAATAAACCATTGTTTCTCTTTCTCCCAAAAATAATTTTTGATTTTTTTTTTTAATTCGAACAACATCTAAAGTCCCGTGTCATTCTTTTGAATGACAGACACAAGACCGTAGATATTAACGAACCGAGAAAACGCATGACAAAAAGACAATATTTTTGAAGATTTTTCAAATTTTTCAGATTTTTATGGATTTTTGAAAGTTTTATAATTTTGTATTTTGATTTTCGAAAAGATATATACAAGAGATAGATGAAGATAGACCTTTACTCCTCGTCTTCCTCCTCAAGACGCTTGAGTGTTTCGGTTGAAGATTTTCGCCAAGACGTGGAAGAATAAACTCAAAACGCCTTCTCTTGGAAGAGCTTTGGTGAAGATGTAACCGCTAACCGATATTCGCACCTCACAAAATAGAGTTCCACCACACCTTTTTCCACTTGTTCCCCGATGAAATGATGTCGAATGTCGATATGCTTTGCTCTTGAGTGTTGAACGTTGTTGCAAGAGAGCAATAGCACTTTTATTATCACAAGATGCAGAGGGATTTTGTTAAATACAAAGCCATAGTCAGATAATTGAGATCTCATCCATAAGACTTGAGCACAACAAGATGACATGGCTATGTATTCAGCCTCAGTAGAGGAAATAGAAGTACTCATTTGCTTCTTTGAAGACCAGCTCACAAGCTTATCACCCAAAACGAAAGCACCTCCGCATGTACTTCGACGAGTATCTTGACACCCTGCATGATCGAGATCTGCATAGGTCGTTAGTAACATACCGGTGTCCTCGGTACCAAAGACCCATATTGATGGTTCCTGGAGATACCGAAAACCCGTTTAACCGCTTCAAGGTGCTTTTTAGTAGGCTTAGCCTGATATCTAGCACACATGCAAACAAATAACAAGATGTCGGTCTACTAGCCGTGAGGTACATCGTGGATCCAATCATACTACGATATTTTGTTTGGTCAATCATGATCCCCGAGTGGTCCTCATCTAGTTTGGTTCGATCAATCATGGGAGTGTCAACAGGTCACTTGAATCAAATCCAAATTTCTTTAAGATCTCAGTTGCATATTTAGATTGATTTATGAAAATGCCTCCGAGACTTTGTGAAATTTGTAATCCCAAGAAAATGACATTTGTCCCATCATTGACATTTGAAATTTTGAACTCATTTCATTAGAAAACGATCACATTCCATTGGGTCAGTCGAGGCAAAAATAATATCATCAACATAAATTTGAACATGAATTAAATGTTTGCACGACTTCCTGTGAACAATGTTGGATCAACTGCTCCTTTGCTAAATCCGGTTGATAGAAGAAACTTTGACATTGTATCATACCATGCCCTTGGAGCTTGCTTTAAACCGTAAAGGGCCTTCTTCAAACGATAAACGTGAGTAGGATGCTCTTGATTTACAAATCCTTGGTTGGCGACATAGACGACTTCTTTAAGATCTCCGTTAATGCCGTCTTTACATCCATTTGATAGACTACCATGTTCTTACTTGCAGATTAGCCAAAAGATTCTAATTGCCTTGATTCGAGCCACATGAGCAAAAGATTCTTCAAAGTCTATACCCTCCTCTTGACGGTATCCTTTAGCAACTAATCGAGCCTTGTTCTTCAACACATCACCATGCTCATCAAGTTTCACTTTGAAGATCCATTTTAGAGCAATAATCACAGCACAATCTGGAGCAGGTACTAACTCCCATACATCTAGTCGATCGAACTCATGAATTTCATCTTGCATAGCATTGAACCGGCTATCTTCATTCATGGCGGTTTTAACATCTTTTGGTTCGATCTTAGAGAGTACGGAGTTGAAGAAGCACCATAAGGCATCGGTTGCAAGTTGTTTCCGTGTGGATACCGGACGAGAGGGATTTCCAATGATGTTGTCTAATGGATGATCGTGAGTCCATTTTCTGAGGTGTTCATGTGGTAGTTGTTGAGGGACCGAAGTAGCAGAGTTGATGTCTCCTGAAGAAGATGGTTCTGATGAAGATTCGGGAGCAAATATGTTTTCAAATGGAGCATCTTCAGGAGTAGCAAAGGGATTAACTTCATCATTGATGCGTAAACAGTTCCATGATGTACATTTGAAGAATGATGATTTGTTGATGAGATCTGAAGGATCGTGAGAGGTGCTTCTTGACTTAAAGATATTGAGATGAGGGATTGACTTCATTCACGGAATATGAGCACCTCTTGTTGGGATCAACACCTCATTAGTACTCGGATCATAAAGTTCATCAAACATAGGATCAAACAATTTCTTTAAATCATCTTCGGATGGAGGTACATATGGAGTTTCTTGAGAAGAGTTTGGAACAAGGGATGAACCAATTGGACTGATTTGAAGTGCGGGTCCGAACTCGAATTGTCAGAGCCATTTGACCGATCAGCTCATCAAACGTAACGTGAATTGTTTCCATGATGTTTCGGGTTCTTTTGTTGTAGATTCGTATCCCTTTTTGTTTGGTGCATACCCGACAAATACTCCAATGTCTGCTTTAGCTCTAAGTTTGCCTAAGTCTTGACCCTCATTAGTTGGATAGCACAATGCTCCAAACACACGAAGGAAAGAGAGATTAGGTTTTCATTTGTGGACAAGTTCATATGGTGTCTTTCCATGAACAGTGTGAATCATGGAACGATTTTGTGTGTAGCATGCAGTGGCAATAGCTTCAGCCCAGAGAAACATTGGAACTTTTGAGTAAATCAGCATTGTTTTAGCGGCTTCTACAAGAGTTCGATTTCGCCTTTCAACTACACCGTTCTGTTGAGGAGTTCGTGGAACACTTCTTTGATGGTTGATTCCAATGCTTTCATAGAATTCACTAAGTTGTTTGTTAACAAACTCGCCCATTGTCGTCCGGATAATTCGGACGGTTTTGTTAAGTCGAACCCGCAGCTGTTTGATGAGTTTGATGATGATATCAGGAGTTTCATCATTTGTCCTTAAGAACTTGACCCAGTTGAATCTAGAGTAATCATCAACTATAACTAACACATATTTCTTCCCAAAGATATTCTGCACTCTCATTGGTCCACATAAATCCATATGAATTGTATGAAGAACTTCTCGTGACGAGTTAGTAGGTTTGGGTTTGTGGGCATACTTCTTGCTTTTTCCCAATTGACATGTGAACAAAGATGATCCTTTTCATACTTTAGTCTAGGTAAACCTACAACTAAGTCCTTTCGGGAGAGATCATTGATGGTGCCGAAGTTCAAGTGATTGAGACGTCGATGCCATAACCATGACTTTGTTTTAGAAGCCTTTGACAACAAGCAAATTGGAGAAGACTTCATCATATCTTCTATAGAGATGATGTAAAGATTTGAACCACGAGTTCCTCTTAAAAGTTCCTTACCATCAAGTTCTCTAACAAAACAAGTATGTTTTCTCAAGGCTACTTCAAGATCGTAATCACGAATTGAGAGAACAGATTATGAACAAGACCTTCCACATAGTATACTCTAGAGATAACACTATCACCAACAACATAATCACCATAACCCATAATTGCACCGAAATGATCATTACCGAATCTACTGTCCGATGAATTTGCTCACGGTTCATGAGCGCGACCGTCTCCATCATATGCTTGGAACAAACCTGAGTCCGTGTACCACGTAACGATTTGAACGATCTGCAGTTGAACACGACAAGAATGGATAATCGATAATTGGGATCCCCATGCAAGAATGGGTTCCACTTGGTTAGTAATTGGAACACCCACATCGTAAATAGAAACATCCATATCAGAAGTAGAAGCAATGGAATCATTAGGAATAGATGCAATGCGGTGTCTCAGTATTTGACCTATTAAAAGTATGTTCACTTCTTAAGGGAATAGTTCTACCAGTAGGCATCCATTTTCTAGTGGGCATAATCTTAGCAGCTTTGAGAGGAAAACTGGTTATTCTTATGGCCAAAAGGTATCCAATAATAACCTATCTTTATAAAATTTCTTCCAGTGGGTTTCCACTGTTTTCTAACAATCTTTCGTTTTTGCCTTATTAGCATTAACAATTTTAACTGGGCATTTGACATCATTAGACAAAGCATTCACACCACATTCATGATTAGCAAAAGAATTCAAGCAGACATCATTACAAGGTTTGCAAATAGTATCAATTAATTAATTACAATGCGCCTAAGGCTAATACTAGAATCAACACGATTCCTTTTATTCAACTCAAGCTTAAAGTTCCTAGATTGGTCTTCTACTCTCTTCCAATGCACATTTTAGCTTGCAAGGTCCTATCATTCCTTGTATTGTCTTGAGACTTTGACCGGCTTGCTTTAATGTCATTGATTACTCCTGTAGAGGGAATGGGAACATTAGTTGGTTGATCTAATTTTTGCATTCCCGAACTTGATGTGCAAGGATCTGAAGTACTAGAAGGCACATTAGTGTATACTTTCTTAATACAGTGATTTGAGCTTTTTGCGCACACACTAAAGTTCACTTTCTTAGCACTAACATATCCGAATCAGAACTACTTGAAGGCACATTAGTGTTTCCTTTCTTAAGATGGCATAGAATCAGATTTCCTGCTTGGCACTAGGCATAGAACAAGGCTTCACACCTTGCCTTTTCACCTAAGGGTTTGGACATGTTGCAATTACACATTCTAGCAACTCTTGAGATCCTTTGGCCTGGAGGCAAGCAAACCTAATTTCACTATCAAGAGGTTTATTAATGAAATCCTCTTCAACAATCTCACGGAGACATTCTAGACTATCCTTAAGGTGAGCACAATAGTCATGAAAGGCATGTTCATTATTCCTAAGATGAGGAGGAATATATTTAACTGTCACAGTGTATTTGCAGTCTAAGGGTGACTTTGAGACAACATTCTTATTGAAAACAAGTGGCAGTTTCCCATTTCCGTGACTTCTCAGATTCTCAATTTCCTTTTGTAAAGACGTTATTTTTCCGTTGTTTTGGTCACGGGTGACTTTCATTGAATCATATAACTCTTTAAAATGTCGCTTAACTTTTTCATTTTCTTCTAGAAAACTCTCGCTTTCCTTTTGTAAGGCATCAACTAAGTTTTGAAGATGAAAAGTTTGAGAATTCGGAGAATCTAAAGGAGGAGGCATTTGGGAGCCTGTCACATATTGTTCGCTTTGACCCTTTAATTGAGAGATTTGGGCTTTCAACTTTCTGAACGTGTTGCAATGAGCTTGAATCGTTCATCACGCTTGTTAATTTGAAAACTCGCGTGATCAAACTCGGAGCATCCGAGGATGTCTTGATATTTGAAGTTTTGACATTTTCTTTAAGATGTTGATATTTTAGTTGTAAATTAAAATGCTCAACTTCTAGTTTAGAAAAATGTTTAACCAAATTGTCGTGATCATCCAGTTCAATTTTCTCGCTTAGTTTAGAATTAGTTTTTTCAAGCTCAATGACACGATCATGGGAGACTTTCAGTGCAACCGATAATTCATGAAATTTGGAAGCATTAATGGAACAATTTGTAGCGTGGAAAAACACATCCTGAGCAATACATTCAAAATCGTTCTCATTTAGTGTAAGCAAGTTCTTCCTCTCAATCTCATTATATTTTAGTGCTCGCTCATAGTCACTAACTTCAACTATCATTGCATCAAATTCCTTTTCCATTCCCTTAATATCAGTTTCTATCCCCTTTTAAGACTCTCAAAGTGATCTTTTAGAAGTTTAAAGAAAGGCATGACCTCGGTTAAATAACATTCTTTCATTTGCTCAAAACCCTTTCTCCTTCCGTAATACCAGTGGGTGTGATCCTTTTCTTGCAAGTTTTCTCAAAATCAACAAATAGTTGAAGTATAACATATTGGCTAATTAAGGTCTTGCTTTTAGTGGCAATTGTTCTAGGAACAAGATGCATTGGTGTATTAGGAGGATACACAGCCGCTCTAGGCATTTTCCAAAGAGGAGGGTTTGTTTCAACAATATTTTCAGCTTTTTGCTTATCTAAATCCATTTTCCAGAAAACTTGTTCGGGAGTCAACAATGTCCGAGGTTTAAACATGTTCAAGGAAATCCAGTTTTCCTTCTTGTAATCATGGGGAGTGATCTTTATTTTCTTCTCTTTACATTTAGGATCATCTAATTTCTTGTTCATCTTTTCCATAGTGACTTCATCTGATTTCTTATCTTCCTCAGTGCACTCAACGCAACTAGGTTTCTCTCTAGGTTTAAGGATTTCATTGCCATCATAAAGAACCTTATGAGCATTTCTAGCCCTTTTAATGACCTCTGGATTTGGTTCCTAAACAAGGGGAATGCTATGCTTATCGCTTAGGACCCTATGCTTAGTGATCATGTGAGCAAATTGAATGGTGTTCCCTTGTATGTACAACTTGTTTTCAAGTTTGTTTTTCAAAGTTTTCGGATTAGAAAAATCTTTCAAGAGTTTTGATTCCTTTGCATTAAATTCTTGCTTAAGCATTTTCACATTTTCTTGAAGTTCTTGTTTTTGCTTAGCGGTTTTAGAAAGCTTTTCTTGCAAGGAATTTAACTCTTGTTTTAATACTTCTTCTAAAAAATTACTTTTTCTAATGATTGTACGCACTTGGTCATCCATTTCCCGCTCACGAGTGGTCAACTCAAATTTAGCACGTTGTTCATAAATAGCAACACGTTCTTTATAGGCATTTAGTTCGACATTACGGACTCATCAAAAACAATGCAAAGGTGTATTCATAAAAATATAGTCATTGTTGATCAGAGATGCATCACTTGATTCAATTTCACTTTCACTTTGTTTCACATATTGATCATATGGGACAACATTGATATTACCCATATTTTCAATATTTGATACAATAGTTTCAGTTGAGTGTACTTTGTCATGCATCTGTTGCACATCAGCATTATCGTATAGTTTTAATACCTCTGAGATGAGTTTGTCTTTGGATGGGCCACCTTGTGGTGAAGAGGAAACCTTGGGAGAAACCATTGGAGAAATGCTAGCCATAAAGATTGTGTGTGAAGTAGGTCCATCATCCACATCGAAGTCGATGCATCACAATCAACTTGAAAGGCATTCGATGATTGTGACCTATCTCCTGAATAGGCTCGCCATCCACATCTGCATCATAGGTCTTGGCATTGCTCTCAACTAGAAACAACAATTCCTCTTCATCCAAAGCATCACCATTATCCGAGCTTGTACAAGCATCTTATCTCTGAAGTAATCGATTCTCAGTGGACGCTTTGGAGATGTGCGCCTTGCAATGTGTCCCTTACCACCACAGTTATAACATTTGATCGGCTTAGCTTGACCTTGATTACCATTCCTTCCCGATTCTCGATTTGCCACATATTCTCTACCGCTCCACCTCTTCCTTGTCATATCTTTCTGAACTGGTTGCACCATGATCCTTCCCATCTTAACTAGAGCATGATTGTGGGATTAGATTGGAAGCGCTCTGATTTCATTGTTTGTGTGAAGATGGTTGGTATGTGGACTGAGTGTCAAGTTTTGTTTAACCATGAGGGCTAGTTGATTAATGAAGTGTCCCACTTGCATCAGGCATCGCTTGTTTGAATCTTGGATCGAATGAGTTTGTGATTGCCATCACCATGGGTATAACTTGATATGCTTTGGTGGTGATTCCAATGTTTGAGTAGAAGGCAGTTGAATCATTTGATGAGCTTGTCTCTCCCGATTGTTTTGAATTGTTCAAGAATCCTCTTTTCAAACATGGCATGTCTCTCATTCTCAAGAAGGAAGGCATAGAGTTGCTCATAGTTTGTATTCTTCAATCCTTTAGTGAGCTTCACGGAAGTGACAAACTTGTGCCATTCGGGATTCATGTTGTTCACAAATTTTGAGTTCAAATGAATGTTAGGCATAGTCATTCTGATGTTCCTCATGTCATTCAACAACTTATGAAATCTCACATAGTACTCATAGACACTCTCATCCGGTTTCATCTTGAAGTGTTCAAATTCATCATAGAGTTGTGATTCTCTGTCTTCCATAGTTAATTCAACCCGAGAGAAGCATCTTGACATTATCCCATCCGCCTTTGCTTCTGTTGTGATTGATCAGCTTGTAGATGTCTTTAGGAAGACCTTGAAGAACAATGTTAGAAGCCCCGATATCAAGATCGAATCTCTTTTTCTCCTTATCATCAAGCTCATCATACATCTTTGGTCCGTCCATTCCGTAAATCAGAGTTCCATCTTCAGCAGTATCAAGTACATCTCTAGTCGTCTCAACTCGATACGGTCCTTCATCAATGGATTTGAGAATGTTGACACCATTTTCCTTTCCAAGGCAGCATAATCGATTCGTTGAGCCCAAGAATCGTAGTCATCTGTCAAGCATGGGTGGACGAAAGTACCAACCAGCTTGAACATCCTCAACAACAGTGGAGATGATAGTAGGAACGTTGGTAGACATGTTAACAGATTATACGGAATTTTATAACTCTATGATTAAACCGGGAAATAGATTCTTTCACGGGATTTTACTAAATCAAGAGAAAACCGTAAACAATCACCCAAGTCGCTAGAAGATAATGCACCAAGTCGCTAACACCTAATTCGCTACACCCCCAAGTCGCTAAAGTCCCAAGTCGCTAGACAAATGCAAGTCACTCAGTAGTAACTCGCTAAGCCTCAAGTCGCTAGCAAAATTTTGGCAGGAATTCGCTACTCAAGTCGCTAAAACTTCAAGTCGCTAAAGAGCAACTCGCTATAGACCAAGTCGCTACCACCAAGTCGCTACCCGTAGTGGAGAGTCCACTACTTGTACCGTTAATCGCTAGGTCTAAGTCGCTAGCTCCAAAGCAGTAACTCGCTAAAAAATTGTTAAGCAAGTCGCTACGAAGAAAGAGATCCGTATATCAAGTCGCTAGCAAGAAAACCACATAAACATCACTTTTCAATCCAAAAACAACCCAACCAAGATGATTCAAGCTAACCAAATGAAAACCTAAACACTTGTGATGATTCTAAACATAAAAGTACTAACAAAATCCAAGCTTTAACACAAGAAATCAATGATGATGCAAAACCACTAAACTTTTATCACTCAAGCTTCCACTCATGAACAACGTACACTCGAATCGTAACAAACTTAAAGCCATAACGAACGCAATTCAGACCGAGGAATATAGGGATCTCGTCGCTAAACCTAACCTGAGATGAATTGTGTTAAACAACTGAGATCGAAAATACTAAGGATAGTTATCGGAAGGATTTTGAGATATTTATACCCAAGAAAAAGATTAAATTACAGCTGACTTAAAATGCAAATTAAAGGAAATAAAAGATAAAATATATTAAATAAACGCTATCACTATTTTAAAATTGATGAATGTTTAAAACCTAAAATAATACTTTTAAATAAAATTACGTAGACGCACAAAATAAACTGAATTTTTAAGAAATAAAAGCCCAAATATAAAAAATGACATTTTTACAATCCTAATAATAAAATAAAATTATTAGAAAGAAAATTATTTACAACTATTTATTTATTTATTAAATAAAACTATTTAAAAAGACACTAAATACAAGAAAATATAAAAATAACCTTGGAAAATAAAATTGTATATAACTTAGAAAAAATCTAAAATATGATAAAACTTATTTTAAAACTGAAAATATATTTTTAGACTTTTTATTTATTTATTATTAATTTAATACTATTTAAAACTAATTAAAATGCTAGAAAATACTATTTAAACCAAGAAAATTATGGAAAATATTTTTTATGACTTTATATTTATCTTAATCTAGGAAAATTGAAAACATATTTTTTTAAGCTTTTTCTGATTTATTTGCAATAAAAGCTAATTAAAATGCCTTAAAAACAGTTTTTAATTAAGAAAAATAGCAAACCTGACCTAGAAAAATGTGAAAATTCAGAAAGTCTAAAATAATATCCTAATCTAGGAAAATAGAAAAACATGGGCTTGAAGTGGGATTATGTAATCACAGTGAAAGTGCTTAAGTAAAAGACTGAATAAGCACAAGGTACAAACAGGGCACCAAACCTTCACAGAAGCTAACTTATGCTATATTAAGTCTAAATTAGCTAATTAACAAGATTTTAATTATTAAATAAGCTTAAACTAGTTTTGAGCTTATTGGATTAGTAATGAAAACAAAGGATTGAAGTGGCACCTTTAAATTATCAGATAAGCTAAATAAATAAGCTAAAGGTAAAAATGTATATAGGACCTAAAGATAACCTAGCCTACTATACTTGGACCAAAAATCAGCTCTCATTAAAGCTTGAATGAAGCTTGTGAACAAGTTTCATTATACTGCAGGCACACCCAGTATGTTGAGTGGTGCACATGTGGCATGCATTTTGAAAAGGGGTAAAAAGTAATATTTTAAGGACTTAATAAGCTGATTGGGTAAAAGCTAGTATTTTTCTAATTTAATTTAGCAGCTAAACTTTACTATCCCAAAAGCTTAAAGGCTAAATCTTAACAGTAAGATCACAAGAAAATTGACAAGTTTATTCAAAAACTGCATTTAAGAAAATTTTGACTTTTTAAATTAAGAAACAGTTTGACTTTTATGAACTTTAAATTAATCCTACTTACTAATTATGATGTATTAAGGTAAACTAAGACTGATTTGATCAATGGTAACAACTTATGAACATGGAATCATGATCATGAATTATGAAAGTCAAACAGACAAGATACAAGATGATATTAAAATCTATTTTGACTTATGATCTAACAAGCACAGGTTTTATTGGTTTAGATGAACTAATTAGACCAAGTGAGATATGCACCAAATAAAAACAAAGGCTAGAATATCCTTTATCATAGTTAAACAAAGTAAACCAAACAGTCCTTTATTAGACTGTTTTTAAACTTTTCAAAGCAAATCACTGATCTAGACCATACTATCTATTGAAATACTTATACTAACTATATTGAGACAGATTCAAACTGAAATTAACATCATTTAAATACTTAAACTAAAAATTGCAAATTATGAGAAAGTAGCTTACAATTTGAATCCAAGTACAAAACAGAGAACCATAAGCCAAATTACCCTTCCTATAGCTTCCCAAGAAGCTCTTATACCAAGGCCATCCAATATAAACCTTGCTCCAGCTTTCTTGTATCTTTCACCATGTATTTTTATTTTTCAACATTTTTTTGGTGTTTTTGATATTTTTGGTATTTTACTTCTAAACTGAATTTAAGGGTTTCTAATAGCTTTTATAAGCTATATAGGAGCTTATGTGGGCTTATGAGTCCAAATTAACAAATACAAACAACATTAGAACATTATGAGATTTTAAGCTCAAAAATGCATAAACTTGAAAATGATATTAAGACTTGAAATTGATGATTGGAAAAGGTTCACATACACTTAGATAACTTAAATAAATTACTTGAAAGATTTAAATTACACTAGGAAGCTTAAAATAAAAAAACGACATACATTAAACTAATCTACACTACTTTGCTTTTCTTCTTCTCGCTTCTTTCTTATAGATATAAAAGCATCCTCTCACATCTCTCTGACATTTCCACTTTGAGTTATGGCCATTGATCACAAAATGATCATGGCCTTTGAATTGCAAATTACGCCAAAAGTCCTAAAGTTTATCGCGAGGCGCTAAGCAATTAAAGAACTTGGAGGATGTGTCAGTAGGGACAAGTAGGTGAGAGTGTAATGAGCTGTGGAAAGTGAAGAGTAAAAGGAGGGATGGAGTGGTACAGTGGAGTTGGGAAGCGGATGAACAGTGTCGGGCCGGGTTTTATTTTTAAAACATTGGTCTGCTTGGGTATCGGGTTGTTAGGATCACAGCACTGGTTGGATTTGGTTTGTGCTTAATTTAGGTCCATTTGGTTTATTATTAATACAAGCCCAAGGACCAAATGTGTAATTCTCACAAAGTTATTCCAAGGACTTATTATGCCAAATATGATAAACCAAGGACCATACATGTAATTATTTTCCATTTTTAAATGTCCAAGGACCAAAACCTGCCAAGTTTGAAACTGAGAGACCAAATATGTAATTTTCCAAAAGTTATCATAAAGGACCAATTATGCCACAATTGAATAGTACAAGGTTTATTTTTGATAAATTTCCATTTTTAAATTCACCAAGGACTATTTATGACATTTTTCAAAGTCAGGACTAAAGTTGTCATTTTACAAATTTTAAACTTTAAAAGGTTTATTTTGACAACTTTTGAATCCCATGGACCTTAAATGACTTTTTACAAGTTTTTGAATTACCAGGGACTGTTTTTGACAACTTTTGTAAATTGGGGGACTAAAACTGCCAATTATGCAAACTTGATACGTTTTTCACCAGATTTTGATATTTTTGCATTTAAAACACATAAAACACTTGTTTGTGATATTTTCATCATTTTGATGCATTTTCAGTTTTCTGATTGTTGCAATTTCCAGATAGACAAAAAATGATGAGTATTTAGACACTCATCAATCAACCAAATGATGCAAAAACCACTAAACTTTTTCAAACTCAAAAACCACCTAAAAACCACTAGAAATCCAAAGATGTGTAAGATATGATCTAACCATGGCTCTTGATACCAATTGTAGGATATTGGATTTTCACAAACACATCATATCATAACTCTAAGTGGGCGTATAAAGGTGAGTTCTAGAGAGAGAAAGTTAGAGGTTTAGGGAACTTAGTGAGAGAAAGTGAAAGATATTATTATGAGCTCCAACTCTCTACCTTGGGAGGTAGAGAGTATTTATAGTCTTACACAAAACGCCACACAACGGGCTGTGGATCAGGCATACAGTGGGTAAAGACCCGTCCGTCCCCACACTGGTTACTTAACAAAATAATACTTAACTAAATATAACTATGACTACGAGCATTCTAACGATTACATATACTTGGGTGACCGACTCACTTTAATGGAATTTCTAATTCCCAATTGCACACTTTCAAGATTCCCTACATTAATAGCCTTGACCACTCATTACGATATTTTATTTGACCATTACAAGTGATTTCGACAGTATTATTCATCACTATTTTATTCGACTAATTCAACCACTCATTAAACCTGTGTTTCATTCGACCATTAAACCCAGTTTGTCGACCAATTTCTCGATCCACTCTACTGTTTATCGACCATTGTTTGTCACCAAACCCTAAACGTTTCCAACACCATAACTGATCATTACAAAACCCTTATCAGTTTCTCATCATGACTGACACCAATTTAATAACCACTTAACTCGATATCTTGCAAGGTCTCTTGGTCAAACTTGGATATAATGGTTTGACTCCCACTGTGCACAATACCCCTCGTGTGCAACTTAATACTACTCCTATGGTGTTTTATTCGAGTCCATATTATGTTTCTATGTCAGGCCCACAATTTTGTTATGTTACTCCAACACGCGTTATGGACCAAGTTCTTTTGGACCTCGCCATGCACCAGATCCACAACTAGTCCAAACCTGGGCAAGCGGGTCCGCAGGTATGCGTGGCCGGGAGGGCCGGGGGTCAGAATGCACATGTGGTGCACTGTGGAGTTCAAGGGAATCATATAGGTCAACCGGGGGTCTTTCGCCCGGTTCAGTTCGGCACGCAGTTCATCAGGGGTCGGGGGTGCAATTGGTCAAAAAGGTCAACCTGGTCCCGCGGGTCAAGAAACTATTTCGCCACATGCTTTTACTGCCGGGACTCTACCGGATACTACTTCCGGTAATTGGAATATGGACACAGGTGCGTCCTCACATCTTAACGATAATGTTCATAATCTTGGTGATGTTTTTAATTCGTGTATTTATTCATCTGTTGCTGTTGGTGACGGGCATTCTATTCCCGTTACTAACTCTGGACATAGTATTTTGCCTACGCCTTTTCGCCCTCTTCATTTAAATGATGTTTTAATTACTCCTAAAATCGTCAAAAATTTGATTTCCGTTCGTCAATTTGTTTGTGATAATTATTGTACTGTTGAATTTGATCCCATTGGTTTTTCTATTAAAGACTTTCATACTCGCCGGGTGCTGCTCCGGTGTGATAGCACTGGAGATCTATACCCTGTCACGCAACCCTCTCCTATTCCTCAAGCCTATCTCACTAGTCAGAATACGTGGCATCAACGACTTGGACATTCAGGAAGTGAAGTGTTACATCGTGTTATTTCCAAGAATTCTATTTCGTGTACTAAGGAGAAGTCTCCCTTGCTTTGTCATGCGTGTCAGCTTGGCAAACACGTGAAACTTCCGTTTGTTAGTTCTTCTACTTTAGTTAAGTCTTCTTTTGACATTATTCACTTGGATTTGTGGACTTCCCCAATTCCGAGTCTGTCTGGTTTTCGTTACTATGTTTTATTTTTAGATCATTATTCACAGTTTGTTTAGGTTTATCCTTTAGTTAATAAATATGATGTTTTTTCCAAATTTTTGTTGTTTCGCAATTTTGTTAAAACTCAATTTAAGAGTGAAATTAAGTCGTTTAAGTGTGATCATGATGGTGAATTTGATAACCACTCATTTCATAAATTATTTGCCGACAATGGGATTGAATTTAGATTTTCTTGTCCACGCACTTCCCAACAAAATGGAAAATCCGAAAGGATGATTCGCACCATTAATAACCTAATTCGGACATTACTGTTTCAAGCTCATCTCCCTCCTAACTATTGGGTTGAAGCCCTCAACATGGCAGTTTACCTCTTGAATATATTACCATCCCGTGCCATTGACAATGAAGTCCCATACACCCGCCTTACTGGCACTACACCAGCTTATAGTCTTTTACGTGTTTTTGGGTGTCTTTGTTACCCTCATCTTGATGTTGACCACAAACTTGGAGCCCGTGCTACACCTTCCATATTTTTGGGCCATGCTACTAATCATCGTGGCTACCGTTGTCTGGACCTCAACACCAATAAAATAATCATTTCCCGACATGTTACGTTTGATGAAACAGTTTTTCCGTTTGGTTCCACGATACCCAATGTCCAGTCCCCTCATATGATTTTTTGGACGACACCTCAAATTTAATCTCCAATATCATTAAACAGTCGCCTACATCTAGTACTTCTAGCTCTCACCTCAACTAAAACTCCTCTTACCTACCTCACCTTTACGCCTGCTCCTACTATCTACACTGATGAGAGTAATGCTCCTACACACGATCCACCTTCCCCAATTGCTCCTCATATTACCACCCCACTTCCCACACATGCTACTAGCCCATTTAATCAACATCCCACCCCCGTTTCCGTTTCCCAAGATCCACCAACTCCAACTGTTAATCCAAATCCGGTTTTGATTCATCCCATGGTTACACAATACACTTCTCGTGTCGGGACTACTCATCCTAATCCTAAGTATGTGGTCATGTGTCCACTGTTTCTCCTTCACTTAGGTCGTATAAGGATGCTCTTGATGATCTAAATTGGCGAAATGCTATGTTTGATGAATATAATGCGCTATTAAAGAATAAAACTTGGATTTGTGTACCTCGTCCTGCGGGTGTCAATATTGTTAGGTGTATGTGGTTATTTCGCCATAAGTATTTGGCTGATGGCACTCTTAGTCGTACAAGGGGCACGCCTTGTTTCCAATGGTAGCACACAGGTGGAGGGAGTAGATGTTGATGAGACTTTTAGTCCGGTTGTTAAGCCGGGCACCATTCGGACTGTTCTTAGTTTAGCTATTTCTCGACATTGGCCTATTCATCAACTTGATGTCAAGAATGCGTTTTTGCATGGTGATTTGGCTAAAACGGTTTATATGCATTAGCCACCTGGTTTTCGGGATCCTGAGCATCCGGATTATGTTTGTTTATTACAACGTTCTCTTTATGGTCTTAAGCAGGCGCCTCGGGCATGGTTTCAGCGGTTTGCTGCTTATATTCTTACTGTTGGGTTTACTTCGAGTCGGTGTGATTCTTCTTTATTTATTTACCGACATGGTAATGATACTGCTTTTCTGCTACTATATGTGGATGATATTGTGCTTACTGCTTCCTCTGATAGTTTATTACAGCGGATTATTGCTTCTTTGCATTAAGAGTTCTCTATGACAGATTTGGGTGCTCTTAATTATTTTTTAGGTGTGTCAGTTACACGTGACTCTTTTGGGATGTTTTTGTCACGGCGTAAGTATGCTATGGATATTTTGGAGCGTGCACATATGGTTGGTTGTAACCCTTCTCGGACTCCTGTTGACGCTGAGTCTAAGTTGGGTGATGATGGTGATCCGGTTTCTGATCCTAAGTTATATCGGAGTCTTGAAGGTTCGCTTCAGTATCTCACTTTCACTAGAACTGATATTACTTATGCTGTGCAGCAGTTTTGTCTATATATGTATGATCCTCGCGACCTCATTTTACTGCTCTCAAGCGGATTTTATGGTATGATCAGGGGACTTTGGCTTATGGTTTATAGTTATTTTCTTCTACTACTAATTCCTTGGTTGCTTATTCGGATGCTGATTGGGCTGGTTTTGCCTTACCACTATACCTCATTCACTTCGCCGGTCTACATCGGGTTATTGTGTTTTTCTTGGCAACAACTTACTTTCATGGTCCTCAGAACGTCAGCCAACGATTTCTCGTTCCAGTGCTGAGGCTGAGTATCGTGGTGTTGCCAATGCTGTATCTGAGACATGTTGTCTTCAGAATTTATTACGTGAGCTTCATACACCATTGTCCTCTGATACTATTGTTTATTGTGATAATGTGAGTGCAGTGTACTTGTCCTCTAATCCTGTTCAGCATCAGCGCATAAAGCACATTGGTCAAGTTCGCGATTTGGTTGCTACTGGTCAAGTTCGAGTTCTGCATGTTCCTTCTCGGTTTCAGTATGCTGATATTTTTACCAAGGGTTTACCTTCTGTCTTGTTTGCTGAGTTTCGTGACAGCTTGAGTGTTCGGTCTCCTCCCGCTCAAACTGCGGGGGAGTGTTAGTCGATTAGTATAAGGCTTAGGCCTGTTATGTGTTTAGACCCATATTGTATCCTATATATATTTATCATGTACCAAACATTATATTCATTCAATATACACAAACTTACAATTTTTGATAACCAAGACAGGGTCGTTAATCCCATAGTACTATCCACAATATTTGCGTTCACTAGTGGTGACTAATGGTTCATGATGTAGAGGTCTTTTGGAAAGTTACTTAGGCAATAATAATATCAGGAAAACAACATACAGTTTTCAAGTAATTATGATCATAAAAGTAGTAGTAGCATGTATTCTCTCCCAAGGAGTTTATAAAACAGTTAAAAGAGTAAAATTGGGGCTATGAACTCACCTCAGTCTGAAGCAACGCGCAAATCAAAACTAACACGACTGGCATCAAAAAGTGTAATACAACAGTATCACAATGTAGCAACGCACAACGATACAAGAGTACAGGCACAACAGTATGTCATAGGCACAACCTACTAGTACACGGCTTATCTCAGAATACGTCTCGTAAAGTAAATGACTTTTCAAAAGACAAAGTGTCTTAGTTTTCGTGGAATACTCGTATTCATTGTTTAGAAAAGTCCATTATCAATGTCACAAAAAGTTTAGTATTAATGTTTTGTGTGGTGGTAAGAAAGCAAAGACTCGACATACAACTCACGCCAAATGGAACTCATACTATCGCAACTCACACTAAGACATCATATATATCCCAATATAATATAAGGAATAGTCAAGAAATATTGACCAAGGCTCAAGTCAAGTAGAAAAAGACAAGATAGAAGTCGAGAATAAAAAAACCTAATTACGTCGAGGAAGAAATAACCAAGGATATGTCAAAAGAGAAGTCAAGGGGTAGTTTCGGTATTTACCCAGTAATCCCCAACAGTTTAGAAAAGTCAATTAGGTTTTATAAGAAACTCTATTTAATAATAAAGGTTTCATAACTTAACAAAACATAGGTCTAGATTCTTGTCGGGCTTTATAGAAATAAAAGGCTTTCAACTTAAAAGTATATGCTTGAAAAGTTTTATAAATATTGGCATGACAGTCCGTGTATACAACATTTCTAAGTCAAAAGACTTTAATAAAACTTGATTTCCAAAACATTATGTCCCGACAAGTTTATAATTAAACATGTGTTTGTGTTTATTAATCCAACACGATTCAATAATAGATTAACTAAATAGTATTAATAGATAATCAAATTTTGGACTATTCATTAGCTATCGGGTGTTATAACTCATTATTAGTTTAATATGATAATTTTTGTCAACTACGAGTAGAGTCTAATATATCATCTCCGTCTCGGCCAATATTCCAATTCATCCAATATAGTCCATATGTCCAAGATATATAAATACAAGTCAAATAGTTGTCTAATAATATTAATCCATATACATATCCAAATCACAATCCGTATCCAAATTAAATTCACAATCCCAAATATCGAATACCAAATCCAAGTCCCATTTCAAATTATCCGAAACGTACCGAGGAAACACAAAATTCAACGACAATAAATAAGTTAGTTCGTTATATAGATAATCTGTAAAATAGTTAGACACATTTTTATAAATTATCAAATCTCAAACACTCTCTTAGAATGTTTTGGCCCATTAACAAAATAAACTAACACACCCTTTAATGATTGTTGGGCTTAAGAGCCCGATCCAAATCCAAAAATCTTTCACACACACGCATACGTAATAACACATTTTATACTCTTTTACAAAAATAAAAATAACTTCTTTTGTTGAAACCACTTTACAAGTTTAACTCTCGACACCGTAGGGTGTCCTGACACTAAACCGTACCATACGACACTACGTTGTGGTGTCCTTAGCCAGAGCAAACAAAACACGCCACATAACACTAAATGTTACCACGAGATATGAATTAAGCTAAAATTACTATCGGCATGGGCAATTCCAAACCATTACACCCTCGGTTTTGATGTGAAACCGAGACTCAAACAATAACACCCCATTGGGTCATTTTTAAACCGAGTCAAACAAACACTCTCTTGTGCCTCGTCGAGCTACACCGAACAAGGAAACACCACTCTTGTGGTATTCTTGCTGTGAACAGACACAAAACAAAACAACTTACCCTATGTGGGTTTCGTTGAACCAAGTCTTCAACACAACCACATGCTCATAAAATCTAGCTAACCTCAAATAAGAAGATAAGCATTCGACCTGAAATAAGTAGTTCTCCACCAAACCCGTGACCAATCGGATTTGACCCGACCCGAAAACGCAACAAATCAATCAAACACCATTTGAAATTTATACCACACGAATCGATTTATCAAAAACATTTTTAATCGGTTTAAACCCACAAAAACTTGACAACGATTCACAACCAGTTTCAAAAATAAAAGTAACATATATTAATGGTTTAGGTACGTATGTCATACCACAACGAGAAGAGAAAAATTCAGAAACGAGGAGGTGGTTGTGGTGACAGTCGACAATGAAGGTGATAACCGAAGGTGCGGGAGAGAGGCTGCGGTGGTGGTGGCGACACTTATAACCCCACGGCAGCTCCAAATCCACCATCAAAACCGGGTTCAAACCCAAAGCTAACATACCCGATCTAGATCTAAGTAAACCTCACGAATCAGAACCCTAACCCATGCAAACCATACGCGGCCCGATCTACAACTACAACCTCCAAACCGCGAACACAAACTAACCAAGCCTTAAATTTTTAATAACCCGCGCGTGTGACAGTTTTGGGGCGCATGCTACGCGTATAAATAACCACAAGAATGTGATCTATCATTTTGGGTAGGAGGTGGTGTCACACGAGACAGCGGCCGGTGTTGGTGGTCGGCGGTGGCTGGTGAAGAGGGAGGGAGAGAGAGTAAAAAGTAAGCGTGTGTGTGTGAGAGAGAGAGAGAGAGAGAGAGAAAGAGAAATGGGGGTATTTATACCCCTGGAGGGACCAAGCTTGCTAATTTGCAAACTATAAGGCGCGTCCAGTTAAGAGGTTAAAGGACCAATCTTGTAATTTCTTCAATCTTTCAATAAAACGCTTCTCGAGCTCGTTTCAGTCACCAAAATTCGTCGTGAAAACACGAAAATTACGCCATCGTTCTTAAAATCATTTTTATAATAAAAAAGACTATAAATATGACTATCTTCTCACAAATAATACAAAAATCAAATCTATTTAACGGATGTGCCAGGACGCGTTATGTGAGCCCGTTTAATTAGTATGTGAGTCACGTCACAAAGTTGGTTGACGAGTATCCTTCGTTGTTGCATCGTTTAAATGAACGAAAAATTTACACATGAAAATGGTTAAGTAACCTTTATAATAGAATACTTCGTATTTAACATTAATTAATTAATTGGAAAATTACAGGTTGTTATAATTAGGTTGACCAGCCAAGAATGCACAAATTACAACATCACTCAAGTTATCAATATTGGCATGAGTAACTTGAGTGCTAGCAGTATTAACTTCATGAGCAGTATTAACTGCTCCATCAAGGCTGCTAGAAATGTTGTTTGAGGACACAAATGCCATGTTTGTGCTTGAGCTTGAGCTTGAGCTTGACTTCCCTTCGACTTCTGGCTAATATACCTTGAGATTGTTGTAAAGGTCATCCAAGCTCATTGTTTCCAGATCAAAATTGTTTCTCCACACAACAACATATGTGTTCCACTCTGGTGAAAAGCTTCTTAGCAGCTTCTGATTGACATCTTCTTGAGATATCTTCTCAGCCATAATCTCCAATTGACTGACAATATTTTGAAGCATATTAAAAGTTTCATCAAGCATCTCTAGAAACTTATGCGGTACAGTTCTCATACTGTGGCTTCAAGAGATGTTTTTTAGTCTTCTTGTAGCTTCATTCCCTCCAATCTTTCCCAACAAGCTTTCAGTAATGACTGCATCTTTAATGGAGTTAAAGGTAACTGATGTCATTAGGATGACATCATCAAAGGTAGATCTAGCCTTCATCTCCAATCTTCTCTGTAGCTTGTCTTCATAGTTGTGAAGCCACTAGACCCACTTTACCATCATTCACGAATGTGTGGTTTTTGGCAATATGTTACCATTCTTCTATGACCTTCTAGAGAGAATAGGTCCATAGCTGATATACTGCTCAATTCTTATCCTCCCATATGTCATACTCTCTAGGTTTGAAAGCATTGGTTACCTTAGAAGTAGCGAACCCTATGTGGCATATTTGAATCCTGTCTTGTTCTAGATTACATTTCTAGATCACAACTCTGAACCACTTGTTGATCCCAATAACACTAGATACAATTCCTTTAGCTTGTAAAGAATTAGTTATACTAGATAAATCTAGTACAACTATTATAGAAACTGTTTTGAATGTTATCAAAGATTATGCAGAATTTAATATTTTGTTAGGTCACTAGTTTTACAAACACAAGTTATATAGAAAGGAGATGGGGCGATTGAACAAGTTATCACACACACACACACACGTATAATAATGCGGTTAAGGCAAAGAGAGGTGTGAATGAAAAGAACTTGAACAACCAACCTTCAAATGAAGGTTATTACATGGTTTATATAGGCAAGGAGCTAGGGCAACACTCCTCCCTTCCTTCCTATTCCTTATTGGACATAGGCCTAAGCTTATGGGCCTTCTACATAAGCTTGACCTTAAACAAACATAAAGGCCATAATAAAGCTACCTATTACATATGAAATATAAATACTTGAAATACTGTTTAGGAGTGATTCCAACAATCTCCCCTCAAGTATATATGAATGAAAACGGTGAAGGCGTTGATGTAATAGTAGCAGTGACGTCTTCTGACATTCTTCTTTCTTGTGAGAAGAATTGCCTTGATTCGAACAATCTCCCCAGTGTAGAGAGATAGTTATCTTTGAACAGTTATGCTTTGACGTCATCTTAACTTTGTTCTTTGATCATTGTTCTTTGTGATGAAAGTGATAGTATGTTGTTGTC
Source organism: Chrysanthemum makinoi (assembly GCA_910596185.1). Lineage (NCBI taxonomy): Eukaryota > Viridiplantae > Streptophyta > Magnoliopsida > Asterales > Asteraceae > Chrysanthemum > Chrysanthemum makinoi. Next base: position 219,464,109 of record OU343224.1, read on the forward strand.
TGCATCGGTCTGCCTCAGGTCTGCTTCGTTGCTCCAGTGTCTCCACATCATTCTTCAACATGCTCACACGCTCTTTGACGTTGGATTTCAGTACTGATGAAGTTCTTTAAGTCTTTAACTTTGTAGATTCTTTGGTTTGACGAAGAATCATTCTGACTGTTGTGTTGCTTTTGAATAGAACTTCCATTAGTGATGATGTTGGCGTGAGCATGAGAAGAATCTGCACGATCATCCCGCTCCAGAGCTTCCATAAGAAGAAAACATTTCAAACGGTTAGTAATAAGCGGTTTCCGCCACTTACAAGTTTGAACTTCGAGAGTGTCAACAGCATAGTGTGAGGACACAACTCTAATTCTTACAAAGGCCGTTCCTGAACTGGAGTCCCACAAGTGAGATAACGCGATGTACCGAAGTACATCTACAGTTCAGATGAGTCGCTGAGGTACACCGAAGCATCACCTCACGACTGTAGACCGTTTGAGACACACTCTGCGTAATCCACGGGGAGTTACCGAAGTGACCTGCTGACAGGGCTGTTTGATGTTGACCTTGGCAGGAGTTTCCATTCAATCACTGAGGATCACAGATGTGAACCTCTCATAAATGTTCTCGACAGATTGCTAAGATCTTTGAAGGACTCGATATGAACCACTGATGATCTTATTAGTTGATCATCAAGTGATTAAATGTCAAGTGTTCCTAAGAGATCTTTTGATGAATCTCGTGGCTCTAGACTCAATAGTGCGTTTTGGTTTTCCTGAGCGGAGACTAGGGAGAGGGTCTCCTTCTTCAATACCAGCAATCTCTAGGAGAAAGCCGATAGTTTACGTAGGGTTCCCTGTGAGAATGAAACAAGCTTCTGTTGAGAGAAACTTGAGTGGATAAGAAGGTTTAGTGCATGCGTCACTGGGTCCATGACGACTTTTAATCTTCAATACCGGCGTCACTAAGTGACAACCAGTAGCATATGAATTGAACCCGGTGTCTGCCCTAAGTTGAATAATCTGGAGGGCTATTTCTTTTCACCCTTTTCTTTGCATTTCTTTTTAATTCTTCAACTCCTTCTTTCTCCGATTCTCATTTTCTCCTTTTTTACAATCATACCTAAGGACTTCTAACACTAACTATTTGTAGTGTCCTTGGGTAGATCCCTCCGGCTCTGGCGGATCATAGGACGGTTATTCCTAACCTTAGTCACCTTATAACTCCATGACTAACCTATGTTTGCCATTAAAACCACTGTATGAAAAAATGTCTCTCAAAGGGTTTGTTAATGAAAAAACATGTTTGAACCATTGTGAGATATGATGTTTTGCATAAATACTCCCCCTCCACATGTGCTTAATAGTTTTAATGGTTAAATGCACAGTGAGGAAAGAGCGCGCACATTTAGAATTGATCCACTGAAGATAGACAATCCCCCGCGAGACACGTTACGTTGCATAGTTAAAGAGTTACATTGTCAGCTTTTAGGTGACAACTAGCTCTAATAACTACCTTGAAGGTGTAGACAAACCTTGGAAGGTTGTCAAACCCGTCAGAGTTCATGTCTACCAAAAGTTTCTCGAATGGTACATTCTACTCAGACAAGTCCTTTGCGAGACACGTTTACATCACTAGCGAACTAGCTTGAAATTATTACCCGTCCAGGACAAGTCTTTTCGAGTTACTAACAGTTTAGTACCGTCAATTCGTTGGTTAAGTCTTATTCATTTGCATTTTTTGTACAACATATTTCTTATCACACAATTTTCTCCCCCTCAAAAATGGCATATTAAAGTGTTATTTTTGAAACGTTTGAGAATAAATATGACCATTTCGAGTGTTGCGGGAAGAATGACCACTGTGAACAATTTGTGAACAAAGTTTCAAATACTCCCCCTCAACAAGTGATATAAACGGTTGAGGTTTTGAAAGTCTTAAGGGGAAGTACTTGTTCTTTTGAGCAAAACCTTGAAAAATGAAAGGTTTGATAGGTTTTACTCAAAAGTAAGAAGCTTTCGCTCCTTTTCTAAGGATTGTGGCACTGAAGCGTACCACAGGGTCCTTTCTTGACAATTACGGGTTGTACACTGTTATGTGTGCACAAGCCATAGACATATTAATCATACATCAAAAATTATATGAAGAAAACAATTCAAGGGGTACCAGGAAGTGCAGTGATGTTCCCAGGAGTGCGCACAGGGCGTTGAAAGCCGGTGATGTTTCTCCTGGGTCGACCACCAACATAGCTCTCCAATCGTCTGAACTGATCCTTTCTGAACAACCGTTCATCAATCATGGTGATGATCCTTCTCACATCCCTCCTTTCCTGAGAATTCCAGCGCTTACGAGACCCACTTTCAGGCGTATATCCTTCAACCTGTACGCTAATCCGTCCCTAACCAGCTTCAAAGTATGATCCCCGAATTTCTGAAGATCACTACACGCCATTAAGCAGTTTCTTTGAAGTTCACTGCGGTAAACAACTCCGAAAGGTTTGCTGATGAGCGTATATTGAGGTAGCTGATTGAGATCGGGAAGAGTAAGCGTTGGAGGAGTGAGGTTGACACGCGTCTGATAAGATTCAACAGCCATCTGGATATCTTCAACACGTTCTTTGATCACGATGCGTCTAATGAAGATGAGAACTGACTTGATAAATTCACGTTGAACTTCAGTCGAGAATTGTCTCATACGACCCTGTACTTTGGCAAGGTACATGTCTTCGATGTCGTTGAGGGACAAGTTCTCAAAGTCAGCCTCGGAGAATCCATAGTCCTGTTCATCTTGTCGTTTGACTATGATATTCTTTAAGAATGTGTAGTCCCACTTAGACTTGAGATCAATGTGTTTGATGGCCACGATGTCCTTAGAACTATACACTGCATGTTGAGACTTCGAACCAGCAGCTTCTGTAGTATATTTTTCGGCGTTCAGGCCAATGATGAATCCCATACAATGCATCTTGGTCGTATGCTTGCACGTTGTCAGAAAACAAGTGATTTGCACGTTCCTCGATAGCTATGCAGTTTGAGTAAATAGCCGCTGGGAATGGAAGAGTCAATGATGTAGCGTATTTTCGCGAACCATCGCTACCGTGTAAGAGAATCCAGTCTCTGTTAAAGAAGTATCGGAAGGGAATCCGTGGTTCGTCTGCTTGTCCAATGGTCGGTAAGGGTTTGGTCCAATCGGTGTAGTATGGAGGGTTGTCCCTTTGTGTGAAGTCAATGTTTGCTTCCGAATTGAGCCAATCCATGTCGTTAGACATAGCTCGAGCGATGTTCTCAAGATGATATTCGACCTCGACGGCGCTTTCAGAGCTGTCTTTAAGAAGTTGGAATGCTTCATTCTTGATTCGCTTCAATTCAGATTTCGTCATTTTCTTCACATGGAACTTTTCTTGCAAAAGTTTTGCGTGCTCCAATGTAGAACCGTCTACCAATTCTTGACCTTCATCAGGGTAGGGAGTTTGATTGACAAGTGTGGAGAACCATTCAAACTCTTTGGTTTTATCGTCATCTAGCCATGAGACGACTCCAGGCTGAGTCGTCTTCTTCTTCTTTTTGGAAGGCCTTGATGATGATACTGGTTTCTGCACTTGTTTGGGTGAGGTGGGTTGTTGTCGGGGCTCAAGGACCTCTTCATCGTCACCACCCGTATACTCAAAGTAATCACCTGTTTTATGAGTCAGGGGTGGTAACTCGGAGTCGTCCTGAGGTTTATCAGTAGAAGACCGAGGTGGAGGAGACTTTTGTTGAGAAGAAGTTCGTTGTGGAGGAGGTGGCATAGAGGTAGATTTACCAGACTGCTTCTTGACGTTTAGTGCAGAATCCTTATCCTTATCATCGTCATCTCTTGGTCGTTTGGGTTGATCGCCTGACTCCTTGCATGATGATCTGAGTTGAAAATCAAGTAGATTTTCGAAAAATTTAGCTTCATCCGAAGTAAACGTTCCAGATCGCTTTGACATTTGTATCACAAGTTTAGCGATTAACTCAGATTCAGAGAGATCAGCTTCTTTGGCCATTGTATTTTTAACCAATGCTACGATGTTAGGGGTGAGTTGTCTGGAAAATATTTCTCTAGTCACACCGGGGACAGTGTCGAGAAGAAACTTGTGAGTATGATCTCTTGCTGTCTTTTCCAGTTCCTTTAGGACTTTAGGAACGATATCCTGAAGGTACTTGTTAGTGTAACCTTCGATCATTTCGTTCAGTTCCTCTTTACGATGACTCTTCATGAACTTCTGAACAAATTCCCTTTCTTTCTCCATCTTGTCATGCTCGTCATACATATGCTGTATGTGATCAGCAAAGAAATTTAGCTTTTTGTAGAGCACGTTTTTCTTTCTGACTTGTTTGACAGCTTTGTGAATTCGTTTATGAGCTTGAGAAATCCAAGATCGAGGTGGTTTCTTCACAGATTTGGATGATGATTTTGTTGATCTTTTTGATGGTGGTGGTGATGAGTGAGATGAAGAATCTGATGAGGAGGGGACATGAGGAGATTCGGGGTCCTTTGGAGGTGCAGAAGTATCCTCCTTGGAACGAGTTGGACTGTTGAGAAGAAAGTCATCATAATCTTCTTCGTCATCATGTCCAGTTTTAGCCTTTTCTTCCGTCTGTTCCTTAGCTTCTTCATCAGTTTTCTCTTTCTCAGTCTTATTCTTTTCTGGTTCCTCAATGTTAAGATCAGTAGACTCCTTCACAAGCGTTTGTTGTTGCACAAGAGTGGTGGCACCAGATCCCTTATCGGGTTGATTAACCGCATCAGGACCTGGTGAAGAGTGGACAGCACCACTCGATCCTCCGGGGCCACCCATTTGATCTTTTGCAAATTCTTCAGCTTTTTGAATTTGTCTAACTAATTTAAACTTCTTCCTGTAGGATTGATCCAGTTGCTCTTCTTCTTCTTCAGAGCTTTCATCATAAGACTCAAGTACCGGAGTCTTTCCTTTTCCATGTTCGGCTATTGGACTTGTAGATTTAGCTGCTGGAGGAGGGGATACGGTTGCAGATTCAGAGAAGGTAATCTCTTCATCTGTGTCAGTACCATCAGAGCTTTCGTCCACAAGCTTTCTTTGCGGTTCGGGTTTGGGAATTGGGATGGGAGCAGCTTCCTTAGATGGAACAATCCTCTTTGAAGGAGGGTTCCTCTTGGGGAACTTCCTTTGACTCACAGTACTTGCCGTACTTCCTGCACTTCCTCTTTTGGTTCTCCTTACAGGTGTTCCAGAAGATTTTTCGTCGAGATGACCAACTTTGCCTTGTCTGACTGCTTCCAGATACCTTTTGTACGTTTCGAGCTTTCTGACATCTTCAGTTAGAAGGAAATCTGGTAGCACAGCACCTTGTTTCTTTGTAGACGTTTCCTTGATTCTAACAGATAGAATGGGTTCCGTCAACATGTCGTGATTGTCGGGGTCATTGAGCCTCTTGGGAATGTCAGGATGAAGTCCAAGTGCTCTCTGGATCAACAATTTAGTATATCTGATGTAGGGAATCTTTGAGCCAAGTTTGTTGAGAAATGACATCATGTCATCCCAAATCAGAGCTTCGATAGCGATGTGTTTCTTGTTGACCAATGCCCAGAATATTTGCAGTTCCATGAGCTTAGGGTGCTCATAGCCGCTGTCACGACCAGAAACAGACTTGGTGATGATCATGTAGAGAGTTCTCCAGGGTTGAGGAATACTCTTAAGCTCTACGTGAGAATGCTTGGTGATTACTCCTGTAGCCTCGTCATAACCGATATTGATTAAGAATTGGAGAGTGAGCTCTTCAGCAGGTGTGGCATATAGTTTGGTTGGATCGACATCAGGAATTAGGAGAACAGCTCTTAAGTCTGCAGGTGTAATGGTGACTTGTTTGTGATTCAGAGTCACCGTCACAGCATTTTGTCCTTTGACCCTTTCCATAGTGTTCCAGAACTGTTGGATGTAGATCTCAGGAACAGTTGCAGAGTGTGAAAGCATGTTCTGATACGGATGAGTCCTCAGAATGTCAATAGCAATTAAACAGAAGATTCAGAGCAATTGAGGTTGTCAAAGTCAACACGGAGATTATTCTTTCCTATCTTCATTGGATAGCCATGAGGATAGATATCAGCAATGGAGAGAACTTCAGGTGCATCCATATTCATTTGTTCAGCCATGTCGTGATCTGAAATAACATTAGCCAAAAGAACCAACATATCGAAAGACATAATGTTAGTCAACAGAAGGTCTTATTGTCTAGTTATTGAATGTACAGTGTCAATGATTGTTACGAGTCCTAAGTCACTTGTATATTCAATAGTCCAATGACGTCGTGAAATGTTTCGTGAGTTAGTTAACTTTAAGTTTTAAAGTTTATTTTATCACTTATTGTTCACAACATATCAAACGATTTCAGTTTATTAGTGACATTTTAGGATTCGTGATGATATGATTAGTTTATTTACAAGTTTGTACACGTAACAATTCATAACGAAGGTATGATCACGGCTTATGCGTATGATTGGTGAAGTTATGCGTAGACAGGAATGATATATGCGTAGGCGTAAACTTACGCGTAGGGTCTTAACTTACGCGTAAGAAGTGTTACGCGTAGGAAAAAAGAGGACCTTATGCGTAGAGTTTATGCGTAGGCATATATTAACCTTACGCGTAAGGCTACTCGTAAGAGTTGACCTTATGCGTAGAGGTCACTGTTTACGCATATCCTTCACAGGATACGCGTAGTCCCATATGTAGAACCTTATGCGTAGAAGCTACGCGTAAGACAAATCTTACGCATAACAAGCTACGCGTAAGGTGATCCTTATGCGTAGATTAACAACAACCTTGATTCTGATATTAAGTTTGCAAGCCTGAAATAAAGCATCATATCATCAATGTTAAACACATAACATTCATTTTATAACATATCAAAACACATTTGGACAGTTTAACAGTTACGCGTAGAACTGCATACGCGTAGTCTAAACCCTAAATCTACGCGTATGAGATCCAGCCATGGAATATGCACCAAACTTTTTCAGGTAGTTTAAGAGTGTTGAGGAAGTCTATATACCAAGTTATAACACCCAATTCATGGTGAATCAAAAATACCCAACTTATGAACCTTAAACCCTAATTCCAAATTGATGATTTAGAGTTTCTGGGTGGTTATAAAGCAGGGAAATCATCAATTCATCATCATAAGAACATAACCCAACAATCTTTTTGACCAAAACACTTCACATTCGAAAAACCCAATTCGACATAAAACCCTAATTTTCAAAATCATCAACGTGTTTCTGGTGGATTTTGATGATAAAATGATATCATTGATGTATTTAAAACGTTTTGACACAATCCATTTAACCACAAACGTTCACACAATGATTGTGTGTTCATACGCTTATGCGAGAACACATAACACCGTAATAATTTTAACCGTTGGATTTGAATGAATTCAAAACCTTATCTTAAAACATGTTTAGATCACAAAAACCTTACACAATGATGATCAAAACCACGATATCTTGAGTGATTTTAGGCGTAGGATGTGTTTGGTTTAGTGTAATAAATGAAGAATAAAAGTTAGGTGGAGGGTGTTTATATAAAATGAGTTTAACCTTTTGACAGTTTTGGTCCCTCCACCTTTCCATTTTCAAACCAAGCCTTTTAACTTCCATTTGGTTACCACGAAGATTTTGGAAAGAAACTTGACGACACTCCCCCTCGACTTGAGAAAAATAATGAAAGGTTATTAATTTAAGTCCGAGGAGTGTCTTTGAACCAGAAAATGTACCACCATTTGTAAAGAATCAACCGGGATAGGATAACATGCAAGTACACAGATGTTTTGAAACGGTTAAGTATTTATTTTCTCCCCCTCAACACTTGATCGGAAAAATATTGAATTTTGAAAGATTAAAGTGTTGATGGAAGAAATGTACTTGCAATGTTGAAAGAAAATTAGATTAGAAGAATATTTTTGTTGTTTTTATCAGTTTTTATAATTTTGTATTTTGTTTTTGAAAAATTATTTACAAAAGAGAATTTGGTGTTTGACAGGTTTTTAAGACTGTTTTAGGAGTACATCCAATTCCTCTTGAGTCAAACACCTCATACCAATCCGGTGGACCAACTCATTAAACCTAGCGGGAGGCAAGGCTTTGGTGAGAAGATCTGCCAATTGGTATTCTGTACCCACAAAATATAATTCAACAGTACCCTGTTCCACGTGATCCTTGATGAAATGATATCGAAGATCGATGTGCTTTGATTTCGAGTGCTGAACTGAGTTGCACGAGATTGCAATGGCACTCCGATTGTCGCAATACATCGGGATTCTGTCAAATACGTAACCATAGTCTTTGAGTTGTGTTCTCATCCATATGACTTGAGCACAACATGCGGACATGGCTACATATTCTGCTTCGGTTGATGACAGCGATGTACAATCCTGCTTCTTCGATTGCCAAGACACCAGTTTATCACCAAGAAATTGTAAAGCTCCTGAAGTGCTTTTCCGTGAGTCTAAGCATCCTGCGTGGTCAGCGTCTGAAAAAGCGATTAGTTCAAAACCAGAATCCTTCGGATACCAGATCCCCAAGTTAATGGTTCCCTTTATGTATCGGAGGATTCTTTTAGCCTCAGAGGGTGGGTTTCAGTTGGTCGCGACTGATAACGGGAGCATAGATAAACGGCAAAGACAATATCAGGTCTGCTAGCTGTTAGATACATGAGAGACCCAATAATACTACGGTATTTTGTAGGGTCCACCAATTTCCCATGTAAATCAGCGTCTAACTTCTTGGTATGAGCCATTGGTGTGGCATAGGTGTCACAGGTTTTCATTCCAAATTTGTTTAACAATTCAAGGGCATATTTGGACTGACTCAAGAAAATACCACGGGGTGATTGATGAACTTGCAGTCCGAGAAAGAACGTAAGTTCACCCATCATGGACATTTCAAAATTTTTCTTCATTAGTTTTGCAACAGCGATTGAAAACTTTTTATGTGTAGACCCAAAAATGATGTCATCCACGTAAATTTGAACAATTAAGATGTGTGCCCCGTGATATTGTATAAAAAGAGTTGGGTCAACCGAGCCTTTGGTGAAATTATTGGCAATGAGGAAAGATGATAGCTTATCGTACCATGCCCGAGGAGCTTGTTTGAGACCATAAAGAGCTTTGTTCAGTTTGTAAACATGATTCGGAAACTCAGGATCAACGAATCCATCTGGTTGGCTGACATAAACCGTTTCTTTAAGTTGTCCATTGAGAAACGCAGTTTGACATCCATCTGATAGACCGTTATATTCATATGAGCTGCGAACGCTAGAAATATCCGAACAGCCTCAAGACGAGCAACCGGAGCAAAAGATTCTTCAAAGTCTAATCCCTCTTCCTGACGATAACCCTTAGCCACCAGACGTGACTTGTTTCGGATGACGTTCCCTTCAGCATCCAATTTGTTTTTCCAAATCCATTTTAGACCAATGACGTAGACTCCTGTTGGTCTTTCAACCAGTTCCCATACTTCAAGACGTTTGAATTGGTTGAGTTCTTCTTGCATGGATTCAATCCAGTTGTCTTTTGTCATTGCGTCTTTGATGTTTTTAGGTTCAGATTGGCAGACAGTGAGTGCATAAATGCAATGTTCACCGTCTGTGTGAAGACGTTGTCTCGTAACGACTGGTTGATTCGGGTTGCCAATAATGTTTTCCAGAGGATGGTCTTTCGTCCATCTATGTGTGGAGGGTTGATGTTGGTATACATTGTGCAGATAACGAGGATTCAAATGGTTTGTTGAAGATTCCGCGACATCTGGTGCAGCAGTCTCATTAGCAAACGGGTTGAAGAACGCATTTGGATCAAAATCTGCAGGTGGGGGTACTTCATTCAGAATATCATCAGCTGGTTCATCATTGTTGGAAGCGGTGTGTTCAACTGTTGTGTTGGAGTCAACTGGTGTAGGTGCATCTTCAACAGTAGTTGTTGTAGCAGGTGTATCAGGTATAGGAATATTATCAGGTTGTGCAGCGGAAACAGCGGATACACCTGGAGCACGTTCATCAATATCGTCACAGAACAGAGGAGCAAATAACCTTTCCATTTGTTGACGAGTAAGCTGAGGGCTTTCTTCAGCTGATGATGGGGGTTGAGGGAAGTTTAAACGGTTGTGACCGGGTTCTAAGCTTTATACTCAGAAGCCATCTCAGTAAGTTCATCGAAATGAGCATGAATCGTTTCCATCACCTATTTTGTACGACGATTCCAGATTCGGAAACCTTTGGAATTATCACAGTATCCGATAAAGACTCCAATGTCAGCTTTGGCTTTGAGCTTTCCAAAATCATCACGATCATTATTCGGATAGCAAAGAGATCCAAATACATGAAAGTGTTTTAGATTCGGTTTTCTGTTATGGACAAGCTCGAAAGGTGTTTTGTTGTGGCGTTTGGTGATCATAGAACGGGTTTGAGTATAGCATGCAGTAGATACAGCTTCTGCCCATAAGTAATCTGGAAGTTTAGCATTAATTAACATTGTTCTTGCAGCTTCCACTAACGTTCGGTTTCGTCTTTCAACAACTCCGTTTTGTTCAGGTGTACGTGCAATAGATGTTTGATGCTGAATTCCCACTTTCTCATAGAATTCACGAAGGGTTTTGTTAACAAATTCAGTTCCTTTGTCTGTTCTGATGATTCTGACGCTGTTGCGGAGCTGAACCTGTATTTTTGTGAGAAAGGTGATGATCATTTGTGGAGCTTGGTCTTTGCTACGAAGAAAGTAGACCCAAGTCCATCGAGAGTAGTCATCAACAATTACTAAGATGTAGCGTTTGCCATTGATCGTTTGCACGCGCATCGGGCCACACAAATCCATGTGAAGAAGATGAAGCACATGCTGAGAGCTGTGTTCCACCTTTGAAGGAAAATGAGCACGAGTGCTTTTCCCTTGTTCACAAGCTGAGCAAAGGTGATCTTTTGAATACCGGAATCGTGGGAGTCCTTCAACTAGTTTGTGTCGAGCAAGGTTGGTGATGGTTTGAAAGTTTAGATGTGAGAGACGACGGTGCCATAGCCAGGATTTTGTTGATGTTGCCTTAGAAAGTAAGCAAATGGGAGAGGAAGCAACCATGTCTTGCATAGAGATAGTGTAGAGACTAGAATTACGCGAGCCAGACATAAGGTCATTTCCTTGTAGATCACGAATGAAACAAGTTTTCTCCCTGAAAGCAACCTCCAAATCTCCATCACAAAATTGACCTACTGAAAACAGATTGTGACCGAGGCCTTCCACATAGTAAACCCTTCTAATTTCGATGTTCCCATTGACATAATCTCCGTAGCCCATGATAGCTGCGAAGTGATCATTCCCGAACCTGACAGTGCCAATGAACTTTGCAATAAAGTTTGATAACAGTTTAAGATTGCCTGTCATGTGTCGGGAACATCCGCTATCAACAATCCAGAGAATGATCTGTATCACCTGCATTACACACAGACGACACAGATGGAATAGAAGTAGATGTGGAACCCGAAATGTTAGAGGGTTCCATAGCAGTTATAGTAGATATACACACATCAATAGCTTTAGGTATCCATTTAAATCCTAGTGTGTTATATATCCATTTCTGCCATCTATAACTACTCTTTGCTTTAGTCTTAGTGAATTCACTAGGTGGTACTACATTCCTAGGAGGTGAAACTGGAGCTACAGGGACAGCAATGCGTTTCTTAGAATCTAAAGATGGCGGTCTACCAAGCACAGACTTAGAAAGATTAGTGGCCTAGAGGTATTCCGGTTCTTAGGATTCCTTAAACGAGAGATTATAGCTTTAGCAACACATTTATCATGGCAATCAGAATTCATACTTTTACCACAAATAACACAAGGTGCATCAGACTGAATATCAAAAGTACTTAACGGTTTAGCATTCGTTACATCACTATTTCTATTACATTTGCTAGACGCAATATCTATAGTGGAGGCAACGTGTGTCTTATTCAGAGTCCTAGGGTGTTCTTCTACTTTAGCATTCTTGATTGATCTTTTCTTAGGTCGCAACTTCCTATTCTTCGATTGAGTGCTCTTAGGCTGTGAAGTGCGGACGTTTGGAAAAGGCTCAACTATTCCTGTTTCAGTAGAAGGAAGCACGTTAGCTACTTGTGATTTGGCAGTAGAGATTCTAGGTGCATGAGTACTAAGTGTTACGGGGCTAATCTCTTAATGATTGTTGGCGGAAGTTGTTCATACTTTCCTAACATTTCTCTTTACATGATGATAGTGTGAATCAGATCTTGATTTTCAGACCGAACATTTCCAGCAAAATGCATAACTTCTTTAGTGTGTGCAAGATAATGATCAAGTTCATTTGATGCTTCATCACGAGTCTTTTGAGTAAATCAAATATGACACCATATTCCTTTTTAACTTTTACAAGTTCTTGTTCATATTTTGAGATTTGACACTTAAAGACACGTTTTGATCATCCAGTTGCTCAATTTTAGAATCAGAAGGTTTTGCACGCAACTGGTTGATTTTGTTTGAAAAACAAGTTGTTGATCGTGAATATCTTTTTGACACCAATTAAGACGACGTATTGCATTTGAAAGTTCGTTTGACAATCGTTTGTTTTCAACAGTTAAGGACTCGATCTGAAGCACATTATCAGTGTTCTCAACATTTACCACAGAAGCAACAGTATCAGCAGAGATATTATCAAATGCATATGACAAAGAATTCAATAACACAACATTTTGAACATCCGCACAGATAACATCTTCCAAGAGTCGATCAACATCTTTTCTTAACATTTTCTTTTTACGTTTAGTGTTTGAAATAGATGTTTCTTTTCTCGAAAGTTTTTCATGACCCCATGTTCCTTATGAAAATCCTTTTCCCAGGCAATTGCACAACTTTTCAAGTTTTTAACATTAGGTAAAAGATTTTTCTGAAAAATGTCTCTTTGTTCTCGCGCCAGAGGCGATTGAAAATGTTCAACTTTGATTTCAGATCGATATTCTATCTCATGTTGTAAAATTTTGAGGTCAGCCATGAAAATGTCAAAATATCGAAGAATTTTTCGATTTTCAGGTTGTGAGTTTACTTCACTAATGGAAGGTAAAGGACCATAAGTTTGTGCAAAGTCTGTTTTGGGATTAACAATAGAAGACTCAGGTGTTCTGATGATAACTCTTGGTGTGTTAGAAGAATCCGTTGGTGTGACGAAAGTGACCGGTTTTGAATAATTAAAAGGTTTGTTGTAAACAACAGTTTTTAATTTTGATCGACTCTCGTCTTCTGCATCTAATTCCTCTTGACGATGATATTCAACAACATTCATAACAGAATTATCAATTTTATATTCTGCACTGGAAACTTCAGGATTTGGTTTGAATGTTTTGGTTGAAAGCTTAGGTTTGTAATCAGCAAGATTCGGTCCATATCCATTTGGATTTGGTTTTAAAGTAAACTTTTCAATGGTTGTGACCGACTCGCCATGTTTGTAAACAACAGTTTTAAACTCTTTAAGTTTGTTTTGCAAGCCGATGATTTCTTCAAGATGATCATCTATTCGTTTCGTTGAATGCTTTTTGTATGCAGAGAACTGTTTTTGACAATTAACAACTCAGCCTTAGCTTTTTGATTTTCCAAGGTGAGAGCGTTAATTTGCTTTTTATGTTCATGTTTCAGTTGTTCTATTTCAGACAACAAAGCATTCTTCGAAGCGGCTAGATCACGCATCTGTCGTTCTAAATATTTTTCGTTTTGATAAGATTTGGCAAAGGCTGCTTCAAAACCGTTTTCACGTTTTTCTTGAGTTTTGAAAAAGTTGAGTTGCTTTTGTAAACATTCAAAATCCTTTGTTAAAAGTGCATTTTTACTTTTCAAGTCCTGATTTAATGCAACACATGTAGCAATTTGGGATTGTTGGTCTTGAAGTAACAGAACAAGATCTGGATGGGGCAAAGGTTCATCTTGTTCAACGTGAGTCACAACATGATCATTATTTAGATCCTCAATTATGACCACGGAGTCAATTTGATTATCAAGGGAAACCGGTTGGTCATCTTGATCGTCAAATATAACTACGGGGTCTAGTTGAAAATCGTCGGAATGAGATGTGGATGACGCATTTTGAACATTCTGAGCCTTGCCGGATGCAGATGTTGGCGGAGATATGAGATCAGAGATAAATATGGTTTGTTCGGTACCTGAGACAAGCCATCAGTGTCATACACTGGGCCTGTGTCACTCATGTGTAACGCCTGCATATTAGCCATCAACATAACAGCTGCATTGGCCTGCAAGTCCTCCATATCATCATCTGAGTCAGCATTTGCCATAAAGCTCTGTTCTTTGTCTGTGAGAGTTCCACCAGCTTCATCCTTAAGAGCCAAAAGAAGAGCCTCTTTGAAATAAGCACTGCCCTTAGTCCTTGGCTTTGGGCATGCATTAGCCAGTGTCCCTTCTCATTGCAGTTGTAGCATCGAAGACCATTCAACCCATGCTGAGCATTTCCCTGTTCCACAACTTGAGCTCTGTTGTTATTCCTACCCACAGCATTAAACCCTTGACCACCGCCCATCTGACGACCATAATCACGATTCTGAACTTCAACACATCCATTGTTCACAACAGCTTGAGTCCGTGTGTTAGATGAGGAACGAATACGATTGTTGGATTTGTTGGTATAACGGCTAAAGGCATTAGCAATCATAGCAAATCCTTGTTGCAATGCTTCGAACGGATCGGATTCCTCAGTCGCTTCACTGACATATGCTTGAGCATTGTTGTTGTATGGAACCAATTGATTTTGTTGAGGTTGTTGTTGTGAAGGTGTGTTTGAAGCATTTGGTTGAGTTGCTGGTTGAGGAGAATAACGTTTTTGAGCATATAAGGCAAGTTGTTGTTGATTTTCCGGATGTGTTGGTGGAGCAATTTGAGCACGGAGAATCCTTTCCCGATCAACTTCCTTTTCATGAGGTTTCAAGTAATCGTACAACAATCCGTAGGTAGAATGATGCATGTTCTTCGCTTGACGGAGAAAAATGACATACTTCTCCCATTCAGGACCAAGACTACTCAGGAACTTAGTATTCACTGCAATTCTTGGCATGATGATGTTGTGTTTATCCAAATCATTGATGATGTCTGAAAATCTATGATGATAGGACTCTAGTGTCTCTCCAGGTTCAATCATGAAGTGTTCATAAGCCAAGTAAATTTTGGATTCCAAATCCTCCTGATTGAGTACAGATCCTTCCATAAGAAGACGAATATGATCCCACATTTTTTGTGCAGTCTTTTGAGCATCAACACTACGAAGAATTGGGTTTGGTAATCCTAAGAGGATGTATTCCATTGCAAGTTCATCAGCTTCATAGTGTAGAAGTTCTGTGGGATTTAGATCTGCAACAGTAGCAATGTTGGTTTGTTCATCTCTTGGTGGAATGGCATTGGATCTCCGGTACAATGATAGTAGGCATCTCAAATGGACCTTCTATGATAACCTTCTTTAAGAACTTTCCATGTGGCTTCTTCAGATCACAAAACCTAAAGAACCTTATCACCCATTGATCGTAGTTCCTGGAGTGAGCATTGGAGGTCTATCAAGTGATCCAGCCTCATGAATTGATTGTTGGCTGCTTAAAGCTTCACACATCTTTGCAAACCAAGTGGGTTCCTTCATAGTGTTCCTTGATGGATGTTGATTGAATTCATTTGTGTACGGTTGAACTTGAAGACTTGGTGGTGGTTGAACCATTTGAGGTGTTGGATTTGCAGCAAGTTGTGGAGTATGTTGTTGATTAAATTGTTGTTGATAAATTGCTTGTTGTTGATTCCATTGCTGATGTTGTGGACTTAGTTGTGTTGTTGCGTTGAGGATAAGTGTTAGGGAAATAGTTAGAGTATGGTGGTTGTGACATGTTGAAAAACTTGTGTGGTAAAAATGGATCTTTGTAGTCGAATGAACCTTTGTTGATGAAGTGTCCTTAGGCGTAGAAAAGACAAGAACCAAGTAGCACTTATGCGTAAAACACCAAAAGTTACGCGTAACAATGAGGAGTTACGCGTAGGTTTTAGCTTACGCGTAAGTAGGATAAAAGCACTAAAGTTATGCGTAGACAAAAGTTAGGCGTAGGATTACCTTATGCGTAGACCTAAGTTTACGCGTAAAGTGAATCTTATGCGTAGAATTTCTACGCGTAAGCTTATGCTTATGCGTAATTTTAGGGTTTTTGCCCAAATGATCTTTTACACTTCACAGTGCAAAAGATATCCAAAGTCGACGTATTTTCAGACTTATCCAAGTAAGAAAACACGGAATAAACCAGGAAAATGAAGATCAAACCAAGGAAAATCTTACGCGTAATTTTAGGGGTTTGATACGCGTAGGATTACTCGTAACTTTGATTTTGCCCAAATGTGTTTCTAAACCAGATTTTTGTTATGGAATAGCTTCAATAGTACCAAAAGAACACAAAAGTGTGAATTTTGATGTACCAAAACTGCTAAACGGATTACGCGTAGAACAACACCCACGAACAAAAACAAGCTTAAAAACGTAAATCCACGCGTAAAGTTTGAAACTTTTTGCCAAAAACAAGTATTTTAACACCTCAAAACATTGAAAGTACAAGAATCTTGGATTAAAAAGTGTAAAAAAACGAGTTTTTAAGATAACCAAAGATTGCGTTATCTTTACGCGTAAGACACAAAATCAAAACTTCAAAAACAAACGAGTACACCCAACTATTTGGCGATTGATACCACTGTTAGGTCACTAGTTTTACAACACAAGCTTATAAGAAAGGAGATGAGGCGATTGAACAAGTTATCACACACACACACACACTATAATATGCGGTTAAGGCAAAGATGGCGTGAATGAAAAACTTGAACAACCAACCTCAAATGAAGGTTTACATGGTTTATATAGGAGGGAGCTAGGGCAACACTCCTCTCCTTCCTATTCCTTATTGGTCTTGGGTCAAGCTTATGGGCCTTCTACATAAGCTTGACCTTAAACAAACATAAAGGCCATAATAAAGCTACC
>OU343224.1:219481236-219569437 GCA_910596185.1 Chrysanthemum makinoi
TTAATCGCTGGTAACCACAACAAAGACTTTCACCAAGCACCAATACAAACCAATGAAGAATCGTGGCGTTCATGGACCTTGGTGGGTGTACACTTCAGACTTCCTAACCCATGGTGAACTATTTCAAGTGCACCAAATTTTCCCAACAATCCCCAAATTTAGCTTTTCTCAGAGTGTATGAAAATTAAACATCAAGCAAAAACATGTGTATAAAATGAAAATGTCCCGAGGATTGGAATTCCATCTTAGTAAATTACACACTTCAAATATTCGAGAATCAGGGTGTTCTAAGAATTGAACCCTTCAACCCATTTGAATAACCGAAGATAAAATACAAACAAGTTTTCAAACACTTAAAAGCTCCACACACTATACAAGCCATGTGTCCATATCCAAATTCATAAATGTTGTAAAAGCTAAAGTCCAAAGCTTCTTGAAGCGGCAAAACTTCAACATTTACATAGGTGGTTCCTCTTATTCATGCTCGCCAAGCACTTTTTCAAAGAAAATTAACCATTAAGAAGTAAAGACTTCATCCTCCTTTCAAAGGTTCTCGAAAGCACAACCTTGGGATGTAAAATAAAACATGTGCTCCAACAATGTTCAGCTTTCCACTTTGAACTCAGCTCCCAAGTTTCCTTAGGAGGGAGTTGGGTGTCCTAGCATTCAAAGGAAGTTGGACTTAAACCAACCCTTTAGTGACTTTATAACCAAGTCTCTAGCCGCACCTTCTCAAGTGATCGCCAAGTTCTGCTGAGATCTAACAAACTCTATAGATACCACCCCATTCATGATAAGCTCACGAATCATGCTATGTCTGACACCTAAGTGTCTAGACTTACCATTGTACATCCGCTATAAGCCTTAGCTAATGTAGTCAGACTATCACACCGATGAAATAGTGCTATAGGTTTAGGCCACAATGGAATCTCAAGAGCAAGTTTTTCAACCTTCAAATTTCTTTACCAGAAATGCTAAAGCCACAAATTCAGATTCCATTGTTGAACGGTAATGTAAGTTTGTTTTGGATGCCCAAGAAATTGCACCTCCAACAAGTAGGAATACCCAGCCACCGGTAGACGAATTGTCTTCAGCAGTTATCGATCCAACTTGCATCAGTGTATCCTTCCAACGATGTGGGTAACCAAGATATGAGAGACTATAATCCATAGTTCTCTTCAAATACTTCAACCCTTTGAACCGCTTGCCGCTGATGAGCACTAGGATTACTAGTATACCTCACACTTTTCCCACTACAAAACCAATATC
The DNA here is from genome assembly GCA_910596185.1 of Chrysanthemum makinoi. NCBI lineage: Eukaryota > Viridiplantae > Streptophyta > Magnoliopsida > Asterales > Asteraceae > Chrysanthemum > Chrysanthemum makinoi. Next base: position 219,482,506 of record OU343224.1, read on the forward strand.
GTCTTGTACAAGTCATGGCATACATCAAAGCCAATTACCCTAGAATACTCAAGTTGAGATACGCCTTGCCGTGATTAGGCATCAGCTTCTCACAAGTATCCATAGGTGTACTCACTGGAGTACAATCAAAGTAATTGAATTCCTCAACACCTTCTCAATATAATGAGACTGAGAGATAGAATTTCTATTACTTTCATGTTTAATCCTTATACCAAGGATAACATTAGCCTCCCCATGTCTTTCATGGAGAACCTTGATGACAAAAATTTGTCGTCAACCGATTTTGGTCAGGCCAAAAATCAACATGTCATCAACATATAGACAAATGATGACTCCTTTACCGTAATCATCAAATTTGCTATATACACATTTATCAGCCTGGTTAAGAACATAACCACTAGACAAAACCACTTCATCAAATTTTTGATGCCATTGTTAGGTGCCCGCTTAAGTCCATAAAGAGACTTAATCACTTTACACACCTTGTTTTCATTGCCAGGCAAGATGAAGCCCTAAGTTTGGTTCATATAAACCTCCTCTTCCAATTCACCATTCAAGAAAGCTGTTTTCACATCCATCCATGAATAATCGATTGTGAATAGATGCCATAGAAATCGAAGTCTTAGTATCGATGCACGAGCCATAGGGCATAAGTATCAAAATAGTCTATCCCCACTTTTGTTTAAAGCACTGAATAACTAATCTAGCCTTGAACTTTTCAATAGTTCCATCTACCTTCATTTTTTTTTTGAAAATCCATTTGCAACCTAGAGGTTTGCAACCATGAGGTAGATCAACCAACACCCAAGTGTTGTTCCCCATGATGGAATCCATCTCATCATTGATTGCTTCTTTCCAGCAATATCCTAGACTTCATTTCTTCAAATGTCTTGGGATCATCCTCAACAATGAAGCAATAGGAGAGTATTCTGAGACCTCATCCATTGTTCCTTCAACTAAGTATAGTTGAAACTCAGGTCCAAATGACTTTGAGTCCTCACCCTTTGCTCTTCCCGGCAATGTGTTCAGTTGTTGAACCACAACCTCATCGTGGACCACCGATGGTTTATCATCGTGGACCTTTGATACACCAGTCAAGAGTTCCATTCGGAATCCTCCGACTTGGTCTTGGGACTGATGAGAATCTATTCTCATCAAAGTCTGCATCCCTTGATTCAATTATAGAGTTAATCTAAACATATTCATTAGGTTCAATAACATAGAACCTAAAAGCCTTGGAATGCCAAGATATCCAAAAAAGATGCAATATGCCTCTTTCACCCAAAGTCTTTTGCTTTGGATCGTGAGTCTTACAATGCCTACAACCCTGCACTCGAGATAGTTCAGTTGGGTTTCCTTTTAATCTAGAGTTCATAAGGGGTAACCTTGTTCCTTTTGTTGGGAACCCTATTTAATAAATAAGTCGTTAACATAGCTTCACCCCGTAACCTTGACTCACCCTAATAGGACAACATGGAATTAACCATCTCCTTCAAAGACTTTTTCCTTTCGTAAATACCATTTTGCCGAGGAGTATAAGGGCATCGCTTTCATGGATTATACCAAGAGACTGAAAATACAGAGTATCCATGTACTCACCTCCCCTATCAATCCTTAATCTTTTGATCAAAGACCCAAGTTGTAATTCAACTTTAGTTTTAAACACTTTGAATTTATCTAATGCTTCATCCTTTGTATGTAACAAATAAACATAACAAAACCTAGAAGCATCATCAATAAACGTCACAAAGTACTTCTTATTTCCCAAAGAAGGAGTGGCATGCAAATCACAAAGGTCACTGTGAATAAGCTCCAAGACTTTAGTCTCAATCGACTAACACCCAAAGGGTTTCTTGGTAATATTGGTCAACATGCAAGTTTTACACTTTTCAGTGTCCATGTCAAAAGCTCTCGATCAACCCATCCTTAGACATATCTTGCATTATTTTATAGTGTACATGGCCAAGTCTTGCATGCCATAGGGTAGAGTCACCACGGTTATATGTGGTCACAAAAGTTTGAAATAACATTGTCGGTGGTAATATTAAGCTTGAACATTTGATTACATAAATAACCAAAACCAATAAAAACAACATGCTTAGAAAGCACAAATTTATCAGACTCAATAACTTGTTTATATCCATGATTATTCAATACACTACTTGAAACCAAGTTCTTCCTTATATCGTGAACATGAATAACATTAAACAAAGTTACAATCTTTCCAGAACTAAAATTAAGATCTACACAACCACTCAATCATGCACCAAGGTTGTTGCTCATTTCCCATGTGAAGAATAGAACCATCATTCAGTGACTCATAAGTCTTGAACCAGCTTCTATCTTTGCACACATGAACTGTTGCACCAAAGTCAACCCACCACGCAACATCATCATCCTGCACATAATGAGATTCATACATAAGTAACATAATAAATCAAAAGACTTATTAACCATATTCGACCTTTCGTGAGTTGGAAGAACCACCACCTCTCAACCATTAATGCTGATCCATTGGCTTTACCACTAACTTTAACACACTTGCAGCCCTTTAATGTGACCAGCCTTTTCCACATTTCCAACAAGTAGGTGTTGCCTTCTTGTTAGGATCTGCCTTGTGTTATCATGATATTTATTTGCCTTTGTTGTCGTTGTACCTAGTGGAGTTGTTATGCTCTACCATATTGACAACAGATGGTCCAACAGCATTGCTACTCTTTGGCTTGTCATTATCCGCATCTTGAGAAATTCCTCAATGCGCAGATGACTGCCCAACTCAACCAGAGTTAACTCATCTTTCTTATGTTTCAAGGTATGCTTGAAATCTTTCCAAGAAGGAGGGATTTTGTCAATGACACAAGAGACTTTAATAGCCTCATCCATGTTCATATTGTGTTGTGTAAACCTTCCAAGTATTCCAAGAAGTTCATTGTATTGTTCCATAACTGGTATTGAATAAGTCATTTTGTAATTTGTGAAATTACTAACAAGGAACTTCTTACTTGATGCATCCTCAGCCATATATTTGGCATTCAAGGAATCCCACAGTTCTTTGGAAGATTCAAAGTTCGGATAAATATCAAACAGAGAATCAGACATACCATTGAGAATTAAGCCTCTGCATATGTAGTCATCATTCTCCCATTTGCTCCTCCTCCAGATCTGCTCAACCGTAGCATCATCCCCATCATCAGGAATTGGAGTGGTTAGCACATACACCACACTCATACTTGACAGCAAGAAGTGCATCTTCTTCTGCCACCTCCTAAAGTCCACCCCTTCAAACTTGTCCAAGTTAGCAAAGTTTGAAGCCATGTGTTTCATTGCAGCAGTTGCCATTGATTATCACAAAATAGTTTACTTTGATTGTTGGTGTGTAACTCCTTAACGAATAGGGTAAGATAATCAACTTCAGTAAACAACAACTATTCAAATAGAAACAAATACCACTAGGTAGTTACTGGATATCACTTGGAATCGTGTGATCAATTTCCAAAGTAAACTATTCTAATCGACGGTTACACCTAATATCTACTTGGGATAAGACCAAATGCGCTATGGAATTAGGCACAATTCAATAACCCTTGCCAAGTGTTTTGTGTTTTCTGTGTTTTCTTCATGCATAATCAGATATCCTATTTATAGGATAATACTCTTGGCTAATTCAATGGAATTATGAGTATTAATCGACCCATTAATAGCCTCATAATTATCCCCATTATAGCTGTTAGTGGTTACATGACCATTAAACGGGTCATTAAGCGGTTGAAACCGCCACTTGAATAGGTCAAAACCGTTACAAGCGCAGACTTTCATCGCGACTTTCATAGTGCTATCGGTGGTTACACCGCCCGGTGGAAACACCATTTGCAAAAAACACTACTTCAGAAAACACCACTTCGGGAAACACCACCAAGAAACATCATCCGGTGGAAGTTACACGCTTCTGGAAACACCGATAATCGGTAACCACAACAAAGATTTTCACCAAGCACTATCAATACAAACCACTACAAGAGTCATGGTGTTCATGGACCTTATGGGTGTACACTCCGTACCTCCTAACCCATTACAAGGTGTGAACTATTCCCACAAGTGCACTAAATTTTCCAACAAAGCATGCTCTTTTTTATGTATTACCGTATAATGAAAAATGTGAACATAACAGAATACTAACCTTAATAAAGTACTGATACTTTCCGCTTGAGTGATGACAGGTATTTCGGGGCTTCAGGCACCGTATGCTGTGGAGAGAGATTGGGAAGCTGACGAGGCTATCTCTTCACTTCAAATTGCAGATGATGGTTTCAATACCTTAGTTTCTAATAATATGCTCAGAGGTTGAATGTTTCCTTCAACTGTTACATATGATCCGATGATGGCTGATTTTTACAAAAACAATATTACAACGCTACTTTAAATCTTAGAATAAACAGTTTAGGATGTTGTATCACACAAGAATTGAAATTATATTTCGGGTGACTTTTGAAATTATATTTCGGGTGACTTCTAACCCGGTTGACCCATTACCCTATTACTATGTTTATAAAACTTGACTCATTTGGCCTATTTGAGATGAACCAGGAGGAGCCAGCCCATATTGGTTTTGGGTAGTCATTTTTTGTGCAAAGTTTATATGTCTAGTATTCGGATGTTGTATTATACTTTGCTAAAAAAAAGGTTGTATTATGTATTTTAGTCAAAATATGGGTAAGTAAACATACTGCACCTCAAAAAGACTATGAATGAGGCATCGAGAAATAATGCACGCAGTACCTCGAGCTCACGAATGCGCGGTATTTGAAGGCGAAATCGAAGAGGCTGATGACGATTCAGTATTACGTCGATTTGCAACAGCATTCAGAAATTATGACAGCAAGGCAACTGAATTTGTAACAAAAATACCGAAGTTCACAGAAAAAAAGACGGTCGGAAGAATCATATACGGTACCCGTGCTCATTGGATGAAGTAGCGTTATGTGACCACCATATAATGGGCGTGGTATCGCCGAAACGTCTGTGCACCACAGAACGACAATAAATATACGAACAACAAACAGTTATAGGAATATACGTCGAATGGAAAAAAGCAAGATGTTAGAAAACATACGGCCTGAAACATTATGAGCCCGCCGTATACCAGAGGACCGACCATGGCGTGGAGGTACGCCGGAACCTCTACCTATACATAAAGAAACAAAATAAATATAAGACGGTAGAATTATGAAACAAATAAAGCCGAGGATTGCTATTAATATAAGTTTACCATGTCGTGGCTCCTTTGATAAACTTCGTATAGAAAATCACTACGATTCTACATGAACAAGAACCGGTTCACCTACAACACTAGCAAAATCCAATAGTCGAGCACCACTGACATAAGCGTTTGCCATCTGACACCCTTGCTGACCTTTGCCACCTGCAGAAACCATTAGGAAATCATATGAATAATAAAAACTTTTGAAGAAACATTTGGCACAAAGTACTGGTGCTTCAAACAATACCATATGTGATGGGCCTGCCCGCTAAAACTGTTGCACCATGGTGTGACTGTTGTAACGCGCCTGTTAAAGAAAACTGTTGAACCGGATTCTCAGAAGCAGCGTGTGACATGATACCCGCATCAAAGTCTAATAACTGTACATCAAGAGGATCATGTGCTGCCATTATATGAGTTTGTTAGGCATCATGCTCTGAAGTATATGTATCACCGTCGCGTAGATAAACAATTATGAATACACGAAAAAAAAAGGATCTTGTAAAACCAAAAGGGTAAAAAGTATTGGTAATTGAAAGAATACCATCGGTGCTGGACGTTCCAGCAATAGTGTTAGGACAAACTTCCCGGTTAAGACTCTCAACAAATGTCGAATAAGTGCCGTCAACCGTTGGAACATACAATGGGAACGAAGGATACAAATCTACTTTACCCTTTCCTTTATCTAACCGTGAATTAACCTGAATGTGAGGCACTGAAACGCTTGGTAACACAGGTGAAACAACATGAGTAGACGGTAAGCATTTATCCATATACAAAGTGGAGCCACTCAAACGTTCCCCTTTATCCAAAACCTTGTTGACATCAGAAGCCACAACATAAATAAGTGAACTAATTTGTGTACCACATAATTGTTGCACCCCTGACTTACCAGAATACCCTATTTTTAAGCAACAACGATTGAATAATAATAAGCAATAACGATTCAATTGCATCCTCAAAACCCTATTTTTAATTCTCGGTGTGAATTAAAAACATAAAACATAGACAAAAGAAACAAAACAAAATTAATCCTGAAAAATATTATGAGTTCAAGAAGAAAACATATATTAGGGTTTGAGAAAAAGAGGCGTACTTACGCTGCTCCAAAACAGCATGTTTATGTACCTACAAACATACAAAATATACACAAAAGTTATATAACAATTATGAACACAATAACATAATAAAGCAAATGTCATGGTTACAGATTGTGAGGAAAAAAATGATTTTAGGGTTTGTGAGAAAAGGTATATTATGAAACAGTAAAATACGTGTTTCATATTTAGATAAATACATTCCTTTTCAAACTAATAATAATGGTCAATAAATAGTTGTGTAGGTTTATATTTTTGGTTTTGCAAGATATAATCCAAAAATATGTTGGTCTAGTGGTTATCATGCTTGTTAATGATACAAAAACCCTAGGTTCAATCCTTGCAAGTGATAAAAAAAATTTTAAAAATCGTATTTTTTATAATAAAATTTCGAAAATTAATGCATAGCTAATTAAATTTCAAAAATAATTTCATAGGTGGACAACGTATGATGACATGACACTAAAAACAATTACATGGCTATGAGGTGGACATTTGTGGAATGATCTACGTGTCATGTGAATAGATCAGGTGCGGATTTTTTAAATGTAGAGATATATATATATATATAATGTAGAGATATATATATATATAGATATATATATATATATATATATATATATATATATATATAATGTAGAGATATATATATATATATAGAGAGAGAGAGAGGATCAGGTGCAGATTTTTTAAATTCATACGAATATGTGAATAGATCTAGACCACCCATTCCAGATCTGATCTTGACTTTTTGTAAAAAAAAGTCAAGATCTGCGCTAACCTTCACGCTACTAATTGACCATGTAAACGGTTTTTTTAATTTTTTTTTCCTTTTGAGCGATCCTTATTATTGTTATCTTATTTCATTTTTTTTTCAGATTTTTTAAGCACTTTTTTGTTTTTTGATTATGAGACTTACCATGACATTAACGATATTATGAGACCTTCTGTGATTTTAAGTTTTTTACAAGTAAAAATGAACCGTGATATTAAAAACACATGATAGTTACTATAATATTAAAAAAAATGTTTTACTTGTACTAATGAGTTGCGATATTAATAATTTTTTGAAAAAGTTACTTTGATATTAGTAAAAAACTTAATATCGTTATTTTTTTTATTGCGATATTTAAAAAACATACGGTGATATTAAGAAAATTCAAAAAATGTATGATAGTTATAGTGATATTAAAGAAACCATAGTATCATAATTCCTTTTAACCATGAAAACGATTCTTTTTTGAATTTTTATTTCAGCGATTCTCAATTATTTGTTATCCTCCTTCTTTTTTTAATTTTTTCAAAATTTTTTGATTTTTTTTTAAAGTTGTTGTGACATTATTCGCACTATCCCTACTTAGAATCCAATCCGCACCGGATCCGGACTAAATACCAGGTTCTACCTTTATCCATTGTATGAAGAACCTGGTATTTACCTTGAATGAAGAACCTGGTATTTAGCTTTGGTTTCTCCATTGTAATGGAACTCGGTATAGCATTATTCTCACAACGTCGCTTACACTTTATCCGGTACAAAGCTATATACCAGGTTCTTCATACAAGGTAGAACCAAACCTACGCCGCCTACACTTTATCCGGTATAAGGCTAGATACCGAGTTCCATTACAATGGAGGAACCAACACCTTACACACCAAGTATCACAACACACTTCGACAACCTATATCGAATATACCTATTAGTACAAGACACCAACACCTTCAACTACACAACACACTAATGGAGGAAGAAAAGAAACATCAAGAAGATTCACTTCAATGGTCTTGATGGAGACGAAGCTTAGCAACTCATAACCTTGATCTTGCAAATCTTCAAGAGGTCGTGATCTCGCCTTTAAGAAGAACGTAGAGAATCACAAAGAGAAAAGCTACATAGAAGATCGTTAGATCTAAGGTTAGAGAGTTTAGAACAAAGAGAGAAGATATGTCTAAAAGGGGTGAGCAACAAAGAATAAATGGCTCACTATTTATAGGTAATTCTACCTACTATTCACCTGGATCCACCAGATCTCTTTCCAAAGGGATTCGGCTAGTACAAACCCAGGGATTCGGCTGTCTGATGAAAACAGTCCGGGTCTTGGGTTACAAACCGGGTTATGGGTAATGCACCATGGGTCATGGACTTTGGGTCATGGGTACCCAACTAGATGAAATGTATATAGACAATGGGTCATAGGTCATGGGTCATGGGTTTAACCCAACATGATGTCGTGCATGATGTAAATGCACATGAGTCATGGGCATGAGTTATGGATCATAGTTTACCTAACACATATATATATTACAAAGTACATTTGAACTAGCATGTATTTATAAACTGTAAGTAACCAAAGTTACTTGTAAGTGTTTAATGATTTTATATTTTTAGTAAAATATGTTAGTAAACTATTTACTCAATGCTTTACGTATTTTATTTATTTCGTTAAAAGGATTTTACAATTGTTATAGACAAAACATAAGAAGATAGTAAAATATAGATAAATGTTTTTACGGTTTATTTGTATTAACAATATTTTAAGCATAAGGGTATATTCTTTTATAGTTCTCACTTTGAGAGTTCATAGTAATTACATTCTCTCTTTATAAGTAATAGCAAGACACACACACGTTGCAGCAATGATTATCGTGTAATAAGATATTTTGCGTTGAATGTTTTTCATTTTATGTTTTCCGTTACAATAACATTATAAATTGTGAGGATATCTTGTAAGAGTAACTTTAATTAATATCAAACTAATTCATATAAATATGTGGAGTGCCCGCACGACGCTGATTCAATATAAAAACAATAGTCGATAATATTATGGATGTATAAGGCCAAAGTGTTGGCATTAACTTATAGTCTCAAATTGGTAAAAGAAAGTGTGATTTCCTTATATTTATACTATAAAAAAAACTACACCTCTTAATCACAAAATTTTATATTTTATTTTTTACAAATATACACCTTGTACAATATAAATTTATGCAACTTGTTAAATTGTTAACAATCTTAATAATAATATTATAATATATAACATTCATTGAAGTGGAACTTAGAGTCGGTACTCTTGCAAAGCTGCCGGTTGGGAGGTCAGCTTCAGGGAGGAGGATGGCTCGGGTGTAATGTGGAGTCGCGGATCGAGCCAGCATTGTTCATAGGCTGAGCGGAGCCAAGCCGTCGGCTTAGAGTGATTAAAAAATTGGTGGGTTTTGCACTTACTTGGCACTTGATTGTTGGGGTTCGCTACAAGTTGTACACTTGTTTTCCATTTGAACAGTTATCGGTTTCATAGGTTTCGTTGCATGTTGTACACCTGTTTTCCATTTTCAATGCCTCTTACGTCATCTCATGCATATGAGCCATATCTAAAACTTAGTTTGGATCCTATGTTTCAGAAAGCTTCCTAGTAGTAGGAGTTGTGTGGTAAGATATTGTGGAAAACTAGAAGAGGGGGGTTGAATATTTTTACCGATTAAAACTTTGTTTTAAACTATTTAGATCGACTTATGTCAATCTATTTAATGTGTGTGTTGGATGATGATAGATAAACATATAAATAAGTAATGCAAAGATAAAGATTAAAGGAACACAAAACCACGACACGAGTATTTATAGTGGTTCGGCTACAAGGACACTAATCCACTCCTCGAGTTCCCCACTCGAGAGTTCGTAAGAACTACACGACACAAGCTCCTTAATGTGGCGGAGAAGCCTTCACAACGTCGCCTACTCTTTATCCGATACTAGAATAGACACCAAGTTCTTCCACGAGGTAGAACCGCACCTAGCACAACGTCGCCTATACTTTATCCGGTACAAGGCTAGATACTGAGTTCCATTACAAAGGAGGAACTACTACCCAACACTACACCATTACATGACTACCCCAAAGGAGATACACTCCTTATTACAACATCATAAGGATATCAATATCCTTTACCCCGAACTAACTATCTTGTACATCGATGCACCATATCGAATGTACACCCTTGGCACCTTTCACTAATTCCTTTGACGTGACCCTTCGGCACCTTTCACTAATGCCTTCGACATGACCCTTCGGCACCTTTCACTAATGCCTTCAACACAACACTTCTATGGAGGGAGAAAAGAACTATCAACAAGAAACACTTTAGTGGTCTTGATGATGACGAAGCTTAGAAACTCATGACCTTGAGCTTGCACGTCTTCAAGAGGTGGTGATCTCGCCTTTAAGAGGAACCTAGAGAATCACACAAATATAAAACTACATAGAATGATCCTTTGGATCTGAGGTTAGAGATGTTACAATACTAAGAGAGAGTATGTGTAAAAGTGGTGGTGAGCAAGAGAGAAATGAATCACTATTTATAGACAAACGTCTCGTCCCACGGTTCCCACGGATCCCTCCCCAGAGAGATCCGGCTAGTGCAATCTTAGGGATCCGGCTGCTGGGTCAGCTTAATTCCGGATTTCGGGTTGCAAGCAGGGTTATGGGTTATGGGTTATGAACCATGGGTTATGGGTAATGTTTTATGGATACCCAATGGTATGTGCTAAAACACATACCTTTTCTTTATCAAAACTGACCCAAAATAACCAAGAAAGAGCCGTTTATTGCTAATATTTGTGGTTTTCTTGAGTTTGTGCTTGTGCAGGTATGGATATGTAAAACACACAAAAAGGAGCCAAATCAGACGTAAATCCGAGCACGAGAGATCAAGAGAGCTTAAGCCGAGCCGGAAGGTCGGGATTGTGCATTTTGGAAGATTTTATAAGGATGATTTTGAAGTTTCAGTCAAGTTTGAAGAAATGTCAAGATTAGTCCCCGAACTTTCAAAGAAATGACGAGAAAACACCCTCAAGTTTCAAAAGTTGCAAACTCAATCCCTGGTCTACTAAAGAATGACAAGTTCAGCCCTTGGAAGACATTTTCAGATTTGCACTTGTGGTCCTTTGAATTTCAGTTTATGCAAGTTTAGTCCCTAATATAACCATATGGATCCAACATTAATCCTTGTCCAATATACAATCCATTATCCAACACCTCATCAGGCCCAATCCATTTCCTCAACCAATACCCGGCCACTTATTATTAATCCAAGACCCGGTTGATACCATTTACCCGTGACCCGAACTAAACCCTGGTCAAATACCCACTAGACCCGGTCAAACATATTTGATAAATAATATAATAACCCAAACGCGCCTATACAGTGTTCTCCTCCTTCCTCCCAAACGCAACCCAATTACCCGCCACCATATTTACCCAAACACCCCAACCTCGTACTTATAATCTATCCTAACCTTCTAGACTCGACTTGTCGATAGATGCCCACGTGGACAATTGAAGCACTCCCATTGGTCGCTACACCTCATGAAAGAAATTGGTGCTCTATGATTGGTTGAGGTGACTCAGATTGATTTGTGGTCGGGATAGCCTTCTAGGCTCTTCCAAAGGCATCCCAAGGCTCCAACATCTGCTATTTATAGACCTCTTGGCTCTCATTGTATCTTGTCCAATTTCTCATGTCTTAGAGAAATTTTGACATTTTATTTATTGCTTTTAATTGTTTAATTAGCATAGTTGTTTAAATTTGTAATCCTCTTTTTAAATTGTAATCTCGCTTTATAAACAAAAGTTAAAGAGTTTAGTGAATTTACTTTGTATTTACTCTTTTGAGCTCAACTTGTTTCCAGCTTCTATTTCTAGTTAGAAGCTCACAAAAGCTTATATGAGCTTTTGTGAGTCATTACTTGTTACTCTGCCCTTAATTGCATTTCCTTAAGTTTGGTCAACAAAAGTAAATGATAGTCAAACGGTTTAATTGGGAAGTCAAACTCAGTTTTGGGTCATGAAGGGTTCTTAAGATGTTTTGTGAATGAGTTTTAATTCAGTTTTTATCTAAGGTTTGCATGATTACTGTTTTCACTTGTAATGCTAATCTTTAAAGGTGTGTTTGGAATAAGCCCATTTTAGAGTTATAGTCTAAATTGTTATTGGATTTGAGTTTGTTGTCTTAGTTACCATTTTTTAGCTTCCTATATCTAAGTTCTCGCTATCAAGTTAGTTTTTATGTTGGTAACTTTTGAATCAAAATCATCATCATCCCATCTCTTCGCATCATTAGCTTGTTATTGAATCTGTGGTCATTTGTTGATTAGAGCATGTCATTTAGGTTATTTTTGTCATATGGATTTAGATTAAGTGTTAGCGTAGCTTGATTATGTAGTTTTACTGATTTAAAAGTTGGAAAACTAGTGTTTGGTTTAGTACTAAAATCTGTTTTAGAGGTTAAAATGTTGAATTAGATCGGCTTGCATTATGCTTGTTATAGTTGATTGCATTCATAATAACCTTGTTTTGCATCCATGTCCATGTTAAGTCAATATTTCATCTAAACTGTTCTTGCTCTCTTAACCGTTGAAATCAGTGGTTGAGATTTTGCATATAGGTGTTAGATTTGATAAACCACCGGTATTGTTTTCATTTCATCAAGATTATATCATCATCAGTCCAAAATTTGATATCAAATCTCATTTTAGTCAAACTCCAAATCTGTTTTCCAAAGTCAAAATGGAGTCAAATACCTGTTTTGTGCAGAACTTGCAGCAACTGCATGTCTTCATTTCAAGTAGATAGGGTCTCAAATTTTGCCCATTTGCAGTTGGCTAGGTGGTCTACTGATATCCACTTTTGGTTTTCCCTGTAGCTTATTAAATAAGTAGTTGCATAAGCCCAAAGTAGGGGCCCATTAGTCTGTTTTGCTTAAGTGAGCTAGCTCAATCATTGGCAAACCGATCATTAGGTGTTAGAGTAGTCAGCCTTTAGTTGATTTTAGTTAGTTTTAGCATAACTTACCTTCTCGAGAAGTTTGGTACCATTTAGTGCTTATTAGCTTATTCCCAAGTGCTTATTTCCATATCTTTTACACTACAGCCCTTAAATTCCCCACATAAGCATAGTATTTGATATTTTTCATAGATTCCATTATTTTATAGATTTAGATATTTTTTAGAATTTCCGCATTTTTCATAATTTTAGTTATGTTTTCTATTTTTCTTGATTAAAAATTAGTTTTTAGTCATATTTAAATAGCTTTAATTGCAATTAATTAAGAAAAAGTTCCAAAAATTAATTTTTCAATTTTAATAGATTAAGATAAATATAAAAAGCATAAAAAGATTTTTCCTCATTTTTCCCCTTTTTATTTTATATTTTCACTATTTAAATTAGATTTAAATAGTTTTAAATTAGTAGAAAATAGAAAAATAATCTGAAAAATACAAAAATAGTTTTGAAAATTCTCTTATGTTATTTTAGATTTTTAGAAATTAGTTTCATAATTTTCCCCTTTGTTTTTATAATTTATTAGTTTTATTTTTAAAGTTATAAATTAGTGTTTAATTTTAATAAAATCTAGAAAAATCCAAAAAAAATAGTTTTAATTCATAAATAGTTTTCTAATATCATTTTTAGTGTAAAAGTAATTTTAGGTTATTTTAGAATTTAGAATAGACGTAATTGCTTTTTTTTCGCTGCTTTAGTTTTAATTCGTATTTAGTGCTTTAATGTAGATTTATGTAGTTTGCCTTAATTCTTAGGATTTCCCGTAGATTAGATGTTCCATTCACTTTCTTTATCCCGTAGTTTAGAATATATCATTTTATCCCCTTCTCTTATTCAAATCCCAATAATCGAGACGTGAGTTGGAAATTCCATTCAACCCTCGTTCGAACGATCTCTGCTCGCACCTAACACGTTTGAGTTACCCGTATACTACACACTTATCATCTATTATTGATCGCTGTCCGAACCGTTTAAGTTTCTTACGGTTAGTCATTCACAAGTAGGCTAGTGTGAGATAGCTTGACGTTTGGGCATATCAATTTTGGCGCCAGCGGGGACTTGTAGCGAAGTTTGTATTCCGTCTCGAATCGCGTGCATTTGAAGATCCTTCCCCGAATGAAGTTACCGTCATTTTTGTAAATATATCTTTTCAAAACCCAAAAGATTTTCCTTTTCAAAATATGTTTTCTGAAAACCCAAAAATATTCTTCTTTACCCTCTGAACCGTCAATTCTTTATCCTTAACCCTCTAATTAGTATAATTCTTCTCGATGTCTTCGTTTTACCATTATGGTTGTCAATGGTGTGGGGGACCTCAAAATGGTGGGAATTTTCCCGGTTGTAGCATTGTGAATACGGGAAACGAGTTTGTCTACGACCAACATCCCTACAATGATACGACCGATTTCCTTAACCAATCCCCATACCATGAGACGGAGTCATACTCATGTGAGTACTGTGGAGGTCCTCACCAAGGTTTTCAAGGTCAAGCCCAATTTAACAATACAACCTTTGGTTATGAACCTTATCCATATACTTCACCAAACCCGTCACAACAATCATACTGTTGTGAGTATTGTGGAGGTCCGCACTTTAATTCCGATTGTCAAATGCAGAATCCAATTGTTTACGAGCAAGTTCCTTATGACTATTCTTATGACCCACTGTGACAATCCGTCATTTTCCGACTCTTATTTATATCAGAATATGTGAGTTATTTATTTGCTGACCATTATAACTCTTAAACGAGAAGTTATCTTGTGTTTTCTAATGTCCCGGCACCACACGCGTACCGACACCATAATAAAATTGACGTAAAATTTACTTTCAAATGTCAAGATAATAATAATACCATATTAATCTACTCGTCAAAACGTCTCCAGAAATATAAAATTTATAAAACACGGATACCCGAATAATATTCTACATAATTTAACGTTATCCTGTACGGAACAAATTATACAATACGGGGTACATATAATACACTAGATAATAATAATAACAAAAATACATCACTTGTCTTTCTCTTCCCACACACGACAAACAAATGCAAGACCAGGAAACACCAAAAGATATCCAAGATCTCATCTTCAACCTCTCTACCCTAGCTCCAACCCTCCTAGGTCGAATCTCCTATAAGTGGGATAACCCAACATATTCATCCATCATATCCTCCTCTTTCATACCAAATCCATGAAAGATTTTCTTTCCAAATCTCTCCTTTGATATACTAATGTACTGAAATCAATGAGAATCAAGATGAAATCACACAAGAGATTCATATCTTCACATCTATCTACCTAGAGCCAAAAGTCCAAGATATTCTTTGTTTTTGGAAGCTAACCGAATTTGGCTTCAAACCAAGACCAAGAGAAGAAGATAACCAAACTCCTCCTCAACATACTCCTATATTTCTAGTCGAATTTCAAAAGACCCAAACTCAGTTTCTCATCATCACTTTCACAAAAATTAGGGTTGGGTAAATCAAAGGGCTTTTAAAAATTTGTTTAGGGGTTTCATTCTTGGGTGAAAGAGAAGCTATCCCAAAGTTAATTGGTCTAAATCGAACCGGGTCACCTCCAATTGGAGCTTTTGTGTTCGACCCATTTCGAATATCGTAAGAACAATACTCCTTTGTTGTTTTGATTATGATTTAATTTGTTAATTTTCTGATATATGTATGTCAAATTAATTGGTGATGTCAAAGTTGTTGTTATTAAATGATGAATTGGTAAAGTTGTTGTTGCTGTTATGTTGTTGCCGTTATCAGTAAAACGAAGGAAAGAAAAAAATAAATAAAATAACTTTTGATTTCTTATGTGTCATATTCGGCTTATTAGTTTCGACTTATATTTCGTACTAAAAAGAGACCACACGAAGCAGATATAAACTTTGTGTCAGCTTAATGATTGTGTGTCCTACATTATAAGCATGTGAAGTTTGTGTCCAATTCTCAGTGTTCATGTGTATTATAATATGTAAATAAGTAAAGCCGTAAAAGACTATTAATGATGAACCTATAGTCATTGTTTGTTCTAAGTTATGGATTTGCATATGAATATGAATATGGGTAGATAATTTATTAAGATAGATTAGAGTATGTACTACCAAAAAGGTACCAATGAATGAATGATAAAATCGATAGTCAAGGGTTATTTTGTAAGCTAATTTCATACACAAACCGGCCTAAGTAATTATAAAAAGGGTCCGTTTGGTTTAACTGTCCGCTCGGGCATTAAACATCGCGTTGTCTCAAGTCTCCTTACAACTCAAATCCCGTTCCGTTCGCCTTCTCAATTCTCGTCAACTAAATAAAATCTTATACGCCGTTACAAATATATAGCAAACACATGTACATAATATACTCAAACAAGGAGTAATAGAAACATCTACAAATAATAATTGGGATGCAATGATGTATAAATACCATAAGGTCAATTATTTTCAAAATAAAAATTTAAGATGTCATACATATTTATAGATATATATATAAATATACATACACTCTACTCATATCGATAAAACATATATACATATAATTTCATAAATAAATATATACTTTACTTATAATATTATTAAGCCAAACTTTCTTTATCGATTAAACGTTATATTTTCTATAGAGCTTTCGTTTAAACACTATATATAACCCATTTCTAGCCGAAATGTATACTTTTTAACAATTTTCACAACAAGTTCTAGTAGCCAAAACATACTCATTATTTTGAAGATGACAAATTTTAAACTTAGCACGACAACAACAACAATACTAGATAAATAAATAAAGTTAGATAAACTTTACTTGGGGTCAAAACCGAGAGCTGGTCATACTAATCTAGGTCGCGTGTCGGTGCCATCCAATAATTCTATTTTGACTGCTGCTTTAGACTGCTTTTGCCAAGGTGAGTATTCGCAGCCCCCTTTTTACTGTTTTACTTATTTGGGGTGAAATGCATGATCTTAAACTTAAATTGTTTTTGAAGTACTTGATATATTTTGAACCCTTAGACTTAATTATAAATTTATGACTTGTTTGGACCTAATGGACCGTACGTGCTTGACCTAAAGTCTCCCTCGTTCGGAGTAGCCTTGTACTGATAATATATAATAGTTATGTACTGTGCAAGCCTCCCTCTGAGCAATACTAAGTCTCCATTAGAGCAATACTAAGTCTCCTTGTCGGCAGGAGCAACACAAAGTCTCCCTTGTTCGGAGCAGGCGTGATTTATTATATATTAGGCATTATTTATCATGGACTATTATGACCAAATGCGTATTAATTACCGGGCATACTACTTGAACTATGGGAGTGTATGTGAACTTATATGTTACAAGTCTTGTATGGGCGGGACCTGTAACATGGTGAGTTCATAGGACACTTGCCAGGCAGACTTTCTAATTATAGTTTTCATAAAACCTGTGTACTCACCAACTATTTTCATAGTTGACCCGTTTTTCTCATGCATTTTAGGTGATCGTTGTTTAGCTTATATTATGAAGATTTTAAATAAAGGAGTCGTCACAAGTTATCCGAGTCGTCCTGTAGTAAAATGTTATCTTTTGGAAGTCAAACTTTATGTTTCAATTGCTAAGGTTGGCTAGAACCTTATTGTAATGTTACAATATTTCCTTAAATTTAAATTATGGTTTTGTACTATATCTCTTTGCGATGCATATTGATTATGTTACACCTTGCGTTTCTGCCTCCGGCGGGGTGTGACAGATTGGTATCAGAGCCGAAGGTTATAGTGAATACCGGTTTTTATAAATTAAAAATCGCAACTATAACCAAAATAAAATTTTCTTAAAACAAGGGACATCATACGAGTCGACTAGCACCAGCATTGCATCGTTACTCCTAAATTATGCATAGCCTGTACACCTATGCATAATTCAGGAGGAATCATATGATGATGGGATTAGTAGCCTCGGATTATGTTTGGTCGAGTCTTATAGAGTTTGATCACCTGGAACTGCATTAGTCGCGTGAGTATGCATAGCATGTTTATATGTCCATTATACCTTATATACATTTTATATATGCCTTCTTCTCGCTATATTATGACCCGTTAGGCTAAGCACATTCTTGTTCCCGTCACATTACACTCACTACCTGTCGTCGTCCCACACATCATCCGCCATGACTCATTCAACCAAATGTTTTGGCACATTGTAGAATCATGACTACAAGGAACACCCGTTCAGGAAGCATCAACAATGAAGCCCCAAGAGACAGTGCTGCTGGATTGGCGGATCTCCTCACTCAGATTGTCGCACACATTGATGCAGGACGAGCCAATGAAGGAGCTGGTACCTCGACCAATGGCCACGGATGTAGCTATAAGACCTTCATGTCATGCAGGCCAAAGGAATTTCATGGCACCGAGGGTGCCATTGGCCTGCTATCATGGTTTGAGAATGTGGAGTCGAAACTTAGCATCACTAAATGTGCTGGAGGAGATAAGGTTGAGTTCTCTGCAGGCCCTGCTTCAGTGGTCGAGCACTCCGACGGTGGAACAACCACGCACTGAGACAGGGAGAGAAGCGCAAATGGATTATCTTGGGAAGAATTCAAGAAGCTACTAACGAGGAGTACCGGGAAGGATGAAGTTGCGAAACTGGAAGCGAAATTATGGAACCATTTGATGGTAGGAGTAGAAGTTGACAAGTACACAATTCGCTTTCACGAACTAACCAGGATGGTTCCCCACATGGTCTCTACTATGGAGAAGCTGATTGATCGATACATCTGGGGTTTGATCCCTGAGATCAGGAGAGATGTCACCTCATCCAAGCCAACTACTCTGCAAGCTGTTGTGGGAATGGCATATCGCTTGACTAATGACGTGATAAGGTCGGGAGAACTAGCAAAAACAAACGACAATGGGCGAAAGCGACATGAGGATCACCGGGAAGCCAGAGACCAGAACCAACAAGACAAGAGGCGAGTAACCAGGAACTATGGAGCGTCGATCGAGGAACGCATAAGGATATGCAGGTCCACATCCTAAGTGTACTCGATGTAACCTTCACCATTCAGAAACGCCCAAGGTGCAATATATGCAAACAGACAGGCCATCTTAGCTGGAAGTGCTCAAGCAGGAATGGAAACCAAGGACAGAAGCCGGCATGTTACGAGTGTGGAAGTCTGGACCACCTCAGGAACACGTGTCCTAAGTTGAATAGGGCACATAAGTCAGAGCATGGTAACATGACTCTCGCCGTAGCACTTGATGGTGATAACCCAAACCATGGAGGCAATGTCAGCCCAGCTCGGGGTCGAGCATACTTCTTGAGCACCAAGGAAGCTCGCTAAGACACAAGCACCGTGACGGGTACATTCTTTCGACCACCCACTCTATTTCAATATCTTCTGATTCTAGTTCATGGCATTGATTAGTGTAGAACCTTGCATCATGAGCCTTAGTTTAATTTTTGCCTTCTCACTAATCTGAGCACTCCACTATTAGTATTGATTGGTTTAAATGATTTCAAACTCGAGCCAAACTTTCAAAAAGTCTCTTACATATA
The DNA here is from genome assembly GCA_910596185.1 of Chrysanthemum makinoi. NCBI lineage: Eukaryota > Viridiplantae > Streptophyta > Magnoliopsida > Asterales > Asteraceae > Chrysanthemum > Chrysanthemum makinoi. The sequence goes on from OU343224.1 coordinate 219,502,218, forward strand.
TGAGAAGCCATCTCTCTTTCTGACAACTTGTTTCCTAGCTTGATCTAGTGACAGTTCTTGTTTGATGAGTTGCGAAAATCAAGTTAGAATCAAGTTGTTACTCAACCTACACAACTTAAACAAATGACCGGTCAGGTCGACAAGTTGTGAAAATTCACCAACTAAGAGTCTTTTGAGGGCAAAGTTCGAGAATGAGAAAATTTGAACCATGAGAATGTATGCCTGTAGTATAGACGGACTGAATCTCGAGGACGAGATTCTTTTAAGGTTTGTGACAATCCGTCATTTTCCGACTCTTATTTATATCGAATATGCGAAGTTATTTATTTGCTGACCATTATAACTCTTAAACGAGAAGTTATCTTGTGTTTTCTAATGTCCCGGCACCACACGCGTACCGACACCATAATAAAATTGACGTAAAATTTACTTTCAAATGTCAAGATAATAATAATACCATATTAATCTACTCGTCAAAACGTCTCTGGAAATATAAAATTTATAAAACACGGATACCCGAATAATATTCTACATAATTTAACGTTATCCTGTACGGAACAAATTATACAATACGGGGTACATATAATACACTAGATAATAATAATAACAAAAATACATCACTTGTCTTTCTCTTCCCACACACGACAAACAAATGCAAGACCAGGAAACACCAAAAGATATCCAAGATCTCATCTTCAACCTCTCTCTACCCTGGCCTGCAACCCTCCTAGGTCGAATCTCCCTATAAGGGGATAACCCAACATATTCATCCATCATATCCTCCTCTTTCATACCAAATCCATGAAATATTTTCTTTCCAAATCTCTCCTTTGATACGCCGGTTGCTACTGGTACGAAATCAATGAGAATCAAGATGAAATCACACAAGAGATTCATATCTTCACATCTATCTACCTAGAGCCAAAAGTCCAAGATATTCTTTGTTTTTGGAAGCTAACCGAATTTGGCTTCAAACCAAGACCAAGAGAAGAAGATAACCAAACTCCTCCTCAACATACTCCTATATTTCTAGTCGAATTTCAAAAGACCCAAACTCAGTTTCTCATCATCACTTTCACAAAAATTAGGGTTGGGTAAATCAAAGGGCTTTTAAAAATTTGTTTAGGGGTTTCATTCTTGGGTGAAAGAGGAAGCTATCCCAAAAGTTAATTGGTCTAAATCGAACCGGGTCACCTCCAATTGGAGCTTTTGTGTTCGACCCATTTCGAATATCGTAAGAACAATACTCCTTTGTTGTTTTGATTATGATTTAATTTGTTAATTTTCGTATATATGTATGTCAAATTAATTGGTGATGTCAAAGTTGTTGTTATTAAATGATGAATTGGTAAAGTTGTTGTTGCTGTTATGTTGTTGCCGTTATCAGTAAAACGAAGGAAAGAAAAAAATAAATAAAATAACTTTTGATTTCTTATGTGTCATATTCGGCTTATTAGTTTCGACTTATATTTCGTACTAAAAAGAGACCACACGAAGCAGATATAAACTTTGTGTCAGCTTAATGATTGTGTGTCCTACATTATAAGCATGTGAAGTTTGTGTCCAATTCTCAGTGTTCATGTGTATTATAATATGTAAATAAGTAAAGCCGTAAAAGACTATTAATGATGAACCTATAGTCATTGTTTGTTCTAAGTTATGGATTTGCATATGAATATGAATATGGGTAGATAATTTATTAAGATAGATTAGAGTATGTACTACCAAAAAGGTACCAATGAATGAATGATAAAATCGATAGTCAAGGGTTATTTTGTAAGCTAATTTCATACACAAACCGGCCTAAGTAATTATAAAAAGGGTCCGTTTGGTTTAACTGTCCGCTCGGGCATTAAACATCGCGTTGTCTCAAGTCTCCTTACAACTCAAATCCCGTTCCGTTCGCCTTCTCAATTCTCGTCAACTAAATAAAATCTTATACGCCGTTACAAATATATAGCAAACACATGTACATAATATACTCAAACAAGGAGTAATAGAAACATCTACAAATAATAATTGGGATGCAATGATGTATAAATACCATAAGGTCAATTATTTTCAAAATAAAAATTTAAGATGTCATACATATTTATAGATATATATATAAATATACATACACTCTACTCATATCGATAAAACATATATACATATAATTTCATAAATAAATATATACTTTACTTATAATATTATTAAGCCAAACTTTCTTTATCGATTAAACGTTATATTTTCTATAGAGCTTTCGTTTAAACACTATATATAACCCATTTCTAGCCGAAATGTATACTTTTTAACAATTTTCACAACAAGTTCTAGTAGCCAAAACATACTCATTATTTTGAAGATGACAAATTTTAAACTTAGCACGACAACAACAACAATACTAGATAAATAAATAAAGTTAGATAAACTTTACTTGGGGTCAAAAACTGAGACTGGTCATACTAATCTAGGTCGCGTGTCGGTGCCATCCAATAATTCTATTTTGACTGCTGCTTTAGACTGCTTTTGCCAAGGTGAGTATTCGCAGCCCCCTTTTTACTGTTTTACTTATTTGGGGTGAAATGCATGATCTTAAACTTAAATTGTTTTTGAACTACTTGATATATTTTGAACCCTTAGACTTAATTATAAATTTATGACTTGTTTGGACCTAATGGACCGTACGTGCTTGACCTAAAGTCTCCCTCGTTCGGAGCAGCCTTGTACTGATAATATATAATAGTTATGTACTGTGCAAGTCTCCCTCTGAGCAATACTAAGTCTCCATTAGAGCAATACTAAGTCTCCTTGTCGGCAGGAGCAACACAAAGTCTCCCTTGTTCGGAGCAGGCGTGATTTATTATATATTAGGCATTATTTATCATGGACTATTATGACCAAATGCGTATTAATTACCGGGTATACTACTTGAACTATGGGAGTGTATGTGAAATTATATGTTACAAGTCTTGTATGGGCGGGACCTGTAACATGGTGAGTTCATAGGACACTTGCAGGCACTTTCTAATTATAGTTTACATAAAACCTGTGTACTCACCAACTATTTTCATAGTTGACCCGTTTTTCTCATGCATTTCAGGTGATCGTTGTTTAGCTTATATTATGAAGATTTTAAATAAAGGAGTCGTCACAAGTTATCCGAGTCGTCCTGTAGTAAAATGTTATCTTTTGGAAGTCAAACTTTATGTTTCAATTGCTAAGGTTGGCTAGAACCTTGTTGTAATGTTACAATATTTCCTTAAATTTAAATTATGGTTTTGTACTATATCTCTTTGCGATGCATATTGATTATGTTACACCTCGCGTTTCCGCCTCCGGCGGGGTGTGACACCCACCTCCACAATACCAAGAAATTCAACCACAACCTCCGATAATTTCTCCAGAAATTCAAAGATGTCTTAAAATACTCGAAGAATTTGTTAATGAACATGCCGAAGATCGAGCATCTCGAAACGAAAGATCTATGTTAGAATTACTCGAAGAAGAAAAACGAGCAGCTCGGATTGAAAAGTGTCTTGAAGAAATACGAATTGAGGAGCAAGCACTTAAAAGACGTGCCCGATGGCTCGAAACTTACATTGATGATGATGATGAGGATTCCATCCAAATGAAAGAATATTATGAAAGTTTGTCAGTGAACCCACTCCCGTTTTGAGCCTTTCATTTCTGATCCTTCCCCTTCTCTCACGCCGGTTGAGAGAAGTGACATCGTTTTGGAAGAGGTCGATAATCATAATTCTACAGACATAGTTACACCCGTTGACTCTCTCATAATGGGGGATGAGCCTCTTAGTACTATTCCGGAAACGGAATCTTCTTGTGTTGAGAGCCTTATCCCAATCCCAAGAGAGTCCGAGGTTGTAGATGATATTTGTGATGAGCTTTCTCTTGATATTTCGAATGATCATGATGAGATGTTTTCCGATTCCGAGGATGTATCTGACAGTGATTGTGATTCTCTTGACATTTCCAAGGTTACTTCAGGGATTTTCTCAAATCCTCTTTTTGAACTCAAAGATGACTACACCTTTTGTGAAGTTAATCCTCTTTCCGACCAAGATTTTGAGTCCGATTCAGAGACCACAACGGAAGTGGTGGATATTGCTAGCTCTAAGAGCACACCACTTGTCCCATCTCTGTGTTCCGACCTTTCTCTCCCGTCATGTGATGTTATGCAAGATGAAGAAAGTGATGAATCCAACACTGAAGATATTATGGAGATTGATGAATTGACTAAAGTGGTTGAAGACGATATTCTTGATAATCCGCCTTATGATATGGAAGAAATCGACTTATTTCTTGATGATCCAATACCGCCGGGTATTGAGAGTGACGGGTGCGACTCTAATCAAGATATCCTTTTTCTTGAAAGCTTGCTTAATGATGATTCTCCCTCCTCTGTTGAGTCGACCCTCACTTATCCCGTTGAGCACACATGTGAGGACAAGATTTTCAACCCCGGGATACGCGTTGATGAGTTTTATGCTAAAAATGTCATTCGAGATAAGGATCCTCTCTTGGATGCCTTCGTTGATGAGCCTTTGAGTAACACCTTTCTATACCATGAGCTCCCGTCTTTCTTGGAGTATTCTCTTATCGATCCTTCATCCCTTCCTCCGCCCGCAAAACCGCCGGATGATGGATCGATCTTTCATATGCCTTATGTGAGTTTGGGAGGAGTCATTCTTGATGTGCTGATGCCCGACATTTTCTTCTCCTCCCAACCCACCCAGTCTCATTCTTTCGGGAATGAGGACACCGTTTTTGACCCTGGTATCTCTACCACTTGCTTCCCCAAGGACAAATGAATTCGGGGACGAGTCAGGCTAGCGACTCGGTAATCAAAAACAGTAGCGCTTCGTGGGAGGCACCCCATGCTTATCCATCTATCTTCTTTCTATTTTCTAATAAGTGACGCGAAGGGGTCTGCCTCTTCGATTTCTCGTGTTTGGTTGTTTGTGATGTTGTGTGTAGGATGTTCCCGATATGAAGACTCTCGTGCTCGAAGTTTGTCATTTTCTCTACTCGAGTTTCATGATCGATGCTGATGGAAATCCGATATCCTAAATCTTATCGACTAACGTTTATCTTTGAGCATACTTAATAAACGGCTTTTAGATTTTCGTGATACCCTTGCTTTTAAACATTGAGGACAATGTTTCGTTCTCGTCTGGGGTAGGGTAATCTTCGATTTGATTTGACCGCACTTGCTTATTTTCTGTCGTGTTTCTCTCGCAACCCCGTTTTTCCTTAGAAAACGAAAAATTGTGCAAAAATGAGAAAAATTTAAAAATTTTTGAAGATTTTGTTAAGTCTTTTTGATTGAAAAGTTTGCTAGTCTCTTAGATAAGAAGCTATAAAATGCGAATTCTAGCTCACAAGGCCAAGATTTTGCAAGTTTCCCTGAGCGACTTTAAATATGCATGACTTGATTTCATTAGACGAAACATTTGCTAAGTTAATATATGTTTTGACACCTTGATTGACTTTCCGCTGGTGAGAGTAGGAATAGAATTCGGACTTGACCGGGCGTGTTGAGCCCTAGCTTGTTCCCTTAACCATAGGTAATCTAAAAAATTATCGGCTAAGCATCCGCGGATCTCATTATTTGGGATTTTAAATTTGCAGAGATCGAGAAATGATAGAGTTATTTATGAGTTTAGATGCTAAGCGTGGAGTAGTTGGTTCTCTTTAGAGCCCATCGAAGGTACTTATGGCTTTTTGTTCCCACAAAATTGTTTCACCCCATATTTGTCTAATAATAATTAGAGATGTTGAGTTTTTGGCGATAGTTAGTTCTTTATCTTCTTAAAAGAATCTTTGCTTTAAAAATTGGGTACACATCAAGGATCCGTAATAAATAAAGAATAAGTGATATGTGAAATGTAATAAGTAAAGTTATGAGCTGCGGTGTCGAGATCGGACCCTTGGATCTTTAGCCGGGATTGAGTGAGGTCTTAGCCTAGCCAGCCGGGATCCTCATTTCATGAAGCCTATAGTCTTGGAATTACCCCGTGAAGCTCCGTGGTTCATAGCTCATACACGTAAAAGTCTAAGTTCTATTTCAAAAAAAAAAAAAAATGTGTTGAAAAATGAAAATGAAAAATAAAGTATAAGTGAATAAAAATTCCTTGATGTGGACCTCATTTTTACGACAATGGTTCTTGAGAGAAGGCGGATAACTAATTATCGACTTAGCTTTATATCTTTATCGGAATAAAAGTTATCGAAACGAGAATTTGAAGAAATTCATTTCTCACAAAAATAAAATCTAGAGGAAAATAGGAAAATGGGAACAAAAGGTATTTACACAAGTAACTTCCATGGGTAGTGTTAGCATCTAGAATCATATTTAACAATGATTTCGATTTTACGCTTAGTTTGGGACTTGTGAAAAATCAGGGACGATGTATTCTATCCGTATGGTCACTTCACGCTGTGTTGTGTTTTCTACTCCGTGATCCTAACGTGTCGTTTGAAAAATGTTGGAGTTATTGATCGACATGAAAGTTCAACAAACCATCATTCATAAACGGAATGTGCTTAATCGTAATATCTATATATGTGAATTTAAAAGGTAAACGGGGCGTTTTTAGAATTAAGGCTTTCTTAATCTCTTTTGAGGAATCTTTGCTACTTCTTCATAGGTTTAGTAGAAAGAGATTGAAACCATTGGTTTTAGAAGCGTGAGTTGATTGCATTGCGTGAGGACACGGCAATGGTTTCGTCTGGGGTATTTTGGTATGTGCTAAAACACATACCTTTTCTTTATCAAAACTGACCCAAAATAACCAAGAAAGAGCCGTTTATTGCTAATATTTGTGGTTTTCTTGAGTTTGTGCTTGTGCAGGTATGGATATGTAAAAACACACAAAAAGGAACCAAATCAGACGTAAATCCGAGCACGAGAGATCAAGAGAGCTTAAGCTGAGCTGGAAGGTCGGGATTGTGCATTTTGGAAGATTCTATTCTCTAAGGATGATTTTTGAAGTTTTAGTCAAGTGTGAAGAAATGTCAAGATTAGTCCCTGAACTTTTAGCAAATGACAGAAAACACCCTCAAGTTTCAAAAGTTGCAAACTCAATCCCTGGTCTACTAAAGAATGACAAGTTCAGCCCTTGGAATACATTTTCAGATTTGCACTTGTGTCCTTTGAATTTCAGTTTATGCAAGTTTAGTCCCTAATATAACCATATGGATCCAACATTAATCCTTGTCCAATATACAATCCATTATCCAACACCTCATCAGGCCCAATCCATTTCCTCAACCAATACCCGGCCACTTATTATTAATCCAAGACCCGGTTGATACCATTTACCCGTGACCCGAACTAAACCCTGGTCAAATACCCACTAGACCCGGTCAAGCATATTTGATAAATAATATAATAACCCAAACGCGCCTATACAGTGTTCTCCTCCTTCCTCCCAAACGCAACCCAATTACCCGCCACCATATTTACCCAAACACCCCAACCTCGTACTTAGAATCTATCCTAACCTTCTAGAGACTCTGACTTGTCAGGATAGATGCCCACGTGGACAATTGAAGCACTCCCATTGGCTGCTACACCTCATGAAAGAAATTGGTGCTCTATGATTGGTTGAGGTGACTCAGGATTGATTTGTGGCTGTGGATAGCCTTCTAGGCTCTTCCAAAGGCATCCCAAGGCTCCAACATCTGCTATTTATAGACCTCTTGGCTCTCATTGTATCTTGTCCAATTTCTCATGTCTTAGAGAAATTTTGACATTTTATTTACTGTTTTAATTGTTTAATTAGCATAGTTGTTTAAATTTGTAATCCTCTTTTTAAATTGTAATCTCAGTTTTTATAAACAAAAGTTAAAGAGTTTAGTGAATTTACTTTGTATTTACTCTTTTGAGCTCAACTTGTTTCCAGCTTCTATTTCTGTTATTAGAAGCTCACAAAAGCTTGTATGAGCTTTTGTGAGTCATTACTTGCTTACTCTTGTCCTTAATTGCATTTCCTTAAGTTTGGTCAACATAAGTCAATGATAGTCAAACGGGTTAATTTGGAAGTCAAACTCAGTTTTGGGTCATGAAGTGGTCTTAAGATGTTTTGTGAATGAGTTTTAATTCAGTTTTTATCTAAGGTTTGCATGATTACTGTTTTCACCTTTAATGCTAATTTTTAAAGGTGTGTTTGGAATAAGCCCATTTTTAGAGTTATAGTCTAAATTGTTATTGGATTTGAGTTTGTTGCTGTTAGTTACTGATTTTCTAGCTTCCTATATCTAAGTTCTCAGTTTATTAAGTTAGTTTTTATGTTGGTAACTTTTGAATCAAAATCTGTCATCAGTCCCATCTGTTCTGCATCATTAGCTTGTTATTGAATCTGTGGTCATTTGTTGATTAGAGCATGTCATTTAGGTTATTTTTGTCATATGGATTTAGATTAAGTGTTAGCGTAGCTTGATTATGTAGTTTTACTGATTTAAAAGTTGGAAAACTAGTGTTTGGTTTAGTACTAAAATCTGTTTTAGAGGTTAAAATGTTGAATTAGATCAGTTGCATTATGCTTGTTATAGTTGATTGCATTCATAACTGTCCTTGTTTTGCATCCATGTCCATGTTAAGTCAATATTTCATCTAAACTGTTCTTGCTCTCTTAACCGTTGAAATCAGTGGTTGAGATTTTGCATATAGGTGTTAGATTTGATAAACCAGCTGGTATTGTTTTCATTTCATCAGTATTATATCATCATCAGTCCAAAATTTGATATCAAATCTCATTTTAGTCAAACTCCAAATCTGTTTTCCAAAGTCAAAATGGAGTCAAATACCTGTTTTGTGCAGAACTTGCAGCAGCTGCACAGTCTTCATTTCAAGTAGATAGGGTCTCAAATTTTGCCCATTTGCAGTTGGCTAGGTGGTCTACTGATATCCACTTTTGGTTTTCCCTGTAGCTTATTAAATAAGTAGTTGCATAAGCCCAAAGTAGGGGCCTGTTAGCCTGTTTTGCTTAAGTGAGCAGTTAGCTCAATCATTGGCAAACTGATCATTAGGTGTTAGGAGTAGCTGCCTTTAGTTGATTTTAGTTAGTTTTAGCATAACTTACCTTCTGTAGAAGTTTGGTACCATTTAGTGCTTATTAGCTTATTCCCAAGTGCTTATTTCCATATCTTTTACACTACAGCCCTTAAATTCCCCATATAAGCATAGTATTTGATATCTTTCATAGATTCAGATTATTATTTTAGAATTTCCCTGCATTTTTCATAATTTTTAGTTACTGTTTTCTATTTTTCTTGATTAAAAATCAGTTTTTAGTCATATTTAAATAGCTTTAATTGCAATTAATTAAGAAAAAGTTCCAAAAATTAATTTTTCAATTTTAATAGATTAAGATAAATATAAAAAGCATAAAAAAGATTTTTCCTCATTTTTCCCCTTTTATTTGGTATTTTTCACTATTTAAATTAGATTTAAATAGTTTTAAATTAGTAGAAAATAGAAAAATAATCTGAAAAATACAAAAATAGTTTTGAAAATTCTCTTATGTTATTTTAGATTTTTAGAAATTAGTTTCATAATTTTCCCCTTTGTTTTTATAATTTATTAGTTTTATTTTTAAAGTTATAAATTAGTGTTTAATTTTAATAAAATCTAGAAAAATCCAAAAAAAATAGTTTTAATTCATAAATAGTTTTCTAATATCATTTTTAGTGTAAAAGTAATTTTAGGTTATTTTTAGAATTTAGAATAGACGTAATTGCTTTTTATTCGCGTTTCGTTTTAATTCCGTATTTGCGTTTTAATGTAGATTTGCGTAGTTTGCCTTAATTCTTAGGATTTCCCGTAGATTAGATGTTCCATTCACTTTCTTTATCCCGTAGTTTAGAATATATCATTTTATCCCCTTCTCTTATTCAAATCCCGATAATCGAGACGTGAGTTGGAAATTCCATTCAACCCTCGTTCGGAACGATCTCGGTGCTCAGACCTAACACGTTTGAGTTACCCGTATACTACACACTTCTCATCTATTATTGATCAGTGTCCGAACCGTTTTAAGTTTCTTACGGTTAGTCATTCACAAGTGGCTAGCTTGTGTGAGATAGCTTGACGTTTTGGGCATATCAATTTTTGGCGTTGCAATGTATCTAGACATTGTGTCATGGGTCTTGGGTCATGGATCATGGATAATACCCAACATGACTTCATGCATGATGTCATGCAAGTCATGGGTTATGGATCAAGCTCCATGGGTATGGGTCATGGACTTTGGGTTTTACCCAACAACATTCATTGTACCTAGTCAATGGATCATGGGTCATGGGTCATGGACTTTGGTTTTTACCGATTACAATATATACAAAGTATATATGTATATTTCCATATTATGTAAACACTAGTTGTTATACATATGCATTTCTATAAGATGTAAACAGTATTACTTGTTTAGTGTTTTATATGAAAATGTAAGTGTGTTAGTAAACTATTGGCTCAAACCATTTACGTATTTTATTTGTTTCATTAAAATGATTTTACGTTTGTTAGCGACAAAACATTCTTAGATCGTAAAATATAAATAAACGTTTTTATGGGTTATTTGTATTAACAATCTCCCCGTTTTTGTTGATGACAAAACATAAGATTATTTTAAAGAAAAAATAAAGTTTGTAAAAATTTGAATTGGAGTTTTTACTCTCTTCTCCCCCCTTTTTGTCGAAACAAAAAGAGCGTCGAAAAGAAACTAACACATTGTTTTGAGAAAAACGTGTGAAAAGTAATAATATGAAAAATAGAGAGTAAGAGGAGAGAAGGATTCTCGTCTTAGCTCCCCCTTGACGGATGCTTCCCTTTGTTGAGGGCGTCAAGTAATTAGGAAGACTAAGCGAGTGTGTTGCAATTGTGTTTGCAAATGGTTTCGTCTTTTGACGAAATGCTCCCCCTTGACGAGTGCTCCCTTTTGAGGATGACGTTGACGCGCGTACAAGGCGCGTTCGGGGTCAAAGGAAACTTCCTTTTCGTCGAGCAAGTTTTTCAACACCTTAGGCAGTGAACCTAATCGTTGTAGTGTAATATTGGGTAAGCCTCGGGTATTGATATCATTCTCAAGGGGAATAGGAATACTAGTGAGAAATTACTACGCTAAGGTTGGGGTTGAGGAAGATTATTTTTTTATCTTTTTTATATTTTTTAGAAACTAAAGGTAAAATCTCGGGGTTTGGATTTGGGGGTTGGTACTTCTACCGATTACTCTACTTATCTAATTATCTAAGCTAAGGGGTAGTCTATGTCTATTGATGTGTGCTCGTATGATGATTAAAGATGTGTCTACCTAGATACTATTACTCCCTAGTTATCTTTTGTTGGTGGTTGAATTGTCACGTCCTTATTCTTAACGCGTTGTGTTTTCTAAGGTCGTAGGGTGTGCTTTTATCCCTAACTCTTTGAAGCTACCTTAAGGTTAATGACTACGAAATCTCTAGGATTTATAAACTTAACACTAAGGTTATCTTTGGATGTTTAGCCTACAATTCCACTAGTAATTATAAACTAATGTTCAACAAAGATTAATCAAGCATTAAAAACACAACGATGGCTTTAAGCACTCCTAAGCCAATTACAATTAAGATAAGAGACAACCAATCAATATTTAATAACTAGGTTTCATAGATCTAAGTAAACACACAATTAAATTAGCCGGACATGTTAAACATGCAAGCATACACACATTCAATTGAAGACATAATTAAATCAAGGGAATAAATAACTTATCTCGATGTAAAATAGGGTATGAGAACCCTAAAATACTGTCAAACCGGACTATAATCGTTTTAGGTTTTTACTCCACAAGTCTACCTCCTTAAAAGTCTGAAATCGAATTCTATATATAGTTTTACAACTGCGACGGCGTCACCTTGTAATTGTGACGCCCTCAGATCGCCGCCATTAGGGTTTCGTCTTGGCCAAGTCAACTTTGGGATGGCGTAACATTGTGGTTGTGACGCCGTTAGCTTCAGCTCTGACGTCGTCTGAATCTGGATTTAAGGCGTCTGGGGAGAAAAGTCTTCGTGACGCCCTTACTCTTCAAAGCCTGACGCCGTCAGGTGTAAAATAGCAATTTCGCTACTGTATCGTCACAAAATTAGGGACAGTGTCACCCTTTGTTTGGGACGCCGTCAGGTGCATTTCCAGCAGCTTGAGTGTCTTGATCTTGACTTTAGCCATTTTCTTCACATATTCACTCCTTTTCGTCCAAATAAGCATCATTCCGGCATTTTGCCTTCAAGAGACCTAAAAAGTAAAAAGGAACGAAATTAAGCAGTAACGGATATAAAAGTGGGCGATTAAGGGCTTAAATGACCCCTTAAAAGTGTACGTTTTAAATCCTTATCAAATATCCTTACACTTGGTATTTGCTTGTCCTCAAGCAAATGTGCTTTTGGCCAATCAATTTATAAGTTAGGGGGCATGAAGCATTGGTTTAACATAATTCACAACAAGTATAAGCCCCACAAAAGTCATAACAAGCACGGAAATTATATACTAGCACCTCACAAGTGGTGTTTGGATACTCTCATCTCTCGGGTGTATATGAAATATATCAAATGGAAATGGAAGATAAACACACATTAACCGGTCATAGTACATAGATTACCATACGCTTGAGACTAGATCAAACCTCCACCGTTTTGGCGTAAGCACTTAGGAACAACTATATAAGAGGTCTTTTAAAGGGTTGTAACGTTAGGCTTACGGTAGGGAAAACAAAGGGTTTGGTTGGATAGGCAATTTAGTGGTGGCAAGTCAAAAATCCTTTGTTACAAGCATGAAAAGAATGGCGTTGCTAAGCCAAGACTCGACTCTCTAAACTCTAGATAACTTAAAACAAACAAACATAAATATAAAGATAGATGTAGGATGGTAGCCCGTATGTTTTTATTTTTTTTTATTTTTTTAACAATCTTTTTTTTCTTTTTCTATTTTCTTTTCTTTTTTTTCGATTTTTTTATACACTTTTACTCTACCGTCCTCTACGATAACATCAAGATAATAGGGATTTATAGGGGCATCCCTACACTTGAGTTTTTATTACTCTAACACTAATTTGACCCAAATTGAAAAGATCAAAACACTTAGAGTACATTATTACGTAAATAAAGGGAATTTGAATTTAACGTTCTTTCCCGTCACTCCATAAAATTTAACTTTACCCATGAGTCCCAATCATCCCAAAACTGCGTACAAAAGATATGACTCGACTTAGCAACCATGCAAGTAACTAGATAATTGAACTAAGGGTTTTGTATGATAACAATAATGCACTAAAAGTGAGTGCATACAAGGTAGGCTAAGGCGGTTTGGGTGTACATTTGGGGGTGAATTGTAAACAATGCTCTTCATTGATATTCCGGAAAACTGAAACATCACGAGAACCGCGAAAAGGATAGGCTCTGATGGGTTAACTAGGGGTATCGTGTACTAAAGATGAGTACAACGCAAGGGTGTGGGGGAATTACTCAACCGATGTGGAAGAAGTAGTTATAATACGGGTATCAAACAAGGGTTATCCTAATGCCTCATATCATTTAGTTATTCCTAACTACACAAGTGTATTCTCACTAGTGATCTCGGAATGCATAACAAAACAAGTTCTAGAATCTATTATACTACCGGTACACTCTCGAAGCATTAAAGATGAATGCTTTAATTCCTATAGATCTAGGGGCGAACCTCACATTTTTTGGGTGAAATTTGAGTGGTAAAAGGTTTTTGTGCTAGTCATATAACTCCTATCCATGAGACGCTTTATTAAGACTAAAGACCCACTCGTACAAGTCATGAAAATTTTTAAATTTGGTGCTAAAATTACCCTAACCGATATTTCTCATAGCTTATTCACAAATGAAATAGGACAAGACAAATAATCAAGGATAAGCATAGTTTCAAAGTTCCCGTTTTATTCTCCCTCCTTACACTTAAGCTGAACATTGTCCCCAATGTTCCCCGAAAGTATCAAAGTTATGATAACGGAAGGTAATTAAAAGAGAAAGAAACTTGTACTCCCCTAATTAGCTCGGTAGGATCCGTGTGAAGTAGTGGTTAAATTCTTTCCAAGAAGAATGTATGCGTGAAAAGCACCATCCAATCTTATGTTTCTTCTTCTTGATAAATAAAACCTGCACACTTTAAGAAAATGGACGAAACCTTCGCGTAAAATCGGCGGTAAAACTATATATGACTCTACTACACTAGGATATAATGCTTGTGGAATGGATGTTTGCAGATTTTCCGGAAAATTAAGACCTGAGAAATTCCAAAAATTTATAAGTAGCACAGAAAATGAGAGAAAGTTAGATAGGTTGTTTCTACTCCTCCTGACGACGTCAGGTTGCAATCCTGACGCCGTCAGGTTATCCTGACAGAAACTGGTCTTCTGCGTTTTTCTGGAAAAATTACACCTTTAAAATCTGGAAAAATTCGTGCAAAACATTCATTATGACTCGATACAAGCATTTGACTCTAACAAACATACATATATATCAATTCAATAATCGTAATTCTCATGTTCACGTTCTTTTGAAAACGTGTGTAATCCTCCCTACACTTATCCTTTTTTGTAAAATACCTTTATATGTAATTAAGACGAGGTTAAAGACAAAATAAAGCATTTTCACAAATTTAAACATGTGAATAAACAATCAATGAAAAAATATATGACACACAAACAAGCAAAAAATTAAGCATGGGTTGCCTCCCACAAAACGCTTTTCTTTATTTATGAGTCTTGTAGCTAGACTCGAAGTCGAGCCCCTACGTACCTATGTAAGTAAGCCTATCCTCAAGAATGTCATAGGGATCAAACTTATCTTTTAAGTTCCTAGTGGTACGCTTAGTTCAGTATGCCTTTTCAAACTTTTCTCCATCGGGGTCATAGATTGTCATCCTAATGTGCCATTCTTCATTTCCATCATTAGGTGGTCTATCCCAATTCCAATTATGCTTAGGCTTCTCACTCTCAACTTTCCACTTATTCATGACAAGATTGACGGGCAAGCTTCCTAGGAACTCGGTCATCTTCCTAAACACGAAGGCATCCTCGAACGGGTTCACTTCCATATCCCTAGTGATGCAGGTTTTACTGACCAGGTTTTACATTTATAGTAACTCGTCTACCTATAGCCTACCTAATGCACTAACGGGCAGTGTACCCGGTCGCATGTAGTGAGAGAATGGTAAGACCGAGGTCGTCCCAAGAACGGTTGATTCTTAACTGTCTAATTAATTAAATTAGTCAAATAAATAAGTTTTAATAAAAAGGATTGATAATATTTAAGGTGTCACATGATCAATTGGGCTGGTTCTCTGGTAAACGATAGTGATGCAATTCTTAAACCGAGTTCATCCACAAGTGGCATAAGTCGATAGACTCATTTGGTCAATTCGCCTACCTTATGGTTCTTAGAATTCTCACCAAGATGAACAGGTCACCCGGGATCATTCGGCAATCTAATAGCAGTCATTAAGAGCCGGCGTTTACTATCGCATTACATGGGTTCTAAATGTCACTAGATTCCTGTTTCAGGTGGAGTCAAAGTCGAGAGGACAGCATTTGGTCAGTTATTCCTAACCTATCAGCAAAGAGCCACCACTGGAGAAGTCAGGTGTCCCCTCATAAGTCCAGTTGTTCCTGGTCCCCTAAGAAAAGTCATTAAGTTCCGCTACATGCTAGATTTATAATAGTGAGTGCCCTGGCGCTAGCATCTTAGACACTCACCCCCTAATTCTTAAGTTCATCCAAATAGTAGGTGATCAGTTGGTCAAATCGCACAAGTAGAAAGGGTCGTCAGTTGGTCATATCTTACCCTTCCCGTCTCAGTATACTCACTTAGGGTCAGTTGGTCATATCTCCTAAGCAACTAGCCTCTACCGCCATTCAAAACTACCGAAACAAGGGTAGCTACCAATAAACTATGCATGCATACACTAGAAACAATTAATAACGCAAAAGCATTAATAATAAAAAGAATCAAAACTAGGCCAAGACCTAATTTCCATGTCACCAAAATACCCTAGTGGAATGAGAAACAAAATCTTCATATAAAACAATAAATAAACAAAGACATAACATCAAATAATTAATTGACTAATAATAAATTAATAAAAAATTAAATAGAACACAATAAGAATTAATTCGCCAACAATTATATTGAGAATCAAGATTATAATAAACAATAATGAAACCAAAATAATATTATGAGTCAGAAAATAATTACATATCGTGCTAAGTATAAAGCTATCGATCCCTTAGTTGAGTACCGGGGCAAACCCTGGGTTTGCCCTACAAAAACAACCTACTGCTGCAAATTGATGAATTATATATCTCATTCAACATGTGCTATTTATAATGACATAGTTTGACAACTTAAGCACTTAGGTCCCTTATCTTGTGTGACATGTCACTTTGGAGCATTTGTCTTCTTTTTCAATTATTTACACATAAATGTGTAAGAAATATCTTTTAATATTGACGACTTCAGCCCCTTGACTTCAAAACTTCTTATAAGATATCCCACCACTTGAGATCAAGTATATTCTAAACCCGATTTTCATCCAAAACCCTTTATTCAAAACCTGCGACTTTCACTAGTGTAACCAAAATTAACTAACAGCGCCCGGACCATGGACATAAGGAAACTACAAGGTAGGCTAGGCGATATGTGTAACAAAACAACATATATTGGGTGAAAAAAATGAAAGGAAAGGCTCTGAAGGGTGTATCTAGGGGTATCTTGCACTAATGGTGAGTGCAACAAAAAGGGTTTAACAGGGGGGGTTGACTGATCGATGTGAAAAGTCAATAAACACAATACATATATGGGCTATTTGGGGTTAATCCTAAAATTGCCTTAAATCCTAGCTACACCGATCACACCAAGTTACCTCAGTGTAATGCTCATGATAATGGTCTCGAAAAGATATGCAAGGCCAAGTTCTAAAGTCTACTACAGCCACCGGCACACTCATTTTTATGGTATTATGTATAAGGGGAAACGGAAAGGCTTATCCTCACACAATGGAAATATAGGGTTGGTGTGCTCAGTCTAGATTAATCCAGTTAAGTAATGAAAAACATGTCAAAATTTTACTAATGAAACACTTTTCATCAAAAACTAGAAAAATAAAGGCAGGTAAAATCAAGCGGGTGTCTATGTCAAATCCCTTCCCCCCACTTGGGTCATACTAAGCATATAAATGAAAAATGGAAGGGATAGAGATGGAACGAAAAACTCCCCTGGATTTGCTCGGTATGATTAATAATGCATGTTCAAAAACACGCTCCAATTGTGCCTCCATGAGCAACATCCAACTACACATCAACTCTCCATAAACACCATGGCACTCAACTAGGTCGGATAGAAAGTGTTCTCTTGCATCCAATCATAGCTCCATAATTCTTCAACCTGTATTCTTTTGCAAGAAAAACTAATAGCAAAAAGCATAATTCCGGATAAAAAGCAAAAATAGCACGAAATGTAAAAATAAAAACAAAATAAAACCTAACTCACTTTCGTAGGAATCACGGTTGCATTTAGCGCATGCAACAAGCCTTTTAAACCAATCGGTGTCCCGATTGGACGAGTGAAGTCTCGTGAGGGTTTACTGGGAACACACCTACAAAGTTCATTTAATTACTAATACAAGGTTATGAAAATGTTTTGAAACTTGTTTTAGAAAAATTTTAGTCACAGAGGATAGTTACGGCGTAACTGGAGCGGCCCAGTTACGGCGTAGGTTAGTTGACTTAAGAAAAATGTTTACCAGGAAGGGATTACGGCGTAACTGGATCGGCCCAGTTACGGCGTAATAAGAAAGCCCGAGAAAGAAAATACCTGGAACAAGGGAGTTACGGCGTAACTAGATCGGCCTAGTTACGCCGTAATGATGATGAAGTGGGCAGATGGCCTTACAGTAGCCAGTTACGGCGTAAATGGATTGGCCCATTACGTCGTAATTAATCTCTGATGTTGTTGTGCCCAAAGTGTCAACTTTTTTCCTACGTGCTCAAGAGGAGTTATCGGAACTCCTATCATCTATCCTTGGTCTTTATAACCTGCAAACAAGATAAAAAAAACATACCAAACCCAAAACAAAACCTAAAAACTACAAAAATATCCAAAAAGGTCTATGAAATAAAAATAAAGAAAACTAAATCTAGGATAGGAACGGGTAGTCTCCCAACGAGCACTTTTCTTTAAATCCCTTGAGTCTTTAAGTTAGACTCCTGCAACAGCCATCAATCGGACGTCTCCAAATCCATCTCCACTTGTTCTTCCGGCTCAACCTGCACACTATCAACCTCGTGCATTAAATGTGTAAAAATAATAAACCTGAGCAACAAGCGAGATACATCATAAATTTAAGATATCTCAGACTTGGTTACGGCGTAAGTCCTATTAATAACTACGCCGTAACTTCAGTCTGAAAGAAACCTGATATAATATGAGAATAGATTACGCCGTAACCATGGCCAAGGTTACGCCGTAATCTCAAGACAGAAGACATAATTGTAGAATAATATCAATCAAACAGCCGAAAATACGAAGACCGTTCCCTAGAAGCGGCGCCAAAAACTTGATGCAGGTTTTACTGACCAGGTTTTACATTTATAGTAACTCGTCTACCTATGGCCTACCTAATGCACTAACGGGCAGTGTACCCGGTCGCATGTAGTGAGGGAATGGTAAGACCGAGGTCGTCCCAAGAACGGTTGATTCTTAACTGTCTAATTAATTAAATTAGTCAAATAAATAAGTTTTAATAAAAAGGATTGATAATATTTAAGGTGTCACATGATCAATTGGGCTGGTTCTCTGGTAAACGATAGTGATGCAATTCTTAAACCGAGTTCATCCACAAGTGGCATAAGTCGATAGACTCCTTTGGTCAATTCTCCTACCCTATGGTTCTTAGAATCCTCACCAAGATGAACAGGTCACCCGGGATCATTCGGCAATCTAATGGCAGTCATTAAGAGTCGGCGTTTACTATCGCATTACATGGGTTCTAAATGTCACTAGATTCTTGTTTCCTGTGGGGTCAAAGTCGAGAGGACAGCATTTGGTCAGTTCTTCCTAACCTATCAGCAAAGAGCCACCACTGGAGAAGTCAGGTGTCCCCTCATAAGTCCAGTTGTTCCTAGTCCCCTAAGACAAGTCATTAAGTTCCGCTACATGTTAGATTTATAATAGTGAGTGCCCAGGCGCTAGCATCTTAGACACTCACCCCCTAATTCTTAAGTTCATCCAAACGGTAGGTGATCAGTTGGTCAAATCGCACAAGTAGAAAGGGTCGTCAGTTGGTCATATCTTACCCTTCTCGTCTCAGTATACTCACTTAGGGTCAGTTGGTCATATCTCCTAAGCAACTAGCCTCTACCGTCATTCAAAACTACCGAAACAAGAGTAGCTACCAATAAACTATGCATGCACACACTAGAAACAATTAATAACGCAAAAGCATTAATAATAAAAAGAATCAAAACTAGGCCAAGACCTAATTTCCACATCACCAAAATACCCTAGTGGAATGAGAAACAAAATCCTCATATAAAACAATAAATAAACAAAGACATAACATCAAATAATTAAATGACTAATAATAAATTAATAATAAATTAAATAGAACACAATAAGAATTAATTCGCCAACAATTATATTAAGAATCAAGATTATAATAAACAATAATGAAACCAAAATAATATTATGAGTCAGAAAATAATTACATATCGTACCAAGGATAATGCTATCGATCTCCTAGTTGAGTACCGAAGCAAACCCCGAAGGGTTTGCCCCACAAAAACCACCTACTGCTGCCGCCTTTTTGTCTTCCCTTTTCTTCTCGTACGGTAGCACCATAGGAACCTAAATTGATGAATTATATCTCATTCAACATGTGCTATTTATAATGACATAGTTTGACAACTTAAGCACTTACGTCCCTTATCTTGTGTGACATGTCACTTTGGAGCATTTGTCTTCCTTTTCAATTATTTACACATAAATGTGTAAGAAATATCTTTTAATATTGATGACTTCAGCCCCTTGACTTCAAAACTTCTTATAAGATATCCGCATTTAATTAATTACGGCGTAATTAAATTATAATTACGCTGTATCCTTCAGAACTTTGCGCCTAAGTAATTAATTACGGCGTAACTAAACATGGGGTTACGCCGTAATCCTTCGACATCTCATACTTATCCGATCCGAAATAATCTTTACGGCGTAACTAATTCCATGTTACACCATAACTTTCATAAAACTAATTACGACGTAACCATAAGAATTGGTCACGCCGTATCCTCCAAAACATTATAAATACGCCGTAACATTATTAAGCAGTTACGGCGTAACCTTCACAAATAAATCACAGGCCCTCGTAAATCAATCTTCAGAACATATCTTTGGCCTTAAATCACATCTTTTCCGCTCCAACGCCTCATTTATCCTAAAATGCAATTATGAACGAATTAAGTACCATATTAATACAAATGAGGCCATAAACACAGGAATTTGATATATAAAACATCAAGTTAATTTGATGTTATCACCTAGCCAATTCTTGTTCATGGAAAGTTGAATTACTAACAAAGGTATCTTCTAGATAGAAAGGTCGTTGGGGACCTATAAAATCTTTATTAATCCAAGGCCCATATCTAGATGGCGTTCTATCTAACATGTTCTCATGGGGGATTTCTTCCTCCTTGTAGTAGATATGCTTTTTGACATCGTAAATTGACCTAGCACTCCCTTCTCCTACTACCATCTTAGACATCTTGCAATCAATTATGGCACTAGCGGTGGCTAAGAATCCTCTTCCTACTAACAATGGGCATGTCGGGTCTTTATTCATGTCTAGCACATGGAAATCCGCCAAAAGAGTCAATTCACCTACGTGCACTACCATATCTTTTATTATCCCTACCGGATATGCAATACTACCGTCTGATAGACCTAAGATGGTTTCCGTTGATTCTATCTTACCTAGGTGGAGGCTTCTATGGAGGGACAACGGAAGAAGATTGATGCTTGATCCTAAGTCGGCTAAATGTCGAAAGGTTTGGAGTTTCCAAGCCTACACGGAAGAATGAATAGCCCGGGATCATCTAACTTCTTAGGTAACTTATTTTGCACAAATGCGGACCCACATTCTCCTAGCTTTAGTTTTTGTTCATATTTTTCCTTTATTGCATTATAATAAGGCACATGAGCCAAGACTTCAAGAACTGGTTTTTCTTGGTGGAGTTCCTTGTACTCCTCCTCTAGATTAGGTTTGGGTTCTTGGTTGACGGGTTTCTCAAGAGTTGGTTGGACCAATGGTTCGGGTCCTTGGTACTTCATGAGGGATTGCTTGGAACCCGTGTTGATGACGTTAACCGGATGAAGTTTCGGGTGTGAAGGGCATGGATATGCACTCTCCCAAGGTGAGCAAGAACATGAAGTTGATGAAATCGAATTCACCTTTGGGTTCTTTATAGTGTCAATTGGTAGTGCTCTAATTTCCCCATCATTGAAGGCTTTTAAGAGGGCGTCGAGCTTGTTTGTCATCTCACCTTGTCGTTGCTTGAAATCGGCTTCAAGCTTAGTCAATCGAGTTTCTTGAGATGACATGAATCTAGACACAATTGCCTCAAGACTAGCGGAGTTCCCGGTATTTGGAGGGTTGAACCTATTAGGTGGACTAGATGAGCTTTGGGGTGGGTTTGAGTTTTGGTTCCACTTAAGGTTAGGGTGATTCCTCCATGAGGGGTTGTAGGAGTTTCCTAAGTTGTTTTGTTCGGGCTTGAAAGTGTACCCCTTCTCTCCCGCTCCGTCGGTACGCATGGAGGCGTAGTCCGCAAAAGCTTGTTCGGGGAGTCTTGTGCAATCACGAGTGTCGTGGGGACCACTACACAACTCACAAGGTAGAGTGATTTTGTTCACTTGATACGAAGACTTAGGATTTTTGTAAGAGCTCATTAGGTATTTGACTTGATCTTCAAGCTCGAGCATCCTACGATCAGAATTTTGTGAGTCAATGGGGGCAAGGAGATTGCCTTGACAGTTTTGGGCAACTCACGGGGGTCATTCCAACTTTCGTTTTCATAGAAAGCAAGGTCCTCTATTGTACCCCACGATTCTTCCATGGTGAGATTACTAAGTTTGCCACCGGCCGCTTGGTCGATGGATTGCTTAGTTGAGAAGTTGACATGATCATAAAAGATTTGGACTTGAAGCCAAAGATCAATGCCGTGATGAGGGACTTTATGGAGCAAGTCCTTGAATCGAGTCCATGTTTCGTAGAGAGATTCACCTTGACGTTGTTTGAACATCAAGATTTCATTCCTAAACTTAGTAGTTCTCCCCGGTGGGTAAAATTGGGCAAGGAAACGAGTAGTGAGATCATCCCAACTTGAGATGGAGACGGCGGGAATTCGCTCAAGCCAATTACTAGCTTGGTCCCGTAGAGAGAATTGGAAGAGACGCAAGTGCGTGGTCTCCCGAGTAGTAGCATCAAGGTCGATGGAATCGACGATTTTAAGGAAATCCTTAAGATGCTGATTAGGATCTTCGAAATGAAGTCCATGGAATGCACATCCGTTTTGCACAAACGGATGGTGTCGGATTGCAGGGTCATAGTTTGAGCTTGATCGGGGAGCTTAATGGTGTTCCTATAGCCTTGGTGGCTTGGTCTAGAGTATTCACCAAGAGTGCGGCCTCTTGGCCGGTCATTTGGTGGTGGGTTGATGAGTGGTGGTTGATTATCACTTTCCATGATGGAAAGTGATGGGATTACAAACAAAGGTCACGAAGAAGGGGGATAGACTACGAGGAAGCTAAAATTGAGAAACAATATTACTTGATCGGAATCAAGCAAGGGAACCTAAACGAGATAGAATCCTAACTAGCTATTCTATTCCCCGGCAGCGGCGCCAAAAACTTGATGCGCGTACAAGGCGCATTCGGGGTCAAAGGAAACTTCATTTTCGTCGAGCAAGTTTTTCAACACCCTAGGCAGTGAACACCATAGGCAGTGAACCAAATCGTTGTAGTGTAGTATTGGGTAAGCCTCGGGTATTGATATCGTTCTCTAGGGGAATAGGAATGCTAGTGAGAAATTACTACGCTAAGGTTGGGGTTGAGGAAGATTATTTTTTTATCATTTTTATATTTTTTAGAAACTAAAGGTAAAATCTCGGGGTTTGGATTTGGGGGTTGGTACTTCTATCGATTACTCTACTTATCTAATTATCTAAGCTAAGGGGTAGTCTATGTCTATTGATGTGTGCTCGTATGATGATTAAAGATGTGTCTACCTAGATACTATTACTCCCTAGTTATCTTTTATTGGTGGTTGAATTGTCACGTCCTTATTCTTACCGCGTTGTGTTTTCTAAGGTCGTAGGGTGTGCTTTTATCCCTAAATCTTTGAAGCTACCTTAAGGTTAATGACTACAAAATCTCTAGGATTCATAAACTTAACACTAAGGTTATCTTTGGATGTTTAGCCTACAATTCCACTAGTAATTATAAACTAATGTTCAACAAAGATTAATCAAGCATTCAAAACACAATGATGGCTTTAAGCACTTCTAAGACAATTACAATTAAGATAAGAGACAACCAATCAATATTTAATAACTATGTGTCATAGATCTAAGCAAACACACAATTAAATTAGCCAGACATGTTAAACATGCAAGCATACACACATTCAATTGAAGACATAATTAAATCAAGGGAATAAATAACTTATCTCGATGTAAAATAGGGTATGAGAACCCTAAAATACTGTCAAAACCGGACTATAATCGTTTTAGGTTTTTACTCCACAAGTCTACCTCCTTAAAAGTCTGAAAATCTAATTCTATATATAGTTTTACAACTGCGACGGTGTCACCTTGTAATTGTGACGCCGTCAGATCGCCGCCATTAGGGTTTCGTCTTGGCCAAGTCAACTTTGGGACGGCGTCACGTTGTGGTTGTGACGCCGTCAGCTTCAGCTCTGACGTCGTCTGAATCTGGATCTAAGGCGTCTAGGGAGAAAGTCTTCGTGACGCCCTTACTCTTCAAAGCCTGACGCCGTCAGGTGTAAAATAGCAATTTCGCTACTGTATCGTCACAAAATCAGGGACGGCGTCGCCCTTTGTTTGGGACGCCGTCAGGTGCATTTCCAGCAGCTTAAGTGTCTTGATCTTGACTTTAGCCATTTTCTTCACATATTCACTCCTTTTCGTCCAAATAAGCATCATTCCAGCATTTTGCCTTCAAGAGACCTAAAAAGTGAAAAGGAATGAAATTAAGCAGTAACGGATATAAAAGTGGGCAATTAAGGGCTTAAATGACCCCTTAAAAGTGTACGTTTTAAATCCTTATTAGACGTCAAGTAGTAAAGGAATCCTAAGTGAAAGTATTACAAGTGTTTTTTGCAATTGCTTTGCTTTGACGAAAAGCTCCCCTTTGTTGAGGGTGTCAAAGTCTTCATGTGTATATTGAAAATCTACAAAATAAATATTAGAAAGCAAGTATATGGTGCATAATTTCCTGCAAATGAGATTCATATTAGTGAAAAAATGACTTTTTGTTGCACGGTTCCTTCCTGTGAGGGATCCGTTTAGGCAAAACAGAGGGATCCGTGTACCTGCATTCTTATGACGGCAATGTGGATGTAAAATGTGATGTTAATATCAAAACAAGTTATGTATTATGGCACCAAATATATTCTCATAACCATATAGCACACAACATGTAATATCATTCAATAAAACGAGAGAAATGATGTAAATAACTCTAAAACTAATAAAATGATCTAAACATGAAGTATGATCCCTAGCAAGTCTAAGTTACACCTATGATGAGAACACCACTTGAATTTCTATGCTTAAGGATGTTTAGATTTGTTGACTTCATCGAAACATTCGAGGAGGTGATAAAACATGAAACGTAGCTCGTCACGTACTTCATGTACTAAGCTTCAACATGTTGACAATGATAACAATATTTGTCATGGCTAGGGAATGTTGGTGGTAGGAATGGAGCGGTTTAAAGTGGAAGGTTGGATGAAGAGGGTGGAAGTTCCACAAAAGATGGAGGGATTTGTGGAGGCACATTTGGAGGTGGTTCAACTAAGGATGAAGGTGGTGGAATATGTGTTGATGATGGTGGTAGAGAGGTATCTACTTCCATGTGATCTGGTTGTTGATTATGTTGATTCCTCATAATCCAAAATGGCCTATTTGAGGGTGATGGAGAAAAGGATACGGGTGCTAGTGTCGTTTCAATACCAAAGTTTTGTTGTTGTGCTATTTTCTCAATTGAGGAAAATGTTGGTAATGGTGGTGGATGAGATGACCTAGAAGGCAAGTCCTCTAACTTTTAAAGGTGTGGAGATGAGAGTGGAGTGGTGAAAGATAGCTCTAGGTACTAGAGGTGACGGTTTAGTGGAAATAGGGGTGTTTGGTTTAGGAGGTATGGGTTGTCTTGTGGGAACAATCCTTTTGGGAATTGGTTTGATTGGTAGAGTTGGTTGTGAGGGAATTCTAGTGTTTGAGGCTTTAACGGGTGATGATTCGGTTGAAGAGATTTCGTGAACAGCCCGAGCAAGTTTCTTGGGAGGTCCTTTAGTAGATGAGTTAACACTAGGTGCTTTCCTCGTGGTGAGATGGTAGAAAAAGGAAGGTGTGAAAAGAGAGTTTTAGCTACTGAGACTAAGTGTGTGAATGGTGATTTGGAAGTTCTAACAAGGAGGTTTATAAGGGGAAAGGATTGGCAAGTGAATTAAAGCTTAATCTACTAAAATCCTTCAAATTGCAATGCTTTGCATGCATAAGAGTCAACTACAGAGTTGCACTGATCTAGGAAGTCAATTCAGACAAGCTGGAGTGTTCAAGTTAACAAAGAGAGCTTGAAATGACTGTTTTAAGTAGGATTAGCTTAGTCAGTGCAACCGGTTCCCACGGATCCCTCAAATGAGGGATCCATTTAGGCTAAACCTAGGGATCCGGCTCTCAGCAGCCAAAGAAAAGAAAGATGATGTTTTTGTAAGGTCTAGTACCTACATATCTTGAGTGTTTCAGTCTCCTCATGTGTCTTAAATGATATGAGACTTAAATGATCAAGTGTAATGAGTGAGGATAGCTAATGATGTCTATTATGGAGAGAAATGGGGTTTTTTTATGAACACCAATGGGTGATCAAAGATGACACTAGGAATTTTGAGAGTGTCAAGTGGAGTCAAATGATCCAAGAGATCAGATGATGATCTAAAGAAAATTTAGAAAATTCCTCAAAAACTATAAGAAATGAAAAACTAGTTTTTAATCTATTTTGAGATAAGGATGACTAAAATCAATTTGCTAAAATTGAGAGAAATGTCAAGTTAGGTGTTTTAAGATGCGAGAAACAATGTGTGAACATTGGAGCCAAAATATGGTGAGTTTTGATGAAGTGATAAATCAAAAACACCTTGAATGTGATCCTAAGTTATCTATAAGTGAATATGAGACTGATAACATCAAATAGTCCTGAATATTAAGTGTCAATTTCCCCCGATAATGCTTGTTATTTATATCATTAATATGGATTTACGCTTGTTTTCCATTGTTTTACACTTTCAGGTAAATTACGAGCATTGGAGCTAAAGAGACGCGGAAATGGAAACATTACTAAAGATTTATCACAGTATGCTTATTTTGAAGAAGTTACGGTGTAACTCATCTCTCACATTACGCCGTAACTATTGCGTGACCCAGAAGTCCAACTTATCAAGAGGTTACGGCGTAACTCCTCCCAAAGGTTACGACGTAACTCCATTAGGTCAAAAGAGGTTCCACGCCGCTGATACTTACGTCGTAACTACTGCAACACTTATGACGTAACCAAGTTTATTGAAGACTACGGCGTAACCACTTATTAGGTTACGCTGTAACTAGCAGATCTAGTGCATTTACGGAGAAATAGAAGGTTACGGCGTAACTCCTCTATGGGTTACGCCGTAACCCACTGGCCTATAAATACCCCACGAATTCCAGCATTTCAAAGCATCCCATTCCACACACAACACTCTGAGAACGTGGGAAAAAGCTCAAGGGAGGTCTAGGGAAGCATATGGAGCTGTTTCCAAGGGAGAAGTCACACCATTACGATAAGCTTTAGCGTTTTATATTTCTTTTACTTTCAATTCATGTATTTCGTACCTTTGAATATTGAATTGATGTGCATGATTAATATGAGCTGCTAAGCACCCTTTGGTGCTAGCCTAGTTATGATTCCTTAATTGTTTTGTTTGCGTTTACCTTTACTTCCGTACAATTATTTCTAAGTGTATGCATGCATAGTTCTTTGGTAGTCACCCTTGGTTCGGTAGTTTTGAATGGCGATAGAGGCCAATTGCCTAGGAGATATGACCAACTGACCCTAGGTGAGCGGACTGAGACGGGAAGGGTAAGATATGACCAACTGACGACCCTTTCTACTTGTGCGATTTGACCAACTGATCACCTATCGTTTGGATGAACTTAAGAATTGGGGAGTGTAGTGTCTAAGTTCCTAACGGCCGGGCACTCACTATTTAGAATCTAGCATGTAGCGGTACCTAATGACTCAGCTTAGGGGACCAGGAACAACAGGACTTATGACGGTGCGCCTGATTTCTCCTGTGGTGGCATCTTTGCTGATAGGTTAGGGTGAATTGACCAAATGTTGTCCTCTCGAATTTGACCCCACCTGAAGTAATTGGAAGTAGGTAGTCGTAGACATAACTAGTTAGGAGGATTAACTAGGTTAGCACCACTATTCCTCTATTGATTTCCTTTCTACCATTTATTTGCTTTTATATTCTGCATTAGTAGTTTAATTAATTAAAACCCTATCAAACCATTAATATTCTGTGACAATTAGACTTAGTAATTATCCGACACACATAGCTCTTGGGACGACCTCGGCTTTACCATTTACTACACTACACACGACCGGGTACACTGCCTGTTAGTGCATTAGGGTAGACCATAGGTATAGCGAGACACTATAAATATTAAGACCTGGTCAGTAAAACCTGCATCAGAGACCAACTGAGCTTGAGGAAGACTTAAGTGATCCTAAAGTATCATGTTTAACTAGTATAATAAGGTCTGAAGGATTTGGATTGATGTGAAGATGTTTAAAAATTTGTTTCTGTCTGCCCGGATCCCATGGATCCCTTACATGAGGGAACCGGTTAGTTATAAGTCAGGGATCCAGTCATCTGGGACAGATTACTCAACAATGAACATGCAATAATTTGTTCTAGATGGTAAGTCTTGAAACTAATGATCTTCACAGTAATTATACAAACAAGACATGGTAAGAGTGGCATGTAAGAACATCAAATGATCAACTAACGATTCATTTCATTGGTTATGATTAAGTTACAAAGGAAGATAAACAACAATTCCTAGGGATTGATTTTATTTAAAGAAGGGACTAAATTCCTCATACGTTTTTGTTTGATGGATCGTCTAGTGGGTTGTGAGTAGTAGATGATTCAGGAACGAAGAATGAAGTGATGAGAGATGTGTTCAAAGGTTCCATCATTTTGTTCACAAGTATTTATAAAGGACTTTGAAATTGAGGATGATAGTACATGACAAGATGATAAAGGCGTGTTAGGAACATTCCATATAGAATTAGCTTGTTCTTGTTACCTTGGAGGTTTACAATTTGCCTTGGGAAGAAGTAGGCGAGATTGTATGGTTGTTGAGTTAGAAGACAGTAGATTATGTGAGCACAACATGCAAGAAGTATCTCACGGTTTCCTCTAAGACTCCAAACATTTTCATGTAGAATGACTGCGAGAGGTTTAAGATCATCTTGGAGATTATGTGTATGGATTATGTTTGGATTTTAGTAATTAGCTTGAGGAGTGCATAAAATGCGAGTTATTTCTTGAGGAGAGGGTATGTATGAACAATATGGACTATTTTCTTCACGGTAGTTAAAAAAGAGAATCAAGAGACCAATCTTCAGTGAAGGCACATTGTCCATAATTTGGAATTCGAAGAATTATAGGAAATTGCTCAAGAGTCAAAACAAACTTTTGGTTTTTGATCCAAAACCATAGTGATAGAGAACGATCCTCGTTAGGAATGAGTTCAACTTGATGGAAGAATTCCAAAACAAACCGCGGACAAATTTTCTCGTTAATCCTGAGAAGACCTTCTAGTCCTATGGTGCGGAATGAGGTATTGATACCTTCTTGGTATAATAGAGGTGAGTCAACAACACGTCCTTCATGAAAGCGACGAGTTTCGAGATTATTGAACCCACGAACATGATTCCCAGGTGTGTTGGGCTCAAGAGATATATTAGGAATGTAGACACAAGTGAGTTTATGATCGAGTTCATACTCACAATTCATGATATGAGACCTATAGATAAGAAATGAATAATTTACATGAATATGTTAGGACAAAGTAATGTTTCAAGAGTGAGAACGTTTTTTGAATGGTGACAACTTAGTTCAATCCTTCTTTAATGTTGAAATGATATGATCTCCTAATGTTTTTAAAGACTATTCTATTTTTATTAACAATGAAAATTATCTTACTTTGTTCTAATATTCTAGTAGCGTTTTCCCTTTTATAGTAAGTCTTATAAAG
Source organism: Chrysanthemum makinoi (assembly GCA_910596185.1). Classification (NCBI taxonomy): domain Eukaryota; kingdom Viridiplantae; phylum Streptophyta; class Magnoliopsida; order Asterales; family Asteraceae; genus Chrysanthemum; species Chrysanthemum makinoi. The sequence continues at coordinate 219,531,872 of OU343224.1, forward strand.
TGGTTTTTATGTTGCAAGAGTTTCTGTCACCAGGTCCATGGTTCTGCCGGTTCCCTTTTAAACAGGATCCAGCTAGTTGAAATTCAGGGATCCGTGGATCTGTAGTTCTAACAGAAAAATGACCTCGATGTAAATTTGATTTTTTCAACTTTTATGTTATAAAGAGAAATGTGCTTTAGTCAATGTTACTACTTAAGCATGCATTGGTGATTTTGAAACATGTCAAGGTTTGAAATGTGCGAAAAAGGAAAACAATATGACAAACACATTATGAGAAATAAACGAGATATACTACGACATTAGTTATATTTCATTTCAATGCTTAGAGCAATACAAAGGATCGGGTAGATAATACAAATGTAGGTCAATAAGACAAAGTACATGTCTCTATGAGAAAACTTGATTATGGGATACACAAGTGCGATGAGCGATACGATGATGAGCATGAGGGCGATGTAAACCATGGTGATGGAGATCTTTTTTGGTTTAGATTTCTCAAAGTAAGATGATGAAGAAGGTGAAGTTTGAATGTGAGTTAATTTGAAAGTGGAATATTTGAAAAAATAGGGTTTGTTGGTGATATTTAGATCTGTGTTTTGTTTAATTAGTATTTAGAAGGATTTGATTTTTAGAAATTAGGTTAAGACAACACATAATAATATACCTAGGTTTAGACGGATGAGAACTGTGGAGTCCCAAACCTTGGATCAAGAACACTTAGCTTGTAAACGTGTAGTTTCCTTGGATGGTTTCAAAACAACAATGAGAAACTTTGTTTTAGATACACACAAGTATGCGGAATCTACTTGAATGCACTTAGAAGATTAAAGTAAACACAAGTATAACACCAATGCTTCAATATTATTAATGAATAATACGAGTACTCTCCTAGTACTAGGGTTTACAACCTTGAAGCTTTTCTTAAGACGGCTAGAGTATATGTGTGATCTGACCTAGCTAGGATCTCCTTTTATACACTAAGGAGATCCCTTACAAAGATAACTATGTATTAAATGTCATATCTTCAATTGGTATAGAAGATATGCTGTTACAGACCATACACGACATTCTTAATATAGAACAGTACAAACTCAACACTATTAGTACTAACTATTGAACTATCAGTACTAACTAGTTAATACTTTTCTAATACCACTATCAGTACTAACTCCAAAGCTATAAGTATTAACTGCAATTGTGAATTTCCCAACAATCCTCCCCTAAACTTGTGATTGGGTTTCTGAATCACAAGTTTCTTCAGTCTTAGAGGATTCTCCCAAACATCACTTTCTTCTGCTAGGTCTTCCAGCTTGATCAAAAATCTTTAGCAGCAATTCCTTGGCCATTTCAATAGCATTTCTCATCCTTAACCCTGCATCCAGCATCTGTAGCAGAGTCTGTTAGGTCACTAGATTTACAACACAAGCTTCAATGAAAGAGATAGAGAGGCGGATGAACAATACACACACAAATATACACACACGTATATGCTATGAATGGTTAGGCGTAGAGTATGTGAAAGAAATGCATTGAACAACCAACCCTCAAGAGAGGGTTATACAAGAGTATTTATAGGCAAGGAGCTAGGGCAACTGTCACAATTCTCAAATTCCGGTCATTTCTCATACTCCATATTCATCATTTCATATCAATTTATTCATGATTTTTCATTTCATCTTAAACGCAAAAATTTCATATTAAATAAACGTTATCGCGTGAGTTATTATTTTGAATATTTAATCCATTACTTTCAAAAATGATCCCGACATATTTTTATACTTATGTTTAGTTTATAAAAACTATATTTTGAGTTTACCTAGTGTTTTAAATTTATTTGGTACATAAATCGTTAAAGTTAAATTATTACGACGTTTTTCTTAAAAATTATACGATAATTATTTTATCACTCAAATTTCACAAGGAATGTATTTTTACAATTTTTATTATCTCATTACATCCTACTTTGATCTATAAAAAAATTTACTTTCACCTAAAATTACCTTAAATATACAAATGTATATTAAACCTTACAAGTTACATTAAATTACACATTTCACTTATACAATTTTTGTAACAACTACACAAGGTATAAAAAAAAAAAAAAAAAAAAAAATAATTGTTGAAAACCATTCCATAAAATCCGGCCCTATGTGATTGCATTAAATATTTGGTAGCAAATTTCTTACAAACATATATCTATACTCAACATATCTCATTACTTCATTCACTACAATAATACTAGTCCAAGTTAAACTTTTCTCTCTTCTTTGTTTTCCTCTCTTCAACCGGCCATAGTAGGGAGCTCAAAGGGATCATCAAAATTTTGCAAGTTCAAGCATAAACAATCTAGTATACACTCTTGTTTAGGTTTTGAAATAAAAACCTAGGGTGTTTAGGTTTAATCTTTGGTTCTAATCACCTCATCATATCACTTGTAAGCATCTCATATTTATTTTTCATCTTACATATTCATTTCATACTCATCTCATCATTTTTGAGCAAAAACATGCAAGACTTATGTTGATTTATACCATTTTTCATGATTTTTAGAGATATATATATATAAGGTCATCCTATAATTATCCCCTTGTTATATATTGGTCTTGATGATGTTAGAAACCCATGACACCCTAAGAAGGTGTATGGTAGGATTAGATTAGCTTTGGAGTTTATTTGAAGGGATTGGAATAGGTTTAGTACGATAAAAACTATTTTCGACAAGTATTAACAAGGGTCTGTCCTTAAAATCATTTTCTGGAAAATCCGACTATAGTCACGAATTTTTGGCCTTGATAATTAGAAAATATACTTTAAAACGAATCCGTGGCCGCTTGAACGGATTAAAACGGAGTTATAACGAAGGAGGAATGAATTTTTCAAGTTGGTGACGAAATATATATATATTTCTGAAATTCAGCAACCTATTATTGTTTTATTCGAGTCAAAAACGAGCCTTAAGCTTCACAAATTATTTCGACTTATCAAAAATATATTAGTATACTTCGATACGAAGCTAAGGACGTATTATATGTAGAAAACGGATTTGAAACGACAAATATATGCACGTTTTCATAAAATTGCCGTAACTATTATTTTCTGAAAAACTATATTATTTTACGAGACAAGTGTTACGGTAGTAAAACGACCATGTTGGAGGCTGTTTTTAACCATGATGTGGAACTTTTTGGAACGAAATGTCTTCTAATGAAAATCAAGATCACCAAGCATATGTTTCAAAACGATCAACCGTTTGTATAGCGGAGTTGTAATAAATTATTTATGGATGTTTAAACTTGGCCGAAACTCATTTTTAACCAACATATTAGCCAAAATCACCATCTTTAACCCTTATTATCTTTACGTTCGAGACCTTTATGTCGAAAACTTCTGAACTGAAACTTCTAGATTTTGATACAAACTTTCCAAAACCGTCGGGTTCGTTTCCTAACGATCGACGTACACCATTTTACGACTAGTTTTTCAAGCCATTTTATCACTTTCAAGAAATTTTCAACGACAATATTTTCTTGCGAAAAGTTAAAATTTCACTATAAAACATTAATAAACTATTGTAGGATGACATTTTGACGTAAATACTTGTAAAGTATTTTATAATATGACGGGATGTCATAAACATATTTTGACGATAAACATTATTTCCAAAACATACAAGTGGTATGAATATCATATGGAGTTGCATGCACATCATTGTATCACACTAACACGCATTCACGACAACATATCATAACTCAATTCATGACATTCATTTAGGTCGTGGATAGTCTCCGAGCCTCATTTTAGTGCACTTCATTTTGTTAGCATATCAATCACACCAGGTGAGTTCGTAGCCCCACTTTCTATTACTTATTTGTCTTACAAACTCTTTGGGGAAGATACATGCTCAAACTATTTTCATTAACTTTTACAAATATTCTAAACTTTGACATACTACTGTGAGTTCATACCCGCTTTTACTCGTTTAAATTCTTACAAACTATTTGGGGGAGATACATGCTTAAATACTTGTTTTACTCTTGCGAATACTCAAACCATTTATACAATTGTGTTACACTATACTTCTTATACACTTTGGACATTTTGTGTGGTTTATTGCGATCTTTGCCTTAATGTGTTAAACTTGTTTTCTATTATGCATCAACATACATACTTTAACAACTGGTTAACTCCTGCGGGAGCCGGTCAAAACATTTAAACTCTTTTGCCAAACAACATTGCTTATACTTTAGACTTGGTGTGTGTGGTGACTAGACTTAAACAAACATCCCATCATTTATATGGTGGAAGGCCATTAATTTGGATACAGCCCAACGTGCGTCGTTGGAGGAACATCCCATCATTTATATGGTGGAAGGCCATTAATTTGGATACAGCCCAACGTGAGCGTTGGAGGAACATCCCAGAATTTATATGTTGGAAGGCCATTTTTATGGATACATCCCAACACGGTGTTGGAAGACCCTAATGGTAACATTGATACTTTTCACTACTATGATACATGCATACAAGATTGACATACTATTTTTAGCAGTGGGTTGTAAACACACAGGTTGCAAGTTTTGTATGGCGGGACTTGGACTTGAGTGGATTTATTTATGCCTTTGCTTGTGGACTATTCTATATGATCAAAAACTTAGCCTTTGTTACATAAACACTCTTTAAAAGCTTTACTTGTTAACCAAACTCTATGAACTCACCAACCTTTGTGTTGACACTTTTAGCATGTTTTATCTCAGGTATCTAAGGCATTCACTTCATGGCATGCATTTGGACATTTCATAGAGTCGTGGTGACGACGCGTCGCACATGGGATTTATGCATTTTAAAACATCGTTTGGCTTGTAACAAACTTATTTCCGCACAAATTGATTTTACATTTGGGACCTATACTTTGTAAACTTTGATTGTTTTAATAAATCAAACGATGTGTTTTTCCAAACGACACTTTAGGTCGTTCAATATAAAAGTAACTTTGATGCTATGACAGTCCTCCCCAAGGTATTCAATTCCGCAAAACAGTAATTTGGGGTGTGACAGATTGGTATCAGAGCATCGGTTATAGAGAACTAGGTTGCATCATTGACCCTAGACTATAACCACATCATCATAGCATCTCATCATCTCATTATAAGTGCACGTTCTTTGTACATGCGGACTTATGACTCAACACCAAACATCATATGAGTCGATTAGTCCAAGCATTGCATAGTTACTCCTAAATTATACATAGCCTGATCACCTATGTTTAATTCAGGAAGAATCGTGCAATGAAGGGAGTAGTAGTCTCATATGAGTAAGCAATTCCGTAATCGAGCCAAATTTTCAAAAGATTTTCTTCAAACCACTTGTTTCCAGTTTGATCCAGCGCGACAGTGCTCTTGTTTGATGAGTTACAAAGATCGAGCTAGAAACAAGTTGTTACCTAAACCGATTTAGCCTAATCGTATGACGGTTCTTGTTTGATGAGTTGTGGGATTAAGTAAAAATCGGTTACCAAAAAGTCTTTTAAGAATTTTGCTTGAGAATGGGAAAGCTTGTCTTATCGAGCCTAATCATAAGAAAGCATGTATTTAGGACGGGAATTTCTCACGATAGCACGGGAACGTATCTTGTTGGGCGGGTAACTCATATGCATGAGCATTGACATAATCATATAGACCATACATGAGCATAAACTTTTCGAACCCTTGTCGCGTTTTGGGCCATAGTATCATTAATCGAATCACGAGGACGTGATTCCTCTGACATGGGAAGAATGTCACAATTCTCAAATTCCGGTCATTTCTCATACTCCATATTCATCATTTCATATCAATTTATTCATGATTTTTCATTTCACCTTAAACGCAAAAATTTCATATTAAATAAACGTTATCGCGTGAGTTATTATTTTGAATATTTAATCCATTACTTTCAAAAATGATCCCGACATATTTTTATACTTATGTTTAGTTTATAAAAACTATATTTTGAGTTTACCTAGTGTTTTAAATTTATTTGGTACATAAATCGTTAAAGTTAAATTATTACGACGTTTTTCTTAAAAATTATACGATAATTATTTTATCACTCAAATTTCACAAGGAATGTATTTTTACAATTTTTATTATCTCATTACATCCTACTTTGATCTATAAAAAAATTTACTTTCATCTAAAATTACCTTAAATATACAAATGTATATTAAACCTTACAAGTTACATTAAATTACACATTTCACTTATACAATTTTTGTAACAACTACACAAGGTATAAAAAAAAAATATATATATTTGTTGAAAACCATCCCATAAAATCCGGCCCTATGTGATTGCATTAAATATTTGGTAGCAAATTTCTTACAAACATATATCTATACTCAACATATCTCATTACTTCATTCACTACAATAATACTAGTCCAAGTTAAACTTTTCTCTCTTCTTTGTTTTCCTCTCTTCAACCGGCCATAGTAGGGAGCTCAAAGGGATCATCAAAATTTTGCAAGTTCAAGCATAAACAATCTAGTATACACTCTTGTTTAGGTTTTGAAATAAAAACCTAGGGTGTTTAGGTTTAATCTTTGGTTCTAATCACCTCATCATATCACTTGTAAGCATCTCATATTTATTTTTCATCTTACATATTCATTTCATACTCATCTCATCATTTTTGAGCAAAAACATGCAAGACTTATGTTGATTTATACCATTTTTCATGATTTTTAGAGATATATATATATAAGGTCATCCTATAATTATCCCCTTGTTATATATTGGTCTTGATGATGTTAGAAACCCATGACACCCTAAGAAGGTGTATGGTAGGATTAGATTAGCTTTGGAGTTTATTTGAAGGGATTGGAATAGGTTTAGTACGATAAAAACTATTTTCGACAAGTATTAACAAGGGTCTGTCCTTAAAATCATTTTCTGGAAAATCCGACTATAGTCACGAATTTTTGGCCTTGATAATTAGAAAATATACTTTAAAACGAATCCGTGGCCGCTTGAACGGATTAAAACGGAGTTATAACGAAGGAGGAATGAATTTTTCAAGTTGGTGACGAAATATATATATTTTTCTGAAATTCAGCAACCTATTATTGTTTTATTCGAGTCAAAAACGAGCCTTAAGCTTCACAAATTATTTCGACTTATCAAAAATATATTAGTATACTTCGATCGGGCTAAGGACGTATAATAGAGAAAACGGATTTGAAACTACTAAGATATGCACGTTTTCATAAAATTGCCGTAACTATTATTTTCTGAAAAACTATATTATTTTACGAGACAAGTGTTACGGTAGCTGAAACGACCATGTTGGAGGCTGTTTTTAACCATGATGTGGAACTTTTTGGAACGAAATGTCTTCTAATGAAAATCAAGATCACCAAGCATATGTTTCAAAACGATCAACCGTTTGTATAGCGGAGTTGTAATAAATTATTTATGGATGTTTAAACTTGGCCGAAACTCATTTTTAACCAACATTTTAGCCAAAATCACCATCTTTAACCTTTATTATCTTTATGTTCGAGACCTTTATGTCGAAAACTCCTGAACTGAAACTTCTAGATTTTGATACAAACTTTCCAAAACCGTCGGGTTCGTTTCCTAACGATCGACGTACACCATTTTACGACTAGTTTTTCGAAGCCATTTTTATCACTTTCAAGAAATTTTCAACGACAATATTTTGCGGCGAAAAGTTAAAATTTCACTATAAAACATTAATAAACTATTGTAGGATGACATTTTGACGTAAATACTTGTAAAGTATCTTATAATATGACGGGATGTCATAAACATATTTTGACGATAAACATTATTTCCAAAACATACAAGTGGTATGAATATCATATGGAGTTGCATGCACATCATTGTATCACACTAACACGCATTCACGACAACATATCATAACTCAATTCATGACATTCATTTAGGTCGCGGATAGTCTCCGAGCCTCATTTTAGTGCACTTCATTTTGTTAGCATATCAATCACACCAGGTGAGTTCGTAGCCCCACTTTCTATTACTTATTTGTCTTACAAACTCTTTGGGGGAGATACATGCTCAAACTATTTCCATTAACTTTCACAAATATTCTAAACTTTGACATACTACTGTGAGTTCATACCCCGCTTTTACTCGTTTAAATTCTTACAAACTATTTGGGGGAGATACATGCTTAAATACTTGTTTTTACTCTTGCGAATATTCAAACCATTTATACAATTGTGTTACACTATACTTCTTATACACTTTGGACATTTTGTGTGGTTTATTGCGATCTTTGCCTTAATGTGTTAAACTTGTTTTCTATTATGCATCAACATACATACTTTAACAATCGGTTAACTCCTGCGGAAGCCGGTCAAAACATTTAAACTCTTTTGCCAAACAACATTGCTTATACTTTAGACTTGGTGCGTGTGGTGACTAGACTTAAACAAACATCCCATCATTTATATGGTGGAAGGCCATTAATTTGGATACGGCCCAACGTGCGTCGTTGGAGGAACATCCCATCATTTATATGGTGGAAGGCCATTAATTTGGATACAGCCCAACGTGGCGTTGGAGGAACATCCCAATATTTATATGTTGGAAGGCCATTTTTATGGATACATCCCAACACGAGTGTTGAAGACCCTTGTGGTAACGTTGATACTTTTAACTACTATGATACATGCATACAAGATTGACATACTATTTTTAGCAGTGGGTTGTAAACACACAGGTTGCAAGTTTTGTATGGGCGGGACTTGGGACTGAGTGGATTTACGATGCCTTTGCTTGTGGACTATTCTATATGATCAAAAACTTAGCCTTTGTTACATAAACACTCTTTAAAAGCTTTACTTGTTAACCAAACTCTATGAACTCACCAACCTTTGTGTTGACACTTTTAGCATGTTTTATCTCAGGTATCTAAGGCATTCACTTCATGGCATGCATTTGGACATTTCATAGAGTCGTGGTGACGATACTGCGTCACATGGTTTATGCATTTTAAAAACATCGTTTGGCTTGTAACAAACTTATTTCCGCACAAATTGATTTTACATTTGGGACCTATACTTTGTAAACTTTGATTGTTTTAATAAATCAAACGATGTGTTTTCCAAACGACACTTTAGGTCGTTCAATATAACTGTAACTTTGATGCTATGACAGTCCTCCCCCAAGGTATTCAATTCCGCTGCAAAACAGGTAATTTGGGGGTGTGACAGCAACACTCCCACTCCTTCCCTTTTCCTTAATGGATATGGGCCTAAGCTTATGGGCCTTCTACATAAGCTAGACCTTAAACAAACATAAAGGCCATAATAAGCTACCTATTACATATGAGTAACTAACACTTGAATAAAGGTTTAGGAGTGATTCCAACAATCTCCCCCTCAAGTGTTGGTGATGAAAAACGGTGAAGGCGTTGATGTAATAGTAGCTTTGACGTCTTCTGACATTCTTCTTTCTTATGAGAAGAATTGCCTTGATTTGAACCATCTCCCCAGTGTAGCGAGATAGTTTTCTTTGAACAGTTATGCTTTGACGTCATCTTTAACTTTGTTCTTTGATCTTTGTTCTTTGTGATGAAAGTGATAGTATGTTGTTATCTGCATCAAGTCTGCCTCAGTGCGCTTTGCTCTAGTGTCTCCACGTCATTCTTCAACATGCTCACATGCTCTTTTGGCGTTGGAATTCAAGATCGATGAAGTTCTTTAAGTCTTTAACTTTGTAGATTCTTTGATTTGACGAAGAATCATTATGACTGTTGTGTTGCTTTTGGATTGAACTTCCATTAGTGATGATGTTGGCGTGAGCATGAGAAGAATCTGCACGATCATTCCGCTCGAGAGCTTCCATAAGAAGAAAACATAAAAACGGTTAGTAATAAGCGGATTCCGGCACTTACAAGTTTGAACTTCGAGAGTGTTAACAGCATAGTGTGAAAACACAACTCTAATTCTTACAAAGGCCGTTTCTGAATCGGAGTACCACAAGTGAGATTACACGATGTACCAAAGTACACCTACGATTCAGATGAGTCACTGAGGTACACCGAAGCATCACCTCACGACTGTAGACCGTTTGAGACCACTAAGCGCAATCCACGGAGTTGCGGCGACCTCTGTCGGCACGTTTGATGTTGACCACGGTAGGAGTTTCCATTCAATCACTGAGGATCAGAAATGTGAACCTCTCATAAATGTTCTTGACAGATTGCTAAGATCTGTGAAGGACTCGATAATGTACCACCGAAATTCTTATTGTTGAATGTCAAGTGATGAAATGTCAAGTGTACCTAAGAGATCTTTTGATAAATCTCGTGGCTCTAGACTCAATAGTGCATTTTGGTTTTCTGAGCGGAGACTAGGGAGAGGGTCTCCTTCTTCAATACCAGCAATCTCTAAGAGAAGCCGATAGTTTACGTAGGGTTCCCTGTGAGAATGAAACAAGCTTCTATTGAGAGAAACTTGAGTGGTTAAGAAGGTTTAGTGCATGCGTCATTGGGTCCATGACGACTTTTAATCTTCAATACTGGTGTCATCTAGTGACAACCAGTAGCATATGAATTGAACCCTTGTCGCCTAAGTTGAATAATCTGAAGGGCTATTTATTTTCACCCTTTTCTTTGCATTTCTTTTTAATTCTTCAACTCCTTCTTTCTCCGATTCTCATTCTCTCCTTTTACAATCATACCTAAGGACTTCTAAATTCTAACTATTGGTAGTGTCCTTGGGTCGATCCCTCTGGCTCTGGCGGATCATAGGACGGTTATTCCTAACCTTAATCACCTTATAACTTCATTGCCATAAAACCATTTTCAAGAAAATCTCTCAAAGGGTTTGTAAATGAAAACATGTTTGAACCACTGTGAGAGTTTTATCTTTTAGCATAAATACTCCCCCTCCACATGTGCTTTAGAGTTTAGACTGAAATATGCAAAGTGAGGAAAGAGCGCGCACTTTAGAATTGATCGACTCAAGATAGACATTCCCCCGCTGAGACACGGTTCGTGGCATAGTTAAAGTGTTGCATTATCAGCTTTTAGGTGACAACTAACTCTAATAACTATCTTGAAGGTGTGGACAACCCCGAAAGGTTGTAAAACCCGTCAAGGTTCATGTCTACCAAGAGTTTCTCGAATGGTACATTCTACTCGGACAAGTCCTTTGCGAGACACGTTTACATCACTAGCAAACTAGCTTGAAATTATTACCCGTCCCGGACAAGTCTTTTCGAGTTACTTACAGTTAAGATCTCGTCAATTCTTGGGTTAAAGTCTTTTCACACGAGAGTTCATATAGCAAAACACAACATATTTCTTATCACGTATTTTCTCCCCTCAAAAATGGCATATAAAATGTTATTTTTGAAAAGTTGAGAATAAATATGACCATTTCAGTGTTCGGGAAGAATGACCATTGCGAACAATTTGTGAACAAAGTTTTAAGTCAAGTACTCCCCCTCAACGAGTGATATAAACGGTTGAGGTTTTGAAAATCATAAGGGAAAGTACTTGTTCTTTTGAGTAAAACCTTGAAAAGTGAAAGGTTTGATAGGTTTTACTCAAAAGTAAGAAGCTTTCGCTCCTTTTATAAGGATTGTGGCACCGAAGCGCACCACGGGTCCTTTATTTACAAGTATGCGGGTTGTACATGTAATGTGTGCACAAGCCATAGACATAATAAATCATACATCCAAATTTATAATGAAAGAAGCGTTCAAGGGTACCGTGTAGTCGGAGATGTCGCCAGGAGTGTGAATCGAGCGTTGAAAGCGGTGATGTTAATCACGGGTCGACCACCAACATAGCTTTCAATCTTACCGATCCCTTCTATACAACCGTTCATCAATCATTGTGATGATCCTCTTCACATCCCTTTGATCCTGAGAATTCCATCGCTTAGGAGACCCGATCTTTTGGTGTATATCCTTCAATCGGTAAGCCAATCCGTCCCTAACCATCTTCAAAGTGTGATCTCCAAACTTGTGAAGATCTCACGCCATCAAGCAATTTCTTTGAAGTTCACTGCGTAAACGACGAATGGTTTCTGATGAGTGTAGGTTATGAGAGCTGGTTGATGTCGGGAAGATCAAGCTGCGGTGGAGTGAAGTTGACACGGTGCGATAAGATTCAACCGCCGGTGGAGATCTTCTACACGTTCTTTGATAACTATGCGTCGATGAAGATGAGCACGACTTGATGAATTCACGTTGTACTTCAGTGGAGAATTGTCTCATTCGACCCTGTACTTTGGCAAGGTACATGTCTTCGATGTCGTTGATAGAAAAATTCTCAAAGTCAGCTTCAGAGAATGCATAATCCCTTTCTTCTTGTCTCTTGACCAGAATATTCTTGAGATATGTGTAGTCCCATTTGGATGAAAGATCAACGTGTTTGATGGCAACGATGTTTTAGTCTTGAACACCGCATGTTGAGACTTACGTACTGGCGGCTTGTAGTAGATTCTTCGACGTTCCGGCCAATGATGAATCCCATACATTGCATCTCGGTCGTATGATTCCACTTTGTTGGAGAACAAGTGATTAGCTCTTTCCTCGATAGCTATGCGGTTTGAGTATTCGGCTGCTGGGAATGGAAGTGTCAAAGATGTAGCGTATTTCCTTGAACCATCGCCACCGTGAAGAAGAAATTCCAAGTCTTTGTTGAAGAAATATCTGAATGGGATCCTAGGCTGATCCGGTTGGCCATCGTTGGTAGTGGTTTAGACCTCGGTGTAATATGGAGGGTTGTCCCGCCAAAGTCGATGTTTGCTTCTGGGTTGAGCCAATCCATGTTGTTAGACATAGCTCGAGCAATTTTTTCAAGGTGATATTCGACCTCGATGGCACTTTCTGAGCTATCTTTCCACGGTTGAAAAGCTTCATTCTTGATTCGCCGCAACTCAGATTTCGTCATCTTCTTTACTCGAATTTTTTCTTGCAGTATCTTTGCATGCTCCAATGTATTACCGTCTACGGATCTTGACCTTCAGGGTAGGGAGTGTAATTAACAAGAGTAGAGAACCATTCAAATTCCTCAGATTATCTTCATCTAGCCATGATACGATGTCAACTTTGGGCACCTTCTTCTTCTTTTGTTTAGACCTAGATGAGGATTCGGTTTGAACTTTGTCGGGAGAGGCGGGTTATTGTTGGGGCTCATGGTATTCTTCATCTTCACCACCCGTATACTCAAAGTGATCACCGGTTTTCAGTCAGGGTGGTGTCTCGAATCCGAGGTTTATCTGCGAAGAGCGGGGAGGAGATCTTTGTTGAGTGGAGTCCTTTGGGGTGGAGGCTGCATTGCATCTTGAATGGAAGATGATTCACCAGACTTCTTTGTGCGTTTGTACTCTTTATCCTTATCCTGATCTTTGTCTTCATCATCTCTTGAACGCTTAGGCCTTGCAGCCTCTTCTCTGAATGATGACTTGAGTTGGTATTCCAGCAATGCTTCAAACAACTTAGCTTCGTGGGAGGCAAATGTTGCAGAGCGTTTCGACATTTGGGCTACTAGCCGGTTCACCAATTCATCATCTGAGAAGATTGTAGTTTCAACTGGATTGATGCTCAAATTCATTGGAGTTGATTTCATGGCTTGCTTGGCTAAATGTAAGAGATTCGGATAAAGTTGTCTGGTATACATCTCTTTTGTCAGTTTCGGAATGACCTCCATTAAGTAGGGGTGTGCATGGTTCGGTTTAGTGTTTTGGCTAAAACCAAACCGGCCACAATGTTCGGTTTTTAGAACCCAAACCGAAACCGCTTGTTTTAGCGGTTCGGTTTTTCGGTTTGTTATCGGTTTCGGTTCGGTTTTGGTTTTTTCGTTTCTAACCATTAATATTTGGGTATGGCCAAATTATACCAACAAACATGTTTTACGCAAAAATTAGTTTTTACTTTTTTTAATTTAACCATAATAATGTTTATTGCATAATTCTACAATTACTAACATATAAATGAGAAATACACATACAAGTGAACATACATGTAGTATAATCATTATCGAATACTTATTGATATATTCACACAAAATACGCGACACGACAAACACACATATAAATACAAACGTTAAGATAAATATATTATAAATCCACTCACAAAATGAATATGAATTTATAAATTTGATTTATGTAGTTATTTAATCATATTATATTAATTAGATATTATTATATAATAAAACCGGTTTGGTTCAGTTCGGTTTTTGCGGTTCGGTTTTTGGACAAAAACCGAAACCGAACCACAATTTTCGGTTTCTGAAAAAGTAAAAACCGAACCATCGGTTTTTAGTTTCGGTAGGTTTTTTTGGTTCGGTTTTTTTGGTTCTCGGTTCGGTTTCGGTTTTTTCGGTTTGTTTTGCTCACCCCTACCATTAAGAACTTGTGATTGTATCCTTTTATCATCTCGTCCATGCTCCCTTGAAGATCATCCTTCATAAGCTTCTGTACATACTCCCTTTCAACTTGCATCTTGTCATTCTCATCATGAAGGTATGTTAATGATCGACAATAAAATTTAGCTTTTTGTAAAGCATGTCTTTCGTTCTAACCTGTTTGACCGCATTCACAATTCTTTTATGAGTATGAGAAATCCAAGATCGAGGTGGCTTCTTTCCTGATTTGGATGTTGATTTGGTTGATTTCTTTGATGGTGGTGGTGAAGAATGAGAAGAATCGATGATGAAGAGATGAGGAGACTCTGGATCCTTTGGAGGTGCAGAGGTTTTCTCCTCTGGCGAGCGGACTGTCTAGCGAAACTTATCATAATCAAGTGTCATCTCCGGACTTATCTTTCTCTTCGATCTTTTATGTCTCAGTCTTTTCTTTGTCACCCTCATCTTTCTCGGACTTTTCTTTAACATGTTCCTCAAATTCATGCTCAATAGTTTCTTCCATGGGCTTTTGTTGTTGCTCCAAAGTGGTGGCACCAGATCCCTTATCGGGTTGATTAACCGCATGACACCTGGTGAAGGTTGAGCTGCACCACTTGACCCTCCAGGGCCACCCATTTGTTCTTGAGCAAATTGTTGTGCAACGTGTTGAAGTCTAACAATTTGAACTTTTTCTGTATGATTTATCCGGTTGCTCTTCATCCGAGCTTGAGCTTTCTTCATAAGGTACAAGTCGGAGTCTTCCTTTTCCTTGATCACCTGGAGGACTAGGAGGTTTAGATACCGTTGTAGTGTCATCTTTAGCAGAGTAGAAAGTCTCTTCATCGATGCATACCCTCGAGTCCTCGTCCTTAGCTTTCTTTGCGGTTCAGGCTTAGATAAGGAATAGGAACAGCTTCCTTGGCGGGAACTGCCCCTTCGTGGAGGATTCCTCCTAGGGGAACATCCTCGGACTCTCCTTGCGACTTCCACTTCCTCTTCGGTTTTCCTTATAGGTGTTCCAGAAGACTTTTCATCGAGATAACCAACTTTGCCTTCTTTTACTGCTACAAGATACCTTTTGTATGTTTCAAGCTTTTTGATTTCATTAGTCAGAAAGTGATTAGGTAACACAAAGACTGTTTCTTTGTTGACAATTCCTTGATTCCGATAGATAGGATGGGTTCGATCAACATGTCGTGATTGTCAGGGTCATTGAGCCTCTTGGGAATATCAGGATGAAGTCCAAGTGCTCTCTGGATCAACGAGCTTTGTGTATCGATATAGGGAATCTTTAAGCCAAGCTTTTTGAGAAATGACATCATGTCATCCCATATCAGAGCTTCAATTTCGATGTCCTTCTTGTTGATTAATGACCAAAATATTTGCAGCTCCATGAGCTTGGGATGCTCATAGCCACCACGCACCGAGATTGACTTGGTGATTATGATGTAGAGGGTTCTCCACGGTTGAGGAATGTTCTTAAGCTCCACATGAGAATGCTTAGTGATAATTCCGGAAGCTTCATCATAGCCAATATCCATCGAATTGCGAACTGTCTCTTTAGTAGGTGTGGCATAGAAGTCGGTTGGCTCGATGTCGGGAATAAGAAGAACGCCCGTAAATCTCGCATGTGTGATGGTGATTTGTTTGTGATTTAATGTCACTGTCATCGCACTTTGACCTTTGATCCTTTGCATTGAATTCGGAATTGTTGTATGTAGATCTCTAATGTAGCAGAGTGTGAGAGCATGTTTTGTACGGATGATTCCTAAGAATATCCACAGCAATCAAGCAAGAAGATTCCGAGCATGTGAGGGTTTCAAAGTCAACTCTGAGATTGTTCTTTACAATCTTTCTTGGATAGCCATTAGGGAAGATGTCAGCAATTGTGAGAACTTCTGGTGCATCCACATTCATTTGAGCGACCATGTCGTGATCGAAATAACATTAGCCATAAGAACCAACATATCGAAAGACATAATGTTAGTCAACAGAAGGTTTTAATGTCTAATTATTGAACATATAATTTCAATGGTTGTTACGAGTCCAAAGTCACTTGTATGTCTAGTAGTCCAATGACGTCATGAAGAGTTTCATGAGTTAGTTAACTTTAAGTTTTAAAGTTTATGTTATCACTTATAGTTCACAACATATCAAACGTTTAAGTTTATTAGTGACATTATTGGATTCGTGATGTTATGATTTAGTTATTTACAAGTTTGTACACGTAACAATTCAAAATTAAGGTCAATCCGGCTTAGGTAAATGATAAAGTTATGCGTAAAGGAGTGGTATATGCGAGGCGCTAAGCTTATGCGTAGGATCCTTACTACGCGTAAGAAATGTTATGCGTAAGAAAAGGGCACCTTAAGCATAGAGCTTACGCGTAGGCGTATATAAACCTTACGCGTAAGGCTTACACGTAAGAGTAGACCTTATGCCTAGAGGTCACTGTTTACGCATATCCTTCACAGGATACGCGTAGTCCCTTTGTAGAACCTTACGTGCGTAGCGTTCGCGTAAAATTTCTCTTACGCATAACTTTCTACGCGTAAGGTGATCCTTATGTATAGAGTAACAAGGACCTTGATTCTGAGTTTTATGCGTAGCAAGCCTGAAATAAAAACATCATATCATCAATTTTGACTTATACATTCAAGCTTAAAACTGATCAAGGCATGAAAGCATGTTAAGCAGTTACGCGTAGAAAGTCATATGCGTAAGTCAAAACCCTAAGGTTCATGAATTACGCATATGATTTCTAGCCATAGGATATGCACCAAAGTGTTTCTGGGAGTTCTAAGAAGCATATTGAGTGTGTTTATCCAAGTTTTAACATAAAAAATGTCAAGAATCAAAAGTACCCAAACCGTATGAATATAAACCCTAACTTCCCATTGATGATTCATTTGAGTTTCTGGGTAAAATCTGGGTTTAGATATGTTCAATTCAACTTGAATACAACCTCATACAATAATCTTTATCACCAAAAACGTTCTCATTTGAAAATACCCAAAACAACTCAAGAACCCTAATTTTGAAAATGAATCAATTCGTGTTTCTGGGTGGATTTTGAGGATAAACGAAGTATCATTGAAGTTATTTAAACGTTTTGGCACACTTGTTTTAACCACAAACACCCACCAATGATTGTGTGTTCTTACGCGTAAGCCACAAAAGTCACAATATCTCAAGATTGAATCGTTGGATTCATGAAAGATTTAAAACCTTTGTTTAAAAACTTGTTATAAACACAAAAACACTTACAAATTGATGATCCAAAACACAGATTTCTTGAATGATTATTAGGCGTAGGATGAAGTTTGGTTTGAGTATTAAATGTGAAGTGAAAAATTAGGTGGGGTGTTTTTATTAAAATAACTTTAACCTTTTGGCAGTTTTGGTCCCTCCACCTTTTCCATTTTCATCCAAAGCCATTTAACTTCCATTTTGGTTACCAAACAAAGATTTTAAGAAAGAAACATGACGACACTCCCCCTTGACTTAAGAAAATAATGAAAGGTTATAATTTTAGACCGAGGAGTGTCATTAACGAAAAGTTTACCACCATTGATACAAGAAACAACCAGAATAGAGTAACATGCAAGTACACGATGTTTTGAAACAGCTTAAGTATTTATTTTCTCCCCTCAAAAAATACTGAATTTTAAAAGATTAGAGTGTTGATGGATGAAATGTACTTGCCATGTTGAAAGAAAAATAGATAGAAGAATATTTTTGTTGTTTTATCAAATTTTATAATTTTGTATTTTGTTTTTGAAAAATATTTTACAAAAGAGATTTTGGTGTTTGACAGTGTTTTAAGATGTTTTAGGAGTTCATACAATTCCTCTTGAGTCAAACACCTCATACCAATCCGGTGGACCAACTCATTAAACCTAGCGGAGGCAAGGCTCTGGTGAGAAGATCGCCAATTGGTATTCAGTACCCACAAGTATAATTCAACGTACTCACTCCACGTGGTCCTTGATGAAATGATACGAAGATCGATGTGCTTTGATTTCGAGTGTCTTGAGAGTTGCACGAGATAGCAATGGCACTGATTGTCGCATGACATCGGGATTCTGTCAAATACGTAACCATAGTCTTTGAGTTGTGTTCTCATCCAAATGACTTGAGCACAACACGACGACATGGCTACATATTCGCCGTTGATGAGAGTGATGTACAATCCTGCTTCTTCGATTGCCAAGACACCAGTTTGTCACCAAGAAATTGTAAAGCTCCGGAAGTGCTTTTCCGTGAATCTAAGCATCCCTGCGTGGTCGTCCTCAAAAGCGATTAGTTCAAAACCGAATCCTTCGGATACCAGTTTCCCAAATTGATGGTTCCCTTGATGTATCGGAGGATTCTTTTAGCCTCAGAGAGGTGGGTTTCAGATGGTCGCGACTGATAACGGAGCAAAGATATACGCAAAGACAATATCGGTCTCCTGTCGTTAGATACATGAGAGACCCAATAATACTTCGGTATTTTGTCGGGTCCACCAATTTCCCATGTAAATCGTCGTCTAGTTTCTTGGTATGTGCCATTGGAGTGGCATAAGTGTCACAGGCATTCATTCCAAATTTGTTTAACAATTCAAGGGCATATTTGGACTGACTCAAGAAAATACCACGGGTGATTGATGAACTTGTAGTCCTAGAAAGAACGTAAGTTCACCCATCATGGACATTTCAAAATTTTCTTCATTAGTTTTGCAAAAGCGATTGAGTACTTTTTATGAGTTGACCCAAAATGATGTCATCCACATAAATTTGAACAATTAAAATATGTTCCCGTGATATTGTATGAAAAGAGTTGGGTCGACCGAACCTTTGGTAAAATTATTGGCAATGAGGAAAGATGATAGCTTATCGTACCATGCCCGAGGAGCTTGTTTGAGACCATACAGAGCTTTGTTCGGTTTGTAGACATGGTTCGGTAGCGGATCAACGAATCCTTCGGTTGGTGACATAAACCGTTTCTTTAAGTTGTCCATTCGAAGCATTTTGACATCCATCTGAATGACCGTTATATTCATATGAGCCACAAACGCGAGAAATATCCGAACGACCTCAAGACGAGCAACAGGAGCAAAAGATTCTTCAAAGTCAATACCCTCTTCCTGACGATAACCCTTAGCACCGGGCGTGACTTATTTCGGATAACATTCCCTTCAAAGATCCAATTTGTTTTTCCAAATCCATTTGAGACCAATGACGTACCCTCGTTGGTCTTTCAACCAGTTCCCATACTTCAAGACGTTTGAATTGGTTGAGTTCTTCTTGCATGGATTCAATCCGGTTGTCCTTTGTCATTGCGTCTTTGATGTTTGTAGGTTCAGATTGGCAGACGGTGAGTGCATAAATGCAATGTTCACCGTCTGTGTGAAGATGTTGTCTCGTGAACGACCGTTGATTCGGGTTGCCAATAATATTTTCCAGAGGATGGTCTTTTGTCCATCTATGTGTGAAGGGTTGATGTTGGTATACATTGTGCAGATTTTGAGGATTCAAATGGCTTGTTGAAGATTCGCGACATCCGTGCAGCAAATCTCATTAGCAAATGGATTAAAGAACGCATTTGGATCAAAATCTGCAGGTGGGGGTACTTCATTCAGAACATCATCGGCCGGTTCATCATTGTTGGAAGCGGTTTGTTCAATCTGTTGTGGAGTCAACGGTGGTGCTTCTTCAACCGTAGTTGTTGTAGCAGGTGTATCGTATAAGATTATTATCGGGTTGAGCAGCGGAAATAGCGGATACACCTGAGCACGTTCATCAATATCGTCCACTGAAGAGAGGAGCAAATAGTTTCCATTTGTTGACGAGTGAGTCGGGGGCTTGTTTGGTGATGATGGGGTTTGGGGAAGTTTAAGCGGTTGTGACCGGGTTCCAAGTTTATACTCGAAGCCATTTCCGTAAGTTCATCGAAATGATCATGAATTGTTTCCATAACCTCCTTTGTTCGACGATTCCGTGATTGAAACCTTTTGTTGTGGACAAGCTCAAAAGGTGTTTTGTTGTATGCTTTGTAATCGTAGACCGGTTTTGAGTATAGCATGCAAGAGATACAACTTACGCCCATAAGTAATCTGGAAGTTTAGCATTGATTAACATTGTTCTTGCAGCTTCCACTAACGCTCGGTTTCGTCTTTCAACAACTCCGTTTTGTTCGGTGTGCGTGCAATAGATGTCCGATCTTTGAATTCCCACTTTCTCATAAAATTCACGAAGAGTTTGGTTAACAAATTGATTGCCTTTATCTGTTCGATTTGTCGAACTGCGGTGTTTCGTAGGCTGAACTTGTATTTTCGTGAGAAAGGTGATGATCATCTGTGGAGCTTGATCTTTGCTAAGAAAGTAGACCCAAGTCCAGCGTGAATAGTCATCAACAATTACTAAGATGTAGCGTTTGCCATTGATCGCTTGCACGCGCATCGGGCCACACAAATCCATGTGAAGAAGATGAAGCACATCTTTGAGAGTCGTGTTCCATTTTGAAGGAAAATGAGCACGAGTGCTTTTGCCTTGTTCACAAGCTGAGCAAAGGTGATCTTTGAATACCGAAATCTTGGGAGTCCTTCAACTAGTTTGTGTCGAGCAAGGTTGGTGATGGTTTGAAAGTTTAGATGTGAGAGCGGCGCACTGTTCCATAGCGAGGATTTTGTTGATGTTGCCTTTGAAAGTAAGCAGATGGGAGAAGAAGCAACCATGTCTTGCATAGAGATAGTGTAAAGACTTGGAATTACGAGCCGGACATAAGGTCGTTTCCTTGTAGATCACTTAATGAAACAAGTTTTCTCCCGAAAGCAACCTCCAAATCTCCATCACAGAATCACCTCGAAAGCAGTTGTGACGAGGCCTTCCACATAATAAACCCCGCTAATTTCGATGTTCCCATTGATATAGTCTCCGTAGCCCATGATAGCTGCGAAGTGATCATTCCCGAACTGGCGAGTGCCAATGAACTTTGCAATAAAGTTTGATAACGGTTTAAGGTTGCTCGTCATGTGTCGGGAACATCCGCTATCAACAATCCAGAGAATGATCGTATCACGCATTACACGGGGCGACATTAATGGAATAGAAGTAGATGTGGAACCCAAAATGTTAGAGGTTCCGAGCGCTTATAGTAGACATACAAACAACAATAGCTTTAGGTATCCATTTAAATCCTAGTGTGTTATATATCCATTTCGGCCATCTCCAACTAGTATTTGCTTTAGTCTTAGTGAATGCACTAGGTGGTACTACATTCCTAGGAGGTGAAACCTGGAGCTCTGAGGGACAACAATGGGTTTCTTAGAATCTAAAGAGGCGGTCTACCAAGCTGAGCACTTAGAAAGATTAGTGGGCCTAGAGGTATTCGGTTCTTAGGATTCCTTAAACGAGAGATGATAGCTTTAGCAACACATTTATCATGACAATCGGAATTCATACTTTTACGACAAATAACACAAGGTGCATCGGACTGAATATCAAAAGTGCTTAATGGTTTAGCATTCGTTACATCACTATTTCTATTACATTTGCCGGACGTAATATCTATAGTGGAAGCAACGTGAGTCTTATTCATAGTCCTAGGGTGTTCTTCTACTTTAGCATTCCTTATTGATCTTTTCTTATGTCGCAACTTCCTATTCTTCGATGTAGTGCTCCTAGAACGTGAAGTCGGACGCGTTTGGAAAAGACGCAACTATTCTGCTTCAGAGAAGGAAGCACGTTAGCAACTTGTGATTAGTAGGGATTCTAGGTTCATGATTACTAAGTGTTACTGGTGCTATTCTCTTAATCACGGTAGGCGAAAGTTGTTCATACTTTCCTAACATTTCTCTTAACTTGAAGATAGTGTGAATCGATCTTGATTTTCGTGACGAATATTTCCACAAAATGCATAACTTCTTTAGTGTGTGCAAGATAATGATCAAGTTCATTTGATGCTTCATCACGAGTCTTTTTGAGTAAATCAAATATGACACCATATTCCTTTTTAACTTTTACAAGTTCTTGTTCATATTTTGAGATTTGACACTTAAAATACACGTTTTGATCATCCAGTTGCTCAATTTTTGGATCAGAAGATTTGTCACGCAACTGGGCGATTTTGTGTTGAAAAGCAAGTTGTTGATCGTGAATATCTTTTTAACACCAATTAAGACGACGTATTGCATTTGAAAGTTCGTTTGACAATCGTTTATTTTCAACTTTTAAGGACTCGATCCAAGCACATTATCGGTGTTCTCAACATTTACCACAGAATCAACAATATCAGAGATATAATCAAATGCATATGACAAAGAATTCAATACCACAACATTATGGACATCAGACGTATGACATCTTCCAAGAGACGATCAACATCTTTTCGCAACATTTTCTTTTTACGTTTAGTGTTAGAAATAGATGTTTACATTTTCTCAAAACGACCTTCATCAATCCAAGTTCCTTATAAAAGTCCCTTTCCCAAGACAATGCACAACTTTTCAAATTTTTAACATTTGGTAAAAGATTTTTATGAAAAATGTCTCTTTGTTCTCGCCAGAGGCGCATTGAAAATGTTGAACTTTTGATTTCAGAATGATATTCTATCTCATGTTGTAAAGTTTTGAGGTCGGCCATGAAAAGGTCAAAATATCGAAGAATTTTGCGATTTTCAAGTTTTGAGTTTACTTCGCTGATGGAAGGTAAAGGACCATAAGTTTGTGCATAATCTGGTTTGGGATTAACATTAGAAGACTTCGGACATTTTTATGATAATCCTTGGTGTGTTAGAAGAATCCGTTGGTGTGATGAAAGTGACCGCTTTTTTATAATTAAAAGGTTTGTTGTAAACAACATTTTCTAATTTTGATCGACTCTCGTCTTACGCATCTAATTTCCTCTTGGCGATGATATTCAACAACACTCATACCGTAATTATCAATTTTATATTATGCACTTTGGAAACTTCGAGATTTGGTTTGAATGCTTTGGTTGAAAGCTTAGGTTTATGTAATCGGCAAGATGTGGTCCATAGCCATTTGGATTAGGTTTTAAAGTAAACTTTTCAATAGATGTGACCGACTCACCATGTTTGTAAACAACAATTTTAAACTCTTTAAGTTTGTTTTGCAAGCCGATGATTTCTTCAAGATGATCATCTATTAGCTTTAGTTGAATGCTTTTTGTATGCAGAGAACTGTTTTTGACAAGTTAACAACTCAAATTTAGCTTTTGATTTTCCAAGGTGAGAGCGTTAATTTGCTTTTTATGTTCATGTTTCAATTGTTCTATTTCGGACAACAAAGCATTCTTCGAAGCGGCTAGATCACGCATCTGTCTCTCTAAATATTTTTCATTTTGATGAGATTTAGCAAAGGTTGCTTCAAAACCTTTTTCACGTTTTTCTTGAGTTTTGAAAAAGTTGAGTTGCTTTTGTAAACATTCAAAATCCTTGGTTAACAGTGCATTTTACTTTTCAAGTCCTGATTAATTGCACGACATTCTTCCACTATGGTTTGTTTGTCTTGTATTAAATGAGCAAAATCCGATGAGGCAAAAGTTCGGCGTGTTCAACGTGAGTCACAACATGATCATTACTTAGATCCTCAATGTTAGGAATTAGAAAATCCAGGTATTAAAGAGTCGGTCACCTCAAGTATATGTAATCGTTAGAAAGCTCGTAGTCGTAGTTATTTTATGTTAAGTAGTATTTAGTTGTAACATCGTGGAGGACTGGACGGTCTTTACCCAATCGTATGCACCGATCCACCTTGCTGTGGCGCTTTTATTGTAAGAACTATAAATACTCTCTACCTTCCAAGGTAGAGAGTTGGAGCTCATAATAATATTTTCTTTCTCTCACTATAGTTCCCAACTCTCTTCCTTTCTCTCTCACTAGAACTTTCTCTCTCTAACATACTTATATGCCTACTTTGATTATGGTTTAGAGTGTTTGTGAAATCCAATATCCTACAATTGGTATCAAGAGCCATGGTTTGATCACTCATCTTTCATGCTCTTTGTTTTGGTGGATTTCATAAGGTTTTTTGGAGTATTAAGGGTTTAGGAGAGTTTGATTCATTTGAACAAATTCTAGTGTTAAAGTTTGAATTTTGCTTGTACTTGTGTGTTTAGGATCATCATATTTGTTTATGTTTTGAATTGAAAGGCTTAAATCATTGTGGTTTGGTTGTTTTGGATTGTTAAAGTGGTTATTTGTGAAAGAAGGACTAGCGAAGTTGAGTCCTCGATTTTTCTTCAAAGCGAGTTGCTTTGTTATTTGATGCGAGTTGGTACATGCGACTGTAAATTTGTTAGCTTGAAGTTGATCTTTATACTACTTTGGGTTCTAATTCTTGCGAGTTGTTTCTTTTTGCGACATTGAGATCTAAAGTTTACTTGCTACTTAGCGAGTTGTAACGTTAGCGGTTAACTTAAGCGAGTTAGTGTTCAAGCGAAGTTGATTGTGTTGCGAAGTTGAGACTAAAGCGAAGTTGGCTATTTAGCGACTTTGATTAATTAAGCGAGAGTTGAGTGTGTTGCGAAGTTGGGATTGTGCGCGAAGTGGTTTAGCGACTTGTTCATTTATACTTTTCTTCTTCGTGGATTACGCTCTTACGGTTGTTCTTTTGGTTTAGTAAATTCCGTGAAAGAATCAATTTCCCGGTTTAATCAAAGAATTGTAAAATCCCGTAGAGCTTGAAACATGTCTACAAACGTTCCTACTATCATCTCCATCGCTGTCGAGGATGTTCAAGCAAATGGTGGTTTGGATACTCGTCCACCCATGCTTGATGTGACTACGATTCTTGGGCTCAACGAATCGATTGTCTGCCTTGGAAAGGAAAATGGTGTCAACATTCTCAAATCCATTGATGAAGGACCGTGTATCGAGTTGAGACGACTAGAGATGTACTTGATACTGCTGAAGATGGAACTCGATTTACGGAATGGATGCACCAAAGATGTATGATGAGCTTGATGATAAGGAGAAAAGAGATTCGATGCTTGATATCGTGGCTTCAAACATTGTTCTTCAAGGTCTTCCTAAAGACATCTACAAGTGATCAATCACAACAGAAGCAAAGGCGTATGGGATAATGTCAAGATGCTTCTCTCGAGTTCAAATTAACTATGGAAGACAGAGAATCACAACTCTATGACGAATTTGAACACTTCAAGATGAAACAAGATGAGAGTGTCTATGAGTACTATGTGAGATTTCATAAGTTGGTGAATGACATGAGGAACATCAGAATGACTATGCCTAACATTCATTTGAACTCAAAATTTGTGAACAACATGAATCCCGAATGGCACAAGTTTGTCACCTTTGTGAAGCTCACTAAAGGATTGAAGAATACAAACTATGAGCAACTCTATGCCTTCCTTCTTCGAGATGAGAGACATGCTATGTTTGAAAAAAGGATTCTTGAACAATTCAAAACCAACCGGAGAGACAAGCTCATCTAAATGATTCTCCGCCTTCTACTCAAACATTGGAATCACAACCAAAGCATCACAAGTTATACCCATGGGTGATGGTAATCACAAACTCATTCCCGATCCATGTTCAAACAAGCGATGAGGATGCACGTGGGAACTTCATTAATCAACTAGCTCTTATGGTTAAGCAAAACATGAACTTCTCTCCACAAACCAACCGTCTTCACACCAACAATGAAATGAGCTAACCCAATCTTCACAATCATGCTCTAGTAGGAGATGGGAAAGTCATGGTGCAACCAGTCAAGAAAGACATATGATCAAGGAAGAGGTGGAGTAGGTAGAGTTATGTTGGTAATCAGATTCGAGGAAGGAATGGTAATCAAGGTCAAGCTAAGCCGATCAAATGTTATAATTGTGGTGGTGAGGGACACATTGCAAGAAACTGCACATCTCCAAAGCGTCCACAGAATGCCGATTACTTCGAGATAAGATCTTGCTTGTGCAAGCTCGGGATAATGGTGCCGCTGGATGAAGAGGAATTGCTGTTTCTAGCTAAGGGCAATGCCAAGACCTATGATGCAGATGTGGATGAAAGCCCTATTATTAGGAGATAGGTCACAATCATCGAGATGCCTTTCAAGTCGCTGATTGTGATGCATACGACTCAGATGTGGATGATGGACCTACTGCACACACAATCTTTATGGCTAGCATTTCTCCAATGGTTTCTCCCAAGGTCTCCTCTTCACCACAAGTTGGCCCATCCAAAGACAAACTCATCTCAGAGGTACTAAAACTATACGATGATGCCGATGTGCAAAAGATGCATGACAAAGTACTATCAATGAAACTTTTGTATCAAATATTGAAAATATGGGTAATATCAATGTTGTCCCATATGATCAATATGTGAAACAAAGTGAAAGTGAAGTTGTACCAAGTGATGCATCTCCTGCGGTCAACAATGACTATATTTTTGATGAATACACTACCTGTGCCCCTTACGATGATTCTGTAATCTCTGAACTTAATGCCTATAAACGTGTTGCTATTTATGAACAACGTGCTAAATTTGAGTTGACCATCGTGAGCAGGAAATGGATGACCAAATGCGTACAACTATTAGAAAAGTAGGTTTAGAGAAGAAGTATTAAAACAAGAGTTAAACTCCTTGCAAGAAAAGCTTTCTAAAAGCCGCTAAGCAAAAACAAGAACTTCAAGAAAATGTTAAAATGCTTAAGCAAGAATTTAATGCTAAGGAATCAAAACTTTTGAATGATTTTTCTAATCTAAAACCTTTGAAAAACAAGCTTGAAAATAAGTTGTACGTACAAGGAAACACCATTCAGACACGCCTCACATGATCACTAAGCATAGAGTCTTAAGCGATAAGCATAGCATTCCTCTTGTTGAGGAACCAAACCACGAGGCATTAAAGGCTAGAAATGCTCATTAGGTTCTTTATGATGGCAATGAAATCCTTAAACCTAGACAGAAACCTAGTTGCGTTGAGTGCCCTGAGGAAGATAAGAAATCAGATGAAGTCACTAGGGAGAAAATGAATAAGACTTAGATGATCCTAAATGTAAAAAAGAAAAGATAAAGATCAAACCCCATGATTACAAGAAGGAAAACTGGATTTCCTTGAACATGTTTAAACCTCGGACATTGTTGACTCCAACAAGTTTTCGGAAAATGGATTTAGATAAGCGAAAGTCGAAAATATTGTTGAAACAAACCCTCCTCTTTGGAAAATGCCTAGAAGCATCGTGTATCCTCCTAATAAACCAATGCATCTTGTTCCTAGAACAATTGCCACTAAAAGCAAGACCTTAATTAGCCAATATGTTATACTTCAACTATTTGTTGATTTTGAGAAAACTTGCAAGAAAAGGATCACACCCATTGGTATTACGGAAGGAGAAAGGGGTTTTGAGCAAATGAAAGAATGTTATTTAAGTGAGGTCATGCCTTTCTTTAAACTTCTAAAAGATCACTTTGAGAGTCTTAAAAGGGGATAGAAACTGATATTAAGGGAATGGAAAAGGAATTTGATGCAATGATAGTTGAAGTTAGTGACTATGAGCGAGCACTAAAATATAATGAGATTGAGAGGAAGAACTTGCATACACTAAATGAGAACTCGATTTCGAATGTATTGTGGCTCAAGATGTGTTTTTCACTGCTACAAATTGTTCTATTAATGCTTCCAAATTTCATGAATTATCGGTTGCCTCGAAAGTCTCCCATGATCGTGTCATTGAGCTTGAAAAACTAATTCTAAACTAAACGAGAAAATTGAACTGGATGATCACGACAATTTGGTTAAACATTTTTCTAAACTGGAAGTTGAGCATTTTAATTTACAACTAAAATATCAACATCTTAAAGAAAATGTCAAAACTTCAAATATCAAGACATCCTCGATGCTCCGAGTTTGATGCGAGTTTTCAAATTAACAAACGTGATGAAATGATTCAAGCTCAAGTAACACGATCGAAAGTTGAAAGCCCATATCTCTCAATTAAAGGGTCAAACGAACAATATGACAGGCTCCCAAATGCCTCCTCCTTTAGATTCTCGAAATTCTCAAACTTTTCATCTTCAAAACTTAGTTGATGCCTTACAAAAGGAAAACAAGAGTTTTCTAGAAGAAAATGAAAAAGTTAAACGACATTTTAAAGAGTTATATGATTCAATAAAAGTCACCCGTGACCAAAACAACGAAAAATAACGTCTTTACAAAAGGAAATTGAGAATCGAGAGTCGTGGAAATGGGAAACGCCACTTGTTTTCAATAAGAATGTTGTCTCAAAGTCACCCTTAGATTGCAAATACACTGTGATGGTTAAATATATTCCTCCTCATCTTAGGAATAATGAACATGCTTTTCATGAATATTGTGCTCACCTTAAGGATAGTCTAGAATGTCTCCGTGAGATTGTCGAAGAGGATTTCATTAACAAACCTCTTGATAGTGAAATTAGGTTTGCTTGCCTCCGGGCCAAACGATCTCAAGAGTTGCTAGAATGTGTAATTGCAACATGTCCCAAATCCTTAACCTTAGGTGCAAAAGGCAAAGCTGTGATGCCTTGTTCTATGCCTAGTGCCAAGCCTTCAAACCATTCTATGCCCAGTCTTAAGAAAGGAAACACTAATGTGCCTTCAAGTAGTTCGATTCAGATATGTTAGTGCTAAGAAAGTGAACTTTAGTGTGCCCGCAAAAAGCTCAAATCACAGTCTTAAGAAAGTATACACTAATGTGCCTTCTAGTACTTCAGATCCTTGCACATCAAGTTCGGGAATGCAAAAATTAGATCAACCAACTAATGTTCCCATTCCCTCTACAGGAGTAATCAATGACTTTAAAGCGAAAGGTGGTCAAAGTCTCAAGAATATACAAGGAATGATAGGACCTTGCAAGCTAAGAATGTGCATTGGAAGAGAGTAGAAGACCAATCTAGGAACTTTAAGCTTGAGTTGAATAAAGCGAATCGTGTTGATTCTAGTATTAGCCTTAGCGTCAGAATTAATTCAATTCGATACTATTTGCAAACCTTGTAATGATGTCTACTTGAATTTTGTTGCTAATCATGAATGTGGTGTGAATGCTTTGTCTAATTGTCAAATGCCCGCTTAAAATTGTTAATGCTGATAATCGTGCAAATAAGGCAAAAAGGCAAAAGCGAAAGATTGTTAGAAAACAAAGGGAAACCCACAGGAATAACATTTATAAAGATAGGTTATTATTGGATACCTTTTGGCCATAAGAATAATCTGTTTTGTTCTCAAACTGCTAAGATTATGCCCACTAGAAAATGGATGCCTCCTGGTAGAACTATTCCCTTAAGAAGTGAACATACTTTGAATAGGTCAAATACGCACACCAAAGATTGCATCTATTCCCAATGATTCCATTGCTTCTACTTCGATATGGATGTTTCTATTTCGATGTGGGTGTTCCAATTCAAGTTACTAACCAAGTGGAACCCATTCTTGCATGGGGATCCCAATTATCCGCTTATCCATTCTTGTGCGTGTTCAACCTGCAGATCGTTCAAATCGTTACGTGGTACCGGACTCAGCCGCTCCAAGCATATGACGAGACCGGTCGACTCATGAACTTCGTGAGCAAATTCATCGGGACGCTTAGATTCGGTAATGATCATTTCGTGCAATTATGGGTTATGGTGATTATGTTGTTGGTGATAGTGTTATCTCTAGAGGATACTATGTGGAAGGTCTTGGTCATAATCTGTTCTCTGTCGGTCAATTTTGTGACTCTGATCTAGAAGTAGCCTCTTTAAAACATACTTGTTTTATTAGAGAACTTGATGGTAAGGAACTTTTAAGAGGAACTCGTGGTTCAAATCTTTACACCATCTCTATAGAAGATATGATGAAGTCTTCTCCAATTTGCTTGTTGTCAAAGGCTTCAAAACCAAAGTCATGGTTATGGCATCGACGTCTCAATCACTTGAACTTCGGCACCATCAATGATCTCCGAGAAAGGACTTAGTTGTAGGTTTACCTCGACTAAAGTATGAAAAGGATCATCTTTGTTCAAGATGTCAATTGGGAAAAAGCAAGAAGTATGCCCATAAACCCAAACCTACTAACTCTCACGTAAGTTCTTCATACAATTCACATGGATTTATGTGGACCAATGAGAGTACAGAATATCTTTGGGAAGAAATATGTGTTAGTTGTAGTTGATGATTACTCTAGATTCACTTGGGTCAAGTTCTTAAGGACAAAGGATGAAACTCCTGATATCATCATCAAACTCATCAAGCAGTACTTGCAGGTTCGACTTAACAAAACCGGTCGAATTATCCAGACAGACAATGGAACCGAAGTTTGTTAACAAACAACTTAGTGAATTTTATGAAATCATTGGAATCACCATCAAAGAAGTGTTCCACGAACTCCTCAACAGAACGGTGTAGTTGAAAGGCTAAATCGAACTCTTGTAGAAGCTGCTAGAACAATGCTGATTTACTCTAAAGTTCCAATGTTTCTCGGGTGAAGCTATTGCCATGCATGCTACACACAAAATCGTTCCCCGATTCACCGCTTCATGGAAAGACACCATATGAACTTGTCCACAATAGAAAACCTAATCTCTCTTTCCTTCGTTTGTTTGGAGCATTGTGCTATCCAACTAATGAGGGTCAAGACTTAGGCAAACTTAGAGCTAAAGCGGACATTGGAGTATTTGTAGGGTATGCACCAAACAAAAGGGATACCGAATCTACAACAAAAGAACCCGAAACATCATGGAAACAATTCACGTTACGTTTGATGAGCCGACGGTCAAACGGCTCTGAACAATTCGGACCCGACTTCAAAACAGTCCATTTGGTTCATCCCTTGTTCCAAACTCTTCTCAAGAAACTCCATATGTACCTCCATCCGAAGATGATTTAAAGAAATTGTTTGATCCTATGTTTGATGAACTTTATGATCCAAGTACTAATGAGGTGTTGATCCCTACAACAGAGGCTGCTCATATTCCAGTGAATGAAGTCAATCCCTCGGTCTCAATATCTTTAAGTCAAGAAGCACTTGCCGATCCTTGATCCTCATCAACAAATCATCATTCTTCAAATGTACATCATGGAATCTGCTTTAAGGCATCAATGATGAAGTTAATCCCTTTGCTACTCTAGAAGATGCTCCATTTGAAAACATATTTGCTCAATCTTCATCGAACCATCTTCTTCGGAGACATCAACTCTGCTACTTCAGTCCCTCAACAACTACCACATGAACACCTTAGAAAATGGACTCACGATCATCCATTAGACAACATCATTGGAAATCCTCTCGTCCCAAGGTATCCACACGGAAACAACTTGCAACCGATGCCTTATGGTGCTTCTTCAACTCCGCTCTCTAAGATCGAACCAAAAGATGTTAAAACCGCCATGAATGAAGATAGCGGGTTCAATGCTATGCAAGATGAAATTCATGAGTTCGATCGACTAGATGTATGGGAGTTAGTACCGCTCCAGTGTGTGCTATGATTATTTCCCTTAAATGGATCTTCAAAGTGAAACTTGATGAGCATGGTGATGTGTTGAAGAACAAGGCTCGATTAGTTGCTAAAGGATACCGTCAAGAGGAGGGTATTGACTTTGAAGAATCTTTTGCTCCAGCTTGCTTTCGAATCGAGGCAAATCAGAATCTTTTGGCTAATGCTTTGCTAAGTAAGAACATGGTAGTCTATCGATGGATGTAAGACGGCATTTCGCGGAGATCTTAAAGAAGTCGCTCACGTCCAGCCAACTGAAGGATTTGTAAATCAAGAGCATCCTACTCACGTTTATCGCTTGAAGAAGGCCCTTTACGGTTTAAAGCAAGCTCCAAGGGCATGGTATGATACATTGTCAAAGTTTCTTCTATCAACCGGATTTAGCAAAGGAGCAGTTGATCCAACATTGTTCACCGGAAGTCAGGCAAACATTTAATTCATGTTCAAATTTATGTTGATGATATTATTTTTGCCTCGACAGACCCCATGGAATGTGATCGTTTTTCTAATGAAATGAGTTCAAAATTTCAAATGTCAATGATGGGACAAATGTCATTTTTCTTGGGATTACAAATTTCACAAAGTCCCGGAGGCATTTTCATAAATCAATCTAAATATGCAAATGAGATCTTAAAGAAATTTGGATTTGATTCAAGTGACCTGTTGACACTCCCATGATTGATCGAACCAAACTAGATGAGGACCACTCAGGGATCATGATTGACCAAACAAAATATCGTAGTATGATTGGATCCTACGATGTACCTCACGGCTAGTAGACCGCATATTCATCTTGTTCGTGTTTGCATGTGTGCTAGATACCAGGCTAAGCCTACTAAAAGCACCTTGAAGCGGTTAAACGGGTCTTTCGGTATCTCCAAGGAACCATCAATATGGGACTTTGGTACCGAAGGACACCGTATGTCACTAACGACCTATGCAGATGCCGATCATGCGGTGTCAAGATACTCGTCGAAGTACATCCGGAGGTGCTCGGTTTTGGGTGATAAGCTTGTGAGCTGGTCTTCAGAGAAGCAAATGAGTACTTCTATTTCCTCTACAGAGGTGAATACATAGCCATGTCATCTTGTTGTGCTCAAATCCTATGGATGAGATCTCAATTATCGACTATGGCTTTGAATTCAACAAAATCCTCTCAGATCTGTGATAATAAAAGTGACATTGCTCTCTCATGCAACAACGTTCAACACTCAAGAGCAAAGCATATCGACATTCGACATCATTTCATCGGGGAACAAGTGGAAAAAGGTGTGGTGGAACTCTATTTTGTGAGGTCTCAATATCGGTTAGCGTAACATCTTCACCAAAGCTCTTCCAAGAGAACGTTTTGAGTTTATTCTTCCACGCCTTGGCTTGAAAAGCCTTCAACTAGAAACACTCAAACGCGTCTTGAGGAAGACGAGGAGTAAAGGTCTATCTTCATCTATCTCTTGTATATATCTATTCGAAAACACCAAAATACAAAATTATAAAACCTTCAAAAACCATAAAAATCAAAAATTCAAAAATCTTCAAAAATATTGTCAATTTGTCATGCTTTTTCTCGGTTCGTCAATAATATCTACGGTCTTTGTGCTGTCATTCAAAGAATGACACGGGACTTTAGATGTTGTTCGAATTAAAAAATCAAAAACCAAAAATATTTTTGGGAAAAAGAGAAACAATGGTTTATTGTCATTTCAGGCAGTAACCCGCTTTTCAAAGAAAGAACAGAGCCATGCTTTTTCATGTTTCAAGATTTGAGAATGTTTGTCATCAAAAGTTTTATCAAAAATTCCATGCTCGATTCTATAAACATTTATCTAATGAAAACTAACCGCTTTGAAAAATAACTCAGTCTCTATTTTTGATAATCATCAGGACTTATTTGTCAAAATATCAATCTCTCAATCAACAACCTATGTCATTGATTGAGGAGAATGATTTCAATTTAATTAAAAAGTTATTTGGCATTCAATTGTTTTCAAAAGATATTCATGCATGTTTTATCAATGGAGTTTAAAGTCTTAAAATCCGATCATTATCGGTTAAAACGCTTTCATAATCAAGTCACAATTCTCCTTAAAAGCTTTCAAAATCAATTTAAATCTATAAGAGATCACAAATCTCAAATGATTTGATAATTGTGATCGGGGAGAATGTGTGATTTAAATTGGATTTAAACTGATAATTCGGTAAATGGTTTTATAAGGATGTACAAGCTCTCCTTCCCACATGTGACAAGCGATTTCAAATTTTCCATGCACATGTTGAGGGGAGCATCTATCTTAAACCTATGATTTGAAACGTGATAACTTATCTCAAGGTGCGGGTTCCCTCTAGTATGTGCAAAACTCTTTTCAAATCTCGAGGCACATATTGAGGGGAGCAAAATCATGAAAACCTCATCCTTCCCCAAAATGCTTTATCTACTTGATTCGATTAGGGAAGTGATGTTGATATTTTTAAAATGGTAATCAAAGAAGTTAATTCTTTCTCTTGCCTCCGTGTGAAAACTATTTCAAATACTTGATTCACATGTTGAGGGGGAGTTCTTCTTCTAAAAATATCAAAACAATTCAGGTACAAAATGCTTTGATAAAATATCATAAGTATCTGGATTGATTTTCAAATGGTTTTCAATTGGTTCCTATGGCGGATGAACAATACCAAAAAGACCGACCAACTTTACATTATGTATGGTGATATAAGGACGATAAGGTTAGGTATGTGTTCCCATGATCCGCCAGAGCGGAGGAGGATCTACCTGGGACTATCCACTAGTAGTGTAGAGTTCTTAGGTATGATGATAAAAGGAGAAAAATGAGATATGGGAAGAGTGCGGACTGAGACCGAGCTAGTCGAATAAACCCAACAAGGTTCTAGCTATGAAGTCTCGGTAAGCACTGAAGGGGTTGAAGAATTAAAAAGAATTGAATGAGAAAAGGGTGAAAACAAATAGCCCTCCATTTATTCAACCTTAGAGGAAACGGTTCAATTCATATGCTCTTGATGGTAACATCGGTATTGAAGACAAGACGCGTCATGGACCCAAAGGTGGCGCTGCACTTCAACTTCCAAAACCACTCAAGTTCCTCTTAAAAGGACTTGTTTCATTCTCACTGGGAACCGACATTATCTATCAACTTTCTCTTAGAGATTGTTGATATTGAAGAGGGAGACCCTCTCCCTAGTCTCTGATATAGGATCCAAATATGCACAAATTGAGTCTAGTGCCACGAGATCATCAATAAATCTCATTAGGACACTTTCAATGAAGACTCTCTGTTTCACACAATGTGGAAAGAGAGATTATATCTTGAGTCCTACGCATTATCCTTGTGGTATTGCCAACATCCGAGTGATGTGTTTACATATTCATTATGAAGATGGAAAGCCTTCTGGAGCCAACATCTAACAAGCTCCTGGTAGGTGGCATGTGAGATCTATTATAGAGATCAACCATGTGACAAGCTGAGCGAAACAATGGGCGATTCAATCTTTTGAATCAATCACGGTTCAGGAGTTATGGATTGGCGGATACCTTTGAAAAACCGGTCTTTGTGCTTTAAAACTCTTTTCATTAGCACGTCGAATGTGTACTAATTTTTCAAATCAAAAGGTGTTTTATGATTGATAATTGATTTTCATTAAAACCTTCGTTATATTGCAAAACAATTTCTATTGAGCAATACACGATTGTTTTTCAAATCTCTTTTCATCAATCGGTGGACGTAAATTCGCTGGTTCACTCACTCCGTGTTGTCTTCTTTGAGACGTTCGGTTTGAGAACGACTAGAGCATTGCGAAACCTCGCCAAGGAAATTCTTGAATTATACCGATCACAGGCGTAAAGATTTGTATCTTGATCAACGGGGAACCGTGTACCTCAATTCAACGAAAGTGATCAAAGACACTTTCGTGCGCTTTATTGCTAAGCCTTATCGAGTACACCCGGCGTTCGCGGTACGAATGAAGCGGTCAATCCATAGCCGCATGCTCATACAACACATTCATCTCAAAAGAAATCATGATTAGTGCATCAATGACTCTGATATTTTCACTCCATGCTTACGCTACGTTCTGCCAATATCATGAATCAACTAAAGCTTCCGCTACTCGATGAAGATATCATGATCAAGAATGTGAGCATGTCGGTCCTAAAGTCACAACATCACATAATACCAACACCACAATGGATGTATCAGAGATTTTCTATTAGCCGATGATCTCAAAAGTTGGCTCAACATTATTATCACGTGGATCAGTAAAGACCTCCACTTGGATTAACCAAACATGCAATGAGTGGAATCAATGACTACGAGCTTGGGAGCAAAGTACTACATCAAGAATGCAAGATCAATTGTTAATGTAATATCGGATTGTATTCAATGTCATTTTAGTATATGTTTGAGGTGACCTCCCTTAGGGGAGATTGTTAGGAATTAGAAATTCCGGTATTAAAGAGTCGGTCACCTCAAGTATATGTAATCGTTAGAAATCTCGTAGTCATAGTACTTTTATGTTAAGTAGTATTTAGTTTAGTAACACCGTGGAGGACGGATGGTCTTTACCAATCGTATGCCCCGATCCACGTACCTGTGTGTATGCTATTGTAAGACTATATATATACTCTCTACCTTCCAAGGTAGAGAGTTGGAGCTCATAATAATATTTTCTTTCTCTCACTAAGTTCCCTAAACCTCTAACTTTCTCTCACTAGAATCTCCTTAACATACTTATATGCCTACTTTGATTATGGTTGTGAGTGTTTG
The DNA here is from genome assembly GCA_910596185.1 of Chrysanthemum makinoi. Taxonomy (NCBI): domain Eukaryota; kingdom Viridiplantae; phylum Streptophyta; class Magnoliopsida; order Asterales; family Asteraceae; genus Chrysanthemum; species Chrysanthemum makinoi. The sequence continues at coordinate 219,568,503 of OU343224.1, forward strand.
AAATCCAATATCCTACACTAAGTATTAGAATCCACGGTCAATTCGCTGTGATCAAGTGGACACCATAAGGTCATCTTGATCGCCAAATGCACTACTGGTCTATTTGAAAATTGCTCCGAATGAGATGTGAAGACTCATTTTGAAACATTCCGAGCCTTGCCGAATTCGGGATGTTGGCGTGAGATAAGGAGATCGCAGATAAACATGGTTCATTTCGCACTGGACAGTTTCATCGCTGTCATATGGCCTCGCGGTCACCTATGTGTAACTCATGCATATTAGCCATCAACATAATAGCTTGCATTGGCTTGGCAGAAATCCTCCATATCATTCAATATGCATTTGCTATAAAGCTATGTTCTTTTGGTTCATGAGTTCCACCCGCCTTCATCCTAAGAGCGTTAAGAGCTCTCTTTAAGTATAAGCACGCCTTGTCCTCTGCATGGGTCATGCATTAGCCAGTGTCCTTCTCATTGCATTTGTAGAATCAAGACCATTCAACCCATTTGATCATTTCCCGTTCACTACTGAGCTCTATTGTTATTCCTACCATAGTGATTAAACCTTTCGACCACCGCCCCATTGTAATTTTACCATAAATCCATGATTCCCAACTTCAACTCGCCCATTGTTCACATGTGATTGATTCCTTTGTGCTTAGATGAGGAAACGACACGGTTTGTTGGATTTGTTGGTATAACGCTAAAGGCATTAGCAATCATAGCAAATCCTTGCTGCAAAGGTTTCTTGACCCATCGTATTCCCCACAAATTTTCCACTCCATAAGTGCTCTTAGCATTGTTGTTGTTGTATGAAACCAATTGAGTTTGTTGAGATTGAGGTCGTGAAGGATCATATGGTGTGATTTAGCAATTGGTTGAGTTACGGTTGAGGAGAATAATTAATTGAGCATATAAGGCAAGTTGTTAAATTTT
>OU343224.1:219569537-219606594 GCA_910596185.1 Chrysanthemum makinoi
ATCGACCACATTAGTTATATTTCATTTCAATCTTAGAGCAAACAAAGGATCGGTAGATAATACAAATCGTAGGTCAATAAGACAAAGTACATGTCTCTATCAAAAACTTGATTATGGGATACACAAGACGAAGATGATCGATCGATGATGATCATGATTGCGATGTAAACCATGGTGATGGAATCTTTTTGTTTTAGATTTCTCAAGTAAGATGATTTAAAGTGACTTTTGAATGTGAGTTAATTGAAAGTGGACTATTTGAAAAATAGGGTTTTGTTGGTGATATTGGCCGATCGTAGGAAATTTGAGGAAGGAGGATTTTTAGATCTGTGTCTTTGTTCAATTAGTATTTAGAAGGATTTTGATTTTAGAAATTCGGTTAAGACACCCTATAATACTACCTAGGGTTTAGACGATTGAGAACCGTGGAGTCCAAACGGGATCAAGAACCCTTAGGCTTGTAAACGTGTATTTCCTTGGATTTGTTTCAAACAACAATAGAAAACTTGTTTTAGATACACCCAGGAGGCTGAATCTACATTGAATGCACTTAGAAGATTAAATAAAAACACAAGTATACACCAATGCGTCATATAATTAATGAATAATACAAACATACTCTCTAGTACTAGGGTTCAACCTTGCAGCTTTTCTTAAGACTCTAGAGTATATGTGTGTCTGACCTCCTAGATCTCCTTTTATACACTAAGGAGATCCCTTCAAAGTAACTATGTCGTAAATGTCATATCTTCAATTGGGATAGAAATATGCTGTTACAGACCATAGACCACGACATTCTTATATAGAACAGTACAAACTCAACACTATTAGTAACTAACTATTGAACTATCATACTCACATTAATACTTGGCTAAGACCACTATCATTACTAAATCCAAGGCATAAGTATTAACTTGCAATTGAGAATTTCCCAACAACCTCCCTAAACCGGTTGATGGGTTTTCGAATCACATTTTCTTCTTCATTTCTTAGAGGATTCTCCCAAACTCACTTTCTTCTGCTAGGTCTTCCAGCTTGCTCAAAAATCTTAGCAAGCCATTCCTTTGGCCATTTCAATAGCATTTCTCATCCTTAACCCTGCATCCATCATCGGTAGATAGTCTGTTAGGTCACTAGTTTTACAACACAAGCTTCAATGAAAGAGATAGAGAGGCGGATGAACAATCACACACAAATACACACCACGTATATGCCTATGAATGGTTAGGCGTAGAGTATGTGAAAGAAATGCATTGAACAACCAACCCTCAAGAGAGGGTTATACAAGAGTATTTATAGGCAAAAAGCTAGGCAACACTCCCACTCCTTCCCTTTTCCTTAATGGATATGGGCCTAAGCTTATGGGCCTTCTACATAAGCTAGACCTTAAACAAACATAAAGGCCATAATAAGCTACCTATTACATATGAGTAACTAACACTTGAATAAAGGTTTAGGAGTGATTCCAACAATCTCCCCTCAAGTGTTGGTGATGAAAAACGGTGAAGGCGTTGATGTAATAGTAGCTTTAAAGTCTTCGACATTCTTCTTTCTTGTGAGAAGAATTGCCTTGATTCGAACCATCTCCCCAATGTAGCGAGATAGTTTTCTTTGAACAGTTATGCTTTGACGTCATCTTTAACTTTGTTCTTTGATCTTTATTCTTTGTGATGAAAGTGATAGTATGTTGTTATCTGCATCAAGTCTGCCTCAGTCTGCTTCGCTGCTCCAGTGTCTCCACGTCATTCTTCAACATGCTCACATGCTCTTATGACGTTGGAATTCAAGATCTTGATGAAGTTCTTTAAGTCTTTAACTTTGTAGATTCTTTGATTTGATAAGAATCATTCTACTGTTGTGTTGCTTTTTGGATTGAACTTCCATTAGTGATGATGTTGGCGTGAGCATGAGAAGAATCTGCACGATCATTCCGCTCCAGAGCTTCCATAAGAAGAAAACATAAAAAACGGTTAGTAATAAGCGGATTCCGGCACTTACAAGTTTGAACTTCGAGAGTGTTAACAGCATAGTGTGAAAACACAACTCTAATTCTTACAAAGGCCGTTTCTGAATCGGAGTCCCACAAGTGAGATTACACGATGTACCAAAGTACACCTACGATTCAGATGAGTCACTGAGGTACACCGAAGCATCACCTCACGACTGTAGACCGTTTGAGACCACTAAGCGCAATCCACGGGGGAGTTGCGAAGCGACCTACTTCAGGGCTGTTTGATGTTGACCCTGGTAGGAGTTTCCATTCAATCACCGAGGATCACAAATGTGAACCTCTCATAAATGTTCTCGACAGATTGCTAAGATCCGTGAAGGACTCGATAATGTACCACTGAAATTCTTATTGTTGAATGTCAAGTGATGAAATGTCAAGTGTACCTAAGAGATCTTTTTGATGAATCTCGTGGCTCTAGACTCAATAGTGCATTTTTGGTTTTCCTGGGCGGAGACTAGGGAGAGGGTCTCCTTCTTCAATACCAGCAATCTCTAAGAGAAAGCCGATAGTTTACGTAGGGTTCCCTGTGAGAATGAAACAAGCTTCTGTTGAGAGAAACTTGAGTGGTTAAGAAGGTTTAGTGCATGCGTCACTGGGTCCATGACGACTTTTAATCTTCAATACCGGTGTCATCTAGTGACAACCAATAGCATATGAATTGAACCCGGTGTCTGCCTAAGTTGAATAATCTGGAGGCTATTTCTTTTCACCCTTTTCTTTGCATTTCTTTTTAATTCTTCAACTCCTTCTTTCTCCGATTCTCATTCTCTCCTTTTTACAATCATACCTAAGGACTTCTAAATTCTAACTATTGGTAGTGTCCTTGGGTCGATCCCTCTGGCTCTGGCGGATCATAGGACGGTTATTCCTAACCTTAATCACCTTATAACTTCATTGCCATAAAACCATTTTCAAGAAAATCTCTCAAAGGGTTTGTAAATGAAAACATGTTTGAACCACTGTGAGAGTTTTATCTTTTAGCAGAAATACTCCCCCTCCACATGTGCTTTAGAGTTTAGACTGAAATATGCAAAGTGAGGAAAGAGCGCGCACTTTAGAATTGATCGACTCAAGATAGACATTCCCCCGCGAGACACGGTTACGTGGCATAGTTAAAGAGTTGCATTATCAGCTTTTAGGTGACAACTAACTCTATTAACTATCTTGAAGGTGCGACAACGCCGAAAGGTTGTCAAACCCGTCAAGGTTCATGTCTACCAAGAGTTTCTCGAATGGTACATTCTACTCAGACAAGTCCTTTGCGAGACACGTTTACATCACTAGCAAACTAGCTTGAAATTATTACCCGTCCCGGACAAGTCTTTTCGAGTTACTTACAGTTAAGATCTCGTCAATTCTTGGGTTAAAGTCTTTTCACACGAGAGTTCATATAGCAAAACACAACATATTTCTTATCACGTATTTTCTCCCCCTCAAAAATGGCATATAAAATGTTATTTTTGAAAAGTTGAGAATGAATGTGACCATTTCGAGTGTTGCGGGAAGAATGACCACTGTGAACAATTTGTGAACAAATTTTTAAGTCAAGTACTCCCCCTCAACGAGTGATATAAACGGTTGAGGTTTTGAAAATCATAAGGGAAAGTACTTGTTCTTTTGAGTAAAACCTTGAAAAGTGAAAGGTTTGATAGGTTTTACTCAAAAGTAAGAAGCTTTCGCTCCTTATCTAAGGATTGTGGCAAGGCACCACGGGGTCCTTTATTTACAAGTACGGGTTGTACACTGTAATGTTGCACAAAGCCATAGACATAATAAATCATACATCCAAATTTATAATGAAAGAAGCGTTCAAGGGGTACCGGTAGTCCAGAGATGTGCGGGAGTGTGAATCGGCGTTGAAAGCCGGTGATGTTAATCCTGGTCGACCACCAACATAGCTTTCCAATCTTCTGAACTGATCCCTTCTATACAACCGTTCATCAATCATTGTGATGATGCTCTTCACATCCCTTTGATCCACGAGAATTCCATCGCTTAGGAGACCCGATCTTTTGGTGTATATCCTTCAATCGGTAAGCCAATCCGTCCCTAACCATCTTCAAAGTGTGATCTCCAAACTTGTGAAGATCTCTGCACGCCATCAAGCAATTTCTTTGAAGTTCACTGCGGTAAACGACGCCGAATGGTTTGCTGATGAGTGTAAGTTGTGAGAGCTGGTTGATGTCGGGAAGATCAAGCTGCGGTGGAGTGAAGTTGACACGGTTCTGATAAGATTCAACCGCCAGCGGAGATCTTCTACACGTTCTTTGATGACTATGCGTCTGATGAAGATGAGCAACGACTTGATGAATTCACGTTGTACTTCAGTGGAGAATTGTCTCATACGACCTGTACTTTGGCAAGGTACATGTCTTCGATGTCGTTGATAGACAAATTCTCAAAGTCGGCCAGAGAATGCATAATCTCTTTCTTCTTGTCTCTTGACCACAATATTCTTGAGATATGTGTAGTCCCATTTGGACGAAAGATGAACGTGTTTGATGGCAACGATGTTTTAGTACTGAACACTGCATGTTGAGACTTCGTACTGCAGCGATCGTAGTAGATTCTTCGGCGTTCCGGCCAATGATGAATCCCATACATTGCATCTCGGTCGTATGATTCCACTTTGTTGGAGAACAAGTGATTAGCTCTTTCCTCGATAGCTATGCAGTTTGAGTATTCGGCTGCTGGGAATGGAAGTGTCAGGGATGTAGCGTATTTCCTTGAACCATCGCCACCGTGAAGAAGAAATTCCAAGTCTTTGTTGAAGAAATATCTGAATGGGATCCTAGGCTGATCTGGTTGGCCGATCGTTGGTAGTGGTTTAGACCAGTCGGTGTAATATGGAGGGTTGTCCCGCTTCGTAAAGTCGATGTTTGCTTCTGGGTTGAGCCAATCCATGTTATTAGACATAGCTCGAGCAATTTTTTCAAGGTGATATTCGACCTCGATGGCACTTTCTGAGCTATCTTTCCACAGTTGGAAAGCTTCATTCTTGATTCGCCGCAACTCAGATTTCGTCATCTTCTTTACTCGGAATTTTTCTTGCAGTATCTTTGCATGCTCCAATGTATTACCGTCTACCAGATCTTGACCTTCAGCAGGGTAGGGAGTGGAATTAACAAGAGTAGAGAACCATTCAAATTCCTCTGTATTATCTTCATCTAGCCATGATACGATGTCAACTTTGGGCGCCTTCTTCTTCTTTTGTTTAGACCTAGATGAGGATTCTGGTTTCTGAACTTTGTCGGGAGAGGCGGGTTATTGTTGGGGCTCATGGTATTCTTCATCTTCACCACCCGTATACTCAAAGTGATCACCGGTTTTCTGAGTCTGGGGTGGTGTCTCGGAATCCGGAGGTTTATCTGCAGAAGAGCGGGGAGGAGATCTTTGTTGAGCTGGAGTCCTTTGGGGTGGAGGCTGCATTGCATACTGAATGGAAGATGATTCACCAGACTTCTTTGTGCGTTTGTGCTCTTTATCCTTATCCTGATCTTCGTCTTCATCATCTCTTGAACGCTTAGGCCTTGCAGCCTCTTCTCTGAATGATGACTTGAGTTGGTATTCCAGCAATGCTTCAAACAACTTAGCTTCGTGGGAGGCAAATGTTGCAGAGCGTTTCGACATTTGGGCTACTAGCCGGTTCACCAATTCATCATCTGAGAAGATTGTAGTTTCAACTGGATTGATGCTCAAATTCATTGGAGTTGATTTCATGGCTTGCTTGGCTAAATGTAAGAGATTCGGATAAAGTTGTCTGGTATACATCTCTTTTGTCAGTTTCGGAATGACCTCCATTAAGTAGGGGTGTGCATGGTTCGGTTTGGGTCGGTTTTTGGCTAAAACCGAAACCGAGCCACAATGTTCGGTTTTTGTAGAACCCAAAACCGAAACCGTTCGGTTTTTGGCGGTTCGGTTTTTCCGGTTTGTTATCGGTTTCGGTTCGGTTTTTCGGTTTTTCCGGTTTCTAACCATTAATATTTGGGTATGGCCAAATTATACCAACAAACATGTTTTACGTACAAAATTAGTTTTTTTTTACTTTTTTTTAATTTAACCATAATAATGTTTATTGCATAATTCTACAATTACTAACATATAAATGAGAAATACACATACAAGTGAACATACATGTAGTATAATCATTATCGAATACTTATTGATATATTCACACAAAATACGCGACACGACAAACACACATATAAATACAAACGTTAAGATAAATATATTATAAATCCACTCACAAAATGAATATGAATTTATAAATTTGATTTATGTAGTTATTTAATCATATTATATTAATTAGATATTATTATATAATAAAACCGGTTTGGTTCAGTTCGGTTTTTGCGGTTCGGTTTTTGGACAAAAACCGAAACCGAACCACAATTTTCGGTTTCTGAAAAAGTAAAAACCGAACCATCGGTTTTTAGTTTCGGTAGGTTTTTTTGGTTCGGTTTTTTTGGTTCTCGGTTCGGTTTCGGTTTTTTCGGTTTGTTTTGCTCACCCCTACCATTAAGAACTTGTGATTGTATCCTTTTATCATCTCGTCCATGCTCCCTTGAAGATCATCCTTCATAAGCTTCTGTACATACTCCCTTTCAACTTGCATCTTGTCATTCTCATCATGAAGGTATGTTAACTGGTCAGCAATAAAATTTAGCTTTTTGTAAAGCATGTCTTTCTTTCTAACCTGTTTGACCGCATTCACAATTCTTTTATGAGTATGAGAAATCCAAGATCGAGGTGGCTTCTTTACTGATTTGGATGTTGATTTGGTTGATTTCTTTGATGGTGGTGGTGAAGAATGAGAAGACGAATCTGATGATGAAGAGACATGAGGAGACTCTGGATCCTTTGGAGGTGCAGAGGTTTTCTCCTCTGAGCAAGCAGGACTGTCTAGCGAGGCTTATCATAATCAGTGTCATCTCGGACTTATCTTTCTCTTCAGTCTTTTATGTCTCAGTCTTTTCTTTGTCACCCTCATCTTTCTCGGACTTTTCTTTAACATGTTCCTCAAATTCATGCTCAATAGTTTCTTCCATGGGCTTTTGTTGTTGCTCCAAAGTGGTGGCACCAGATCCCTTATCGGGTTGATTAACCGCATCAGGACCTGGTGAAGGTTGAGCTCCACCACTTGACCCTCCGGGGCCACCCATTTGTTCTTGAGCAAATTTTTGTGCAACATGTTGAAGTCTAACGAATTTGAACTTTTTCCTGTATGATTTATCCAGTTGCTCTTCATCTGAGCTTGAGCTTTCTTCATAAGGTACAAGTACTGGAGTCTTCCCTTTTCCTTGATCAGCTGGAGGACTAGGAGGTTTAGATACTGTTGTAGTGTCATCTTTAGCAGTTTCAGAGTAGAAAGTCTCTTCATCTGATGCAGTACCCTCAGAGTCCTCGTCTGTTAGCTTTCTTTGCGGTTCAGGCTTAGATAAGGGAATAGGAACAGCTTCTTTGGCGGGAACTGTCCCCTTTCGTGGAGGATTCCTCCTAGGGAACATCCTCGGACTCTCAGTGCTTGCAGCACTTCCTGCACTTCCTCTTCTGGTTTTCCTTATAGGTGTTCCAGAAGACTTTTCATCGAGATAACCAACTTTGCCTTCTTTTACTGCTACAAGATACCTTTTGTATGTTTCAAGCTTTTTGATTTCATTAGTCAGAAAGTGATCAGGTAACACAGCACCCTGTTTCTTTGTTGACAATTCCTTGATTCTGACTGATAGGATGGGTTCAGTCAACATGTCGTGATTGTCAGGGTCATTGAGCCTCTTGGGAATATCAGGATGAAGTCCAAGTGCTCTCTGGATCAACAGCTTTGTGTATCTGATATAGGGAATCTTTGAGCCAAGCTTTTTGAGAAATGACATCATGTCATCCCATATCAGAGCTTCAATTTCGATGTCCTTCTTGTTGATTAATGACCAAAATATTTGCAGCTCCATGAGCTTGAGATGCTCATAGCCACGTCCACGACCGAGATTGACTTGGTGATGATGATGTAGAGGGTTCTCCACGGTTGAGGAATGTTCTTAAGCTCCACATGAGAATGCTTAGTGATAATTCCTGAAGCTTCATCATAGCCAATATCCATCAGGAATTGTAGAACTGTCTCTTTAGTAGGTGTGGCATAGAAGTCGGTTGGCTCGATGTCAGGAATAAGAAGAACGGCCCGTAAATCTGCATGTGTGATGGTGATTTGTTTGTGATTTAATGTCACTGTCACCGCACTTTGACCTTTGATCCTTTGCATTGAATTCCAGAATTGTTGTATGTAGATCTTCGGTAATGTAGCAGAGTGTGAGAGCATGTTCTGGTACGGATGATTCCTAAGAATATCCACAGCAATCAAGCAAGAAGATTCTGAGCATGTGAGGGTTTCAAAGTCAACTCTGAGATTGTTCTTTACAATCTTTCTTGGATAGCCATTAGGGAAGATGTCAGCAATTGTGAGAACTTCTGGTGCATCCACATTCATTTGAGCAGCCATGTCGTGATCTGAAATAACATTAGCCAAAAGAACCAACATATCGAAAGACATAATGTTAGTCAACAGAAGGTTTTAATGTCTAATTATTGAACGTATAATGTCAATGGTTGTTACGAGTCCAAAGTCACTTGTATGTCTAATAGTCTAATGACGTCGTGAAGAGTTTCATGAGTTAGTTAACTTTAAGTTTTAAAGTTTATGTTATCACTTATAGTTCACAACATATCAAACATTTAAGTTTATTAGTGACATTATTGGATTCGTGACGTTATGATTTAGTTATTTACAAGTTTGTACACGTAACAATTCAAAATTAAGGTCAATCCAGGCTTAGGCGTAGAAATGATAAAGTTACGCGTAAACAGGAGTGGTATATGCGTAGGCGCAAGCTTATGCGTAGGATCCTTACTTACGCGTAAGAAATGTTATGCGTAAGAAAAGGGCACCTTAAGCATAGAGCTTACGCGTAGGCGTATATAAACCTTACGCGTAAGGCTTACACGTAAGAGTAGACCTTATGCCTAGAGGTCACTGTTTACGCATATCCTTCACAGGATACGCGTAGTCCCTTTGTAGAACCTTACGCGTAACAGTTACGCGTAAAATTTCTCTTACGCATAACTTTCTACGCGTAAGGTGATCCTTATGCGTAGAGTAACAAGGACCTTGATTCTGAGTTTTATGCGTAGCAAGCCTGAAATAAAAACATCATATCATCAATTTTGACTTATACATTCAATCTTAAAACAGATCAAGGCATGAAAGCATGTTAAGCAGTTACGCGTAGAAAGTCATACGCGTAAGTCAAAACCCTAAGGTTCATGAATTACGCATATGATTTCTAGCCATAGGATATGCACCAAAGTGTTTCTGGGAGTTCTAAGAAGCATATTGAGTGTGTTTATCCAAGTTTTAACATAAAAATGTCAAGAATCAAAAGTACCCAAACCGTATGAATATAAACCCTAACTTCCCATTGATGATTCATTTGAGTTTCTGGGTAAAATCTGGGTTTAGATATGTTCAATTCAACTTGAATACAACCTCATACAATAATCTTTATCACCAAAAACGTTCTCATTTGAAAATACCCAAAACAACTCAAGAACCCTAATTTTGAAAATGAATCAATTCGTGTTTCTGGGTGGATTTTGAGGATAAACGAAGTATCATTGAAGTTATTTAAACGTTTTGGCACACTTGTTTTAACCACAAACACCCACCAATGATTGTGTGTTCTTGCGCTTACGCGTAAGCCACAAAAGTCACAATATCTCAAGATTGAATCGTTGGATTCATGAAAGATTTAAAACCTTTGTTTAAAAACTTGTTATAAACACAAAAACACTTACAAATTGATGATCCAAAACACAGATTTCTTGAATGATTATTAGGCGTAGGATGAAGTTTGGTTTGAGTATTAAATGTGAAGTGAAAAATTAGGTGGGGTGTTTTTATTAAAATAACTTTAACCTTTTGGCAGTTTTGGTCCCTCCACCTTTTCCATTTTCATCCAAAGCCATATAACTTCCATTTTGGTTACCAAACAAAGATTTTAAGAAAGAAACATGACGACACTCCCCCTTGACTTAAGAAAATAATGAAAGGTTATAATTTTAGACCGAGGAGTGTCAGTTTAACCAGAAAAGTTTACCACCATTGATACAAGAAACAACCAGAATAGAGTAACATGCAAGTACACAGATGTTTTTGAAACAGTTAAGTATTTATTTTCTCCCCCTGAAAAATACTGAATTTTGAAAGATTAGAGTGTTGACGGTTGAAATGTACTTGCCATGTTGAAAGAGAAAATGGATAGAAGAATATTTTTGTTGTTTTGTCAGATTTTACATTTTTGTATTTTGTTTTTGAAAAAATATTTACAAAAGAGATTTTGGTGTTTGACAGGTTTTTAAGACTGTTTTAGGAGTTCATCCAATTCCTCTTGAGTCAAACACCTCATACCAATCCGGTGGACCAACTCATTAAACCTAGCGGGAGCTAAGGCTCTGGTGAGAAGATCTGCCAATTGGTATTCTGTACCCACGAAGTATAATTCAACTGTACCCTGTTCCACGTGGTCCTTGATGAAGTGATACCGAAGATCGATGTGCTTTGATTTCGAGTGCTGAACAGAGTTGCACGAGATCGGAATGGCACTCCGATTGTCCGCAAAGATACATCGGGATTACATCAAATACGTAACCATAGTCTTTGAGTTGTGTTCTCATCCAAATGACTTGAGCACAACACGCCGACATGGCTACATATTCTGCTTCGGTTGATGAGAGTGATGTACAATCCTGCTTCTTCGATTGCCAAGACACCAGTTTGTCACCAAGAAATTGTAAAGCTCCGGAAGTGCTTTTCCGTGAATCTAAGCATCCTGCGTGGTCCGCGTCTGAAAAAGCGATTAGTTCAAAACCAGAATCCTTCGGATACCAGATCCCCAAATTAATGGTTCCCTTGATGTATCGGAGGATTCTTTTAGCCTCAGAGAGGTGGGTTTCAGTTGGTCGCACTGATAACGGGAGCAAAGATATCTGGCAAAGACAATATCAGGTCCTACTGCTGTTAGATACATGAGAGACCCAATGATACTATGGTATTTGGTAGGGTCAACCAATTTCCCATGTAAATCAGCGTCCAGTTTCTTGGTATGTGCCATTGTAGTGGCATAAGTGTCACTGAGCATTCATTCCAAATTTGTTTAACAATTCAAGGGCATATTTGGAGTGACTCAAGAAAATACCACGGGGTGATTGATGAACTTGTAGTCCTAGAAAGAACGTAAGTTCACCCATCATGGACATTTCAAAATTTTTCTTCATTAGTTTTGCAAAAGCGATTGAGTACTTTTTATGAGTTGACCCAAAAATGATGTCATCCACATAAATTTGAACAATTAAAATATGTTCCCGTGATATTGTATGAAAAGAGTTGGGTCGACCGAACCTTTGGTAAAATTATTGGCAATGAGGAAAGATGATAGCTTATCGTACCATGCCCGAGGAGCTTGTTTGAGACCATCCAGAGCTTTGTTCAGTTTGTAGACATGGTTCGGGTAGGCGGGATCAACGAATCCTTCGGTTGGTGACATAAACTGTTTCTTTAAGTTGCCCATTGAAGCAGTTTTAACGTCCATCTGAATGACCGTTATATTCATATGAGCCTAAGCGAGAAATATCCGAACAACCTCAAGACGAGCAACCGGAGCAAAAGATTCTTCAAAGTCAATACCCTCTTCCTGACGATAACCCTTATCTACCAGACGTGACTTATTGCGGATAACATTCCCTTGACATCAATTTGTTTTCCAAATCCATTTGAGACCAATGGCGTAGACCCCTGTTGGTCTTTCAACCAGTTCCCATACTTCAAGACGTTTGAATTGGTTGAGTTCTTTCTGCATGGATTCAATCCAGTTGTCCTTTGTCATTGCGTCTTTGATGTTTTTAGGTTCAGATTGGCAGACAGTGAGTGCATAAATGCAATGTTCACCGTCTGTGTGAAGATGTTGTCTCGTAACGACTGGTTGATTCGGGTTGCCAATAATATTTTCCAGAGGATGGTCTTTTGTCCATCTATGTGTGAAGGGTTGATGTTGGTATACATTGTGCAGATTTTGAGTATTCAAATGGCTTGTTGAAGATTCCGCGACATCTGGTGCAGCAGTCTCATTAGCAAACGGGTTAAAGAATGCATTTGGATCAAAATCTGCAGGTGGGGGTACTTCATTCAACATCATCGGCGGTTCATCATTGTTGGAGCGGTTTGTTCAACTGTTGTGTTGGAGTCAACTGGTGGTGCTTCTTCAACCGTAGTTGTTGTAGCAAGTGTATCGGGTATAAGATTATTATCAGGTTGAGCAGCGGAAATAGCGGATACACCTGGAGCACGTTCATCAATATCGTCACTGAAAAGAGGAGCAAATAGTCGTTCCATTTGTTGACGAGTGAGCTGGGGGCTTGTTTCAGCTGATGATGGGGTTTGGGGGAAGTTTAAGCGGTTGTGACCGGGTTCCAAGTTGTTATACTCAGAAGCCATTTCCGTGAGTTCATCAAAATGAGCATGAATCGTTTCCATAACCTCCTTTGTTCGACGATTCCAGATTCGGAAACCTTTTTGTTGTGGACAAGCTCAAAAGGTGTTTTGTTGTGGCGTTTTGTAATCGTAGACCGGTTTTGAGTATAGCATGCAGTAGATACAGCTTCTGCCCATAAGTAATCTGGAAGTTTAGCATTGATTAACATTGTTCTTGCAGCTTCCATTAACGTTCGGTTTCGTCTTTCAACAACTCCGTTTTGTTCTGGTGTGCGTGCAATAGATGTCTGATGCTGAATTCCCACTTTCTCATAAAATTCACGAAGAGTTTGGTTAACAAATTCAGTGCCTTTGTCTGTTCTGATTTGTCGAACGGTGTTTCGTAGCTGTACTTGTATTTTCGTGAGAAAGGTGATGATCATCTGTGGAGCTTGATCTTTGCTTCGAAGAAAGTAGACCCAATTCCAGCGTGAATAGCCATCAACAATTACTAAGATGTAGCGTTTGCCATTGATCGTTTGCACGCGCATCGGGCCACACAAATCCATGTGAAGAAGATGAAGCACATACTGAGAGCTGTGTTCCATCTTTGAAGGAAAATGAGCACGAGTGCTTTTTCCTTGTTCATAAGCTGAGCAAAGGTGATCTTTTGAATACCGAAATCGTGGGAGTCCTTCAGCTAGTTTGTGTCGAGCAAGGTTGGTGATGGTTTGAAAGTTTAGATGTGAGAGCGAGCGGTTCCATAGCCGATTTTGTTGATGTTGCCTTTGAAAGTAAGCAGATGGGAGAAGAAGCAACCATGTCTTGCATAGAGATAGTGTAAATACTGGAATTACGCGAGCCGGACATAAGGTCGTTTCCTTGTAGATCACGAATGAAACAAGTTTTCTCCCGAAAGCAACTTCCAAATCTCCATCACAGAAGGCTGACCTCTTGAAAACAGTTGTGACCGAGGCCTTCCACATAATAAACCCCGCTAATTTCGATGTTCCCATTGATATAGTCTCCGTAGCCCATGATAGCTGCGATGTGATCATTCCCGAACTGTGATTGCCAATGAACTTTGCAATAAAGTTTGATAACAGTTTAAGGTTGCCTGTCATGTCGGAACATCGCTATCAACAATCCAGAGAATGATACGTATCACCTGCATTACACACAGACGACACAGATGGAATAGAAGTAGATGTGGAACCCAAAATGTTAGAGGGTTCCGGAGCAGTTATAGTAGACATACACACATCAATAGCTTTAGGTATCCATTTAAATCCTAGTGTGTTATATAGCCATTTCTGCCATCTCCAACTAGTATTTGCTTTAGTCTTAGTGAATGCACTAGATGGTACTACATTCCTAGGAGGTGAAACTGGAGCTACAGGGACAACAATGGGTTTCTTAGAATCTAAAGAGGGCGGTCTACCAAGCACAGACTTAGAAAGATTAGTGGGCCTAGAGGTATTCCGGTTCTTAGGATTCCTTAAACGAGAGATGATAGCTTTAGCAACACATTTATCATGACAATCAGAATTCATACTTTTACGACAAATAACACAAGGTGCATCAGACTGAATATCAAAAGTGCTTAATGGTTTAGCATTAGTTACATCACTATTTCTATTACATTTGCCGGGCTTAATATCTATAGTGGAAGCAACGTGAGTCTTATTCATAGTCCTAGGGTGTTCTTCTACTTTAGCATTCCTTATTGATCTTTTCTTATGTCGCAACTTCCTATTCTTCGATGTAGTGCTCCTAGGCAACGTGAAGTGCGGACGTTTGGAAAAGAGCATAACTATTCTGTTTCAGTAGAAGGAAGCACGTTAGCAACTTGTGATTTGGCTGTAGGGATTCTAGGTTCATGATTACTAAGTGTTACTGGTGCTATTCTCTTAATCACGGTGGCGAAAGTTGTTCATACTTTCCTAACATTTCTCTTAACTTGAAGATAGTGTGAATCAGATCTTGATTTTCGGACCGAATATTTCCAGCAAAATGCATAACTTCATTAGTGTGTGCAAGATAATGATCAAGTTCAATTGATGCTTTATCACGAGTCTTTTTGAGTAAATCAAATATGACACCATATTCCTTTTTAAATTTTACAAGTTCTTGTTCATATTTTGAGATTTGACACTTAAAATACACGTTTTGATCATCCAGTTGCTCAATTTTAGGATCAGAAGTTTTGTCACGCAACTGGGCGATTTTGTGTTGAAAATCAAGTTGTTGATCGTGAATATCTTTTTGACACCAATTAAGACGACATATTTCATTTGAAAGTTCGTTTGACAATCGTTTATTTTCAACTTTTAAGGACTCGATCTGAAGCACATTATCGGTGTTCTCAACATTTACCACAGAATCAACAGTATCAGCAGAGATATAATCAAATGCATATGACAAAGAATTCAATAGCACAACATTATGGACATCAGCACAGATGACATCTTCCAAGAGTCGATCAACATCTTTTCTCAACATTTTTACGTTTAGTGTTAGAAATGGATGTTTCGTTTTCTCAAAAGCGACCTTCATCAATCCAAGTTCCTTATAAAAGTCCCTTTCCCAAGACAATGCACAACTTTTCAAATTTTTAACATTTGGTAAAAGATTTTTCCGAAAAATGTCTCTTTGTTCTCGCGCCAGAGGCGATTGAAAATGTTGAACTTTGATTTTCGAATGATATTCTATCTCATGTTGTAAAGTTTTGAGGTCAGCCATGAAAAGGTCAAAATATCGAAGAATTTTGCGATTTTCAAGTTTTGAGTTTACTTCACTGATGGAAGGTAAAGGACCATAAGTTTGTGCATAATCTGGTTTGGGATTATCATTAGAAGACTCAGACATTTTTATGATAATCCTTGGTGTGTTAGAAGAATCCGTTGGTGTGACGAAAGTGACCGCTTTTTTATAATTAAAAGGTTTGTTGTAAACAACATTTTCTAATTTTGATCGACTCTCGTCTTCTGCATCTAATTTCTCTTGACGATTATATTCAACAACACTCATATGAATTATCAATTTTATATTATGCACTGGAAACTTCAGGATTTGGTTCGAATGCTTTGGTTGAAAGCTTAGGTTTATGTAATCGCAAGATGTGGTCCATAGCCATTTGGATTAGGTTTTAAAGTAAACTTTTCAATAGCTGTGACCGACTCACCATGTTTGTAAACAACCATTTTAAACTCTTTAAGTTTGTTTTGCAAGCCGATGATTTCTTCAAGATGATCATCTATTCGTTTAGTTGAATGCTTTTTGTATGCAGAGAACTGTTTTTGACAAGTTAACAACTCAGCCTTAGCTTTTGATTTTCCAAGGTGAGAGCGTTAATTTGCTTTTTATGTTCATGTTTCATTGTTCTATTTCGACAACAAAGCATTCTTCGAAGCGCTAGATCACATCTGTCTCTCTAAATATTTTTCATTTTGATGAGATTTAGCAAAGTCGCTTCAAAACCTTTTTCACGTTTTTCTTGAGTTTTGAAAAAGTTGAGTTGCTTTTGTAAACATTCAAAATCCTTGGTTAACAGTGCATTTTTACTTTTTAAGTCCTGATTAATTGCACGACATTCTTCCACTATGGTTTGTTGGTCTTGTATTAAATGAGCAAGATCTGGATGAGGCAAAAGTTCGGCGTGTTCAACGTGAGTCACAACATGATCATTACTTAGATCCTCAATGTTAGGAATTAGAAAATCCAGGTATTAAAGAGTCGGTCCCCTCAAGTATATGTAATCGTTAGAAAGCTCGTAGTCATAGTACTTTTATGTTAAGTAGTATTTAGTTGTAACACCGTGGAGGACGGACGGGTCTTTACCCACTGTATGCCTGATCCACAGCCCGTTGTGTAGCGTTTTATTGTAAAACTATAAATACTCTCTATCTTCCAAGGTAGAGAGTTGGAGCTCATAATAATATTTTCTTTCTCTCACTATAGTTCCCAACTCTCTTCCTTTCTCTCACTAGAACTTTCTCTCTCTAACATACTTATACGCCTACTTTGATTATGGTTTAGAGTGTTTGTGAAATCCAATATCCTACAAATGGTATCAAGAGCCATGGTTTGATCACTCATCTTTCATGCTCTTTGTTTTGGTGGATTTCATAAGGTTTTTGGAGTATTAAGGGTTTAGGAGAGTTTGATTCATTTGAACAAATTCTAGTGTTAAAGTTTGAATTTTGCTTGTACTTGTGTGTTTAGGATCATCATATTTGTTTATGTTTTGAATTGAAAGGCTTAAATCATTGTGGTTTGGTTGTTTTGGATTGTTAAAGTGGTTATTTGTGAAAGAAGGACGAAGCGAGTTGAGTCTCGGATTTTTTTTCTTCAAAGCGAGTTGCTTTGTTATTTGATGCGAGTTGGTACATGCGACTTAGCTGTTTAGCGAGTTGATCTTTATACGACTTGGGTTCTAAGCGAGTTGTTTCTTTAAGCGACTTGAGAT
The DNA here is from genome assembly GCA_910596185.1 of Chrysanthemum makinoi. Classification (NCBI taxonomy): domain Eukaryota; kingdom Viridiplantae; phylum Streptophyta; class Magnoliopsida; order Asterales; family Asteraceae; genus Chrysanthemum; species Chrysanthemum makinoi. The sequence continues at coordinate 219,586,533 of OU343224.1, forward strand.
CTAAAGCGACTTGCTACTTAGCGAGTTGTAACGTTAGCGAGTTAACTTAAGCGAGTTAGTGTTCAAGCGAGTTGATTGTGTTGCGAGTTGAGACTAAAGCGAGTTGGCTATTTAGCGACTTGATTAATTAAGCGAGTTGAGTGTGTTGCGAGTTGACTGCTTATGCGAGTTGTGTGTTTAGCGACTTGTTCATTTATACTTTTTTCTTCTTCGTGTTACGTTCTTACGGTTGTTCTTTTGGTTTAGTAAAATCCCGTGAAAGAATCAATTTCCCGGTTTAATCAAAGAATTGCAAAATCCCGTAGAGCTTGAAACATGTCTACAAACGTTCCTACTATCATCTCCACAGTTGCCGAGGATGTTCAAGCGGTGGTTCAGATACTCGTCCACCCATGCTTGATAATCCGACTACGATTCTTGGGCTCAACGAATCAGATTTATGCTGCCTTGGAAAGGAAAATGGTGTCAACATTCTCAAATCCATTGATGAAGGACCGTATCGAGTTGAGACGACTAGAGATGTACTTGATACTGCTGAAGATGGAACTCTGATTTACGGAATGGACAGACAAAAGATGTATGATGAGCTTGATGATAAGGAGAAAAAGAGATTCGATCTGATATCAGGGCTTCAAACATTGTTCTTCAAGGTCTTCCTAAAGACATCTACAAGCTGATCAATCACAACACCGAAGCAAAGGCAGTATGGGATAATGTTAAGATGCTTCTCTCAGTTCAAATTAACTATGGAAGACAGAGAATCACAACTCTATGACGAATTTGAACACTTCAAGATGAAACCAGATGAGAGTGTCTATGAGTACTATGTGAGATTTCATAAGTTGGTGAATGACATGAGGAAAATCAGAATGACAATGCCTAACATTCAGCTGAACTCAAAATTTGTGAACAACATGAATCCCGAATGGCACAAGTTTGTCACCTTTATGAAGCTCACTAAAGGATTGAAGAATACAAACTATGAGCAACTCTATGCCTTCCTTCTTCAGAATGAGAGACATGCCATGTTTGAAAAAAGGATTCTTGAACAATTCAAAACAAATCCGGGAGAGACAAGCTCATCAAATGATTCTACTGCCTTCTACTCAAACATTGGAATTACAACCAAAGCATCTCACAAGTCATACCCATGGGTGATGGTAATCACAAACTCATTCTGATCCAAGATTCAAACAAGCGATGAGGATGCACACGTGGGACACTTCATTAATCAACTAGCCTCTTATGGTTAAGCAAAACTTGACACTCTCTCCACAACCAACCGTCTTCACACCAACAATGAAATCAGAACTGCTTCCAATCTTCACAATCATGCTCTAGTCAGAGATGGGAAAGTCATGGTGCAGCCAGGTAAAGAAAGACAGTACGAACAAGGAAGAGGTGGAGTAGGTACAGAATATGTTGGTAATCAGAATCGAGGAAGGAATGGTAATCAAGGTCAAGCTAAGCTGATCAAATGTTATAATTGTGGTGGTGAGGGACACATTGCAAGAAACTGCACATCTCCAAAGCGTCCACAGAATGCTGATTACTTCAGAGATAAGATGCTGCTTGTGCAAGCTCAGGATAATGGTGCTGCTTTGGATGAAGAGGAATTGTTGTTTCTAGCTGAGGGCAATGCCAAGACCTATGATGCAGATATGGATGAGCAGCCTATTCAGGAGATAGGTCACAATCATCAAATGCCTTTCAAGTCGCTGATTGTGATGCATACGACTCTGATGTGGATGATGGACCTCTGCACACACAATCTTTATGGCTAGCATTTCTCCAATGGTTTCTCCCAAGGTCTCCTCTTCACCACAAGCTGGCCCATCCAAAGACAAACTCATCTCAGAGGTACTAAAACTATACGATGATGCCGATGTGCAAAAGATGCATGACAAAGTACTATCAATGAAACTTTTGTATCAAATATTGAAAATATGGGTAATATCAATGTTGTCCCATATGATCAATATGTGAAACAAAGTGAAAGTGAAGTTGTACCAAGTGATGCATCTCCTGCGGTCAACAATGACTATATTTTTGATGAATACACTACACGTGCCCCTGATGAACTGTAATCTCTGAACTTAATGCCTATAAAGAACGTGTTGCTATTTATGAACAACGTGCTAAATTTGAGTTGACCATCGTGGCAGGAAATGGATGACCAAATGCGTACAACTATTAGAAAAAGTAGGTTTAGAGAAGAAGTATTAAAACAAGAGTTAAACTCCTTGCAAGAAAAGCTTTCTAAAACTGCTAAGCAAAAACAAGAACTTCAAGAAAATGTTAAAATGCTTAAGCAAGAATTTAATGCTAAGGAATCAAAACTTTTGAATGATTTTTCTAATCTAAAAACCTTGAAAAACAAGCTTGAAAATAAGTTGTACATACAAGGAAACACCATTCAGATTGCTCACATGATCACTAAGCATAGAGTTCTAAGTGATAAACATAGTGTTTCCTTAGTTGATGAACCAAACCTGAGGCTTGTAAAAGGCTAGAAAGCTCATAAGGTACTGTATGATGGTAATGAGATCCTTAAGCCTAGACAGAAACCTAGTTGCGGTGAGTGCACTGAGGAAGATAAGAAATCAGATGAAGTCACTAGGGAGAAAATGAATAAGAAGCTAGAAGATCCTGAGTGTAAAAAGAACAAGATAACGATAAAACCCCATGATTACAAGAAGGAAAACTGGATTTCCTTGAACATGTTTAAACCTGAGACATTGTTGACTCCCGAACAAGTTTTCTGGAAAATGGATTTAGATAAGCGAAAGCTGAAAATATTGTTGAAACAAACCCTCCTCTTTGGAAAATGCCTAGAGCTACTGTGTATCCTCCTAATACACCAATGCATCTTGTTCCTAGAACAATTGCCACTAAAAGCAAGACCTTAATTAGCCAATATGTTATACTTCAACTATTTGTTGATTTTGAGAAAACTTGCAAGAAAAGGATCACACCCACTGGTATTACGGAAGGAGAAAGGGGTTTTGAGCAAATGAAAGAATGTTATTTAACTGAGGTCATGCCTTTCTTTAAACTTCTAAAAGATCACTTTGAGAGTCTTAAAAAGGGGGTAGAAACTGATATTAAGGGAATGGAAAAGGAATTTGATGCAATGATAGTTGAAGTTAGTAACTATGAGCGAGCACTAAAATATAATGAGATTGAGAGGAAGAACTTGCATACACTAAATGAGAACCTGATTTCTGAATGTATTACTCAGGATGTGTTTTTCACTGCTACAAATTGTTCCATTAATGCTTCCAAATTTCATGAATTATCGGTTGCACTGAAAGTCTCCCATGATCGTGTCATTGAGCTTGAAAAAACTAATTCCGAACTAAACGAGAAAATTGAACTGGATGATCACGACAATTTGGTTAAACATTTTTCTAAACTGGAAGTTGAGCATTTTAATTTACAACTAAAATATCAACATCTTAAAGAAAATGTCAAAACTTCAAATATCAAGACATCCTCAGATGCTCCAGAGTTTGATGCAGTTTTTCAAATTAACAAACGTGATGAACAGATTCAAGCTCAGTGCAACACGATGAGAAAGTTGAAAGCCCAAATCTCTCAATTAAAGGGTCAAACGAACAATATGACAGGCTCCCAAATGCCTCCTCCTTTAGATTCTCAGAATTCTCAAACTTTTCATCTTCAAAACTTAGTTGATGCCTTACAAAAGGAAAACAAGAGTTTTCTAGAAGAAAATGAAAAAGTTAAACGACATTTTAAAGAGTTATATGATTCAATAAAAGTCACCCGTGACCAAAACAACGAAAAAATAACGTCTTTACAAAAGGAAATTGAGAATCTGAGAAGTCAGGGAAATGGGAAACTGCCACTTGTTTTCAATAAGAATGTTGTCTCAAAGTCACCCTTAGACTGCAAATACACTGTGACAGTTAAATATATTCATCCTCATCTTAGGAATAATGAACATGCTTTTCATGAATATTGTGCTCACCTTAAGGATAGTCTAGAATGTCTCCGTGAGATTGTCGAAGAGGATTTCATTAACAAACCTCTTGATAGTGAAATTAGGTTTGCTTGCCTCCAGGCCAAACGATCTCAAGAGCTGCTTGAATGTGTAATTGCAACATGTCCCAAATCCTTAACCTTAGGTGCAAATGGCAAAGCTGTGATGCCTTGTTCTATGCCTAGTGCTGAGCCTTCAAACCATTCTATGCCCAGTCTTAAGAAAGGAAACACTAATGTGCCTTCAAGTAGTTCAGATTCCAGATTTGTTAGTGCTAAGAAAGTGAACTTTAGTGTGCCTGCAAAAAGCTCAAATCACAGTCTTAAGAAAGTATACACTAATGTGCCTTCTAGTACTTCAGATCCTTGCACATCAAGTTCAGGAATGCAAAATTAGATCAACCAACTAATGTTCCCATTCCCTCTACAGGAGTAATCAGTGACTTTAAAGCGAGCAGGTCAAAGTCTCAAGACAATACAAGGAATGATAGGACCTTGCAAGCTAAGAATGTGCATTGGAAGAGAGTAGAAGACCAATCTAGGAACTTTAAGCTTGAGTTGAATAAAACGAATCGTGTTGATTCTAGTATTAGCCTTAGGCGTTCTGTAATTAATTCGAATTCTGATACTATTTGCAAACCTTGTAATGATGTCTGCTTGAATTTTGTTGCTAATCATGAATGTGGTGTGAATGCTTTGTCTAATGCTGTCAAATGCCCAGTTAAAATTGTTAATGCTAATGATCGTGCAAATAAGGCAAAAAGGCAAAACGAAAGATTGTTAGAAAACAGTGGAAACCCACAGGAAGAACTTTTATAAAGATAGGTTATTATTGGATACCTTTTGGCCATAAGAATAATCAGTTTTGTTCTCAAACTGCTAAGATTATGCCCCTTAGAAAATGGATGCCTCTTGGTAGAACTATTCCCTTAAGAAGTGAACATACTTTGAATAGGTCAAATACAGACACCAGCATTGAATCTATTCCCAATGATTCCATTGCTTCTACTCCTGATATGGATGTTTCTACGTTTTCGATGTGGGTGTTCCAATTTCTGTTACTAACCAAGTGGAACCCATTCTTGCATGGGGATCCCAATTATCCAGTTATCCATTCTTGTCTGTGTTCAACTGCAGATCGTTCAAATCGTTCCGTGGTACCTGGACTCAGGCTGTTCCAAGCATATGACTGGAGACCGGTCGCGACTCATGAACTTCGTGAGCAAATTCATCAGGACAGTTAGATTCGGTAATGATCATTTCGGTGCAATTATGGGTTATGGTGATTATGTTGTTGGTGATAGTGTTATCTCTAGAGTATACTATGTGGAAGGTCTTGGTCATAATCTGTTCTCTGTCGGTCAATTTTGTGACTCTGATCTAGAAGTAGCCTTCAGAAAACATACTTGTTTTGTTAGAGAACTTGATGGTAAGGAACTTTTAAGAGGAACTCGTGGTTCAAATCTTTACACCATCTCTATAGAAGATATGATGAAGTCTTCTCCAATTTGCTTGTTGTCAAAGGCTTCAAAAACAAAGTCATGGTTATGGCATCGACGTCTCAATCACTTGAACTTCGGCACCATCAATGATCTCTCCAGAAAGGACTTAGTTGTAGGTTTACCTCGACTAAAGTATGAAAAGGATCATCTTTGTTCAGCATGTCAATTGGGAAAAAGCAAGAAGTATGCCCATAAACCCAAACCTACTAACTCTGTCATCGAAGTTCTTCATACAATTCATATGGATTTATGTGGACCAATGAGAGTGCAGAATATCTTTGGGAAGAAATATGTGTTAGTTGTAGTTGATGATTACTCTAGATTCACCTGGGTCAAGTTCTTAAGGACAAAGGATGAAACTCCCGATATCATCATCAAACTCATCAAACAGCTGCAGGTTCGACTTAACAAAACCGTTAGAATTATCCAGACAGACAATGGAACTGAGTTTGTTAACAAACAACTTAGTGAATTTTATGAAAGCATTGGAATCAGCCATCAAAGAAGTGTTCCACGAACTCCTCAACAGAACGGTGTAGTTGAAAGGCAAAATCGAACTCTTGTAGAAGCCGCTAGAACAATGCTGATTTACTCAAAAGTTCCAATGTTTCTCTGGGCTGAAGCTATTGCCACTGCATGCTACACACAAAATCATTCCCTGATTCACACTGTTCATGGAAAGACACCATATGAACTTGTCCACAACAGAAAACCTAATCTCTCTTTCCTTCGTTTGTTTGGAGCATTGTGCTATCCAACTAATGAGGGTCAAGACTTAGGCAAACTTAGAGCTAAAGCAGACATTGGAGTATTTGTAGGGTATGCACCAAACAAAAAGGGATACCGAATCTACAACAAAAGAACCCGAAACATCATGGAAACAATTCCAGTTACGTTTGATGAGTGACGGTCAAACGGCTCCTGAACAATTCAGTTCTGGACCCGCACTTCAAAACAGTCCAATTGGTTCATCCCTTGTTCCAAACTCTTCTCAAGAAACTCCATATGTACCTCCATCTGAAGATGATTTAAAGAAATTGTTTGATCCTATGTTTGATGAACTTTATGATCCAAGTACTAATGAGGTGTTGATCCCTACAACAGAGGCTGCTCATATTCCATTGAATGAAGTCAATCCCTCAGTCTCAATATCTTTAAGCCAAGAAGCACCTGCTGCTGATCCTTCAGTCTCATCAATAAATCATCATTCTTCAAATGTACATCATGGAACTGTTTCTGGCTTCAATGATGAAGTTAATCCCTTTGCTACTCCTGAAGATGCTCCGTTTGAAAACATATTTGCTCCTGAATCTTCATCAGAACCATCTTCGTCAGGAGACATCAACTCTGCTACTTCAGTCCCTCAACAACTACCACATGAACACCTCAGAAAATGGACTCACGATCATCCATTAGACAACATCATTGGAAATCCCTCTCGTCCGGTATCCACACGGAAACAACTTGCAACCGATGCCTTATGGTGCTTCTTCAACTCCGTACTCTCTAAGATCGAACCAAAAGATGTTAAAACCGCCATGAATGAAGATAGCTGGTTCAATGCTATGCAAGATGAAATTCATGAGTTCGATCGACTAGATGTATGGGAGTTAGTACCTGCTCCAGATTGTGCTATGATTATTGCTCTAAAATGGATCTTCAAAGTGAAACTTGATGAGCATGGTGATGTGTTGAAGAACAAGGCTCGATTAGTTGCTAAAGGATACCGTCAAGAGGAGGGTATTGACTTTGAAGAATCTTTTGCTCCTTTTGCTCGAATCGAGGAAATCGAATCTTTCTGGCTAATGCTGCTAGTAAGAACATGGTAGTCTATCAGATGGATGTGAAGACGGCATTTCTGAACGGAGACCTTAAAGAAGTCGTCTACGTCAGCCAACCTGAAGGATTTGTAAATCAAGAGCATCCTACTCACGTTTATCGTTTGAAGAAGGCCCTTTACGGTTTAAAGCAAGCTCCAAGGGCATGGTATGATACATTATCAAAGTTTCTCCTATCAACCGGATTTAGCAAAGGAACAGTTGATCCAACATTGTTCACCAGGAAGTCAGGCAAACATTTAATTCATGTTCAAATTTATGTTGATGATATTATTTTTGCCTCGACAGACCCAATGGAATGTGATCATTTTTCTAATGAAATGAGTTCAAAATTTCAAATGTCAATGATGGGACAAATGTCATTTTTCTTGGGATTACAAATTTCGCAAAGTCCCGGAGGCATTTTCATAAATCAATCTAAATATGCAACTGAGATCTTAAAGAAATTTGGATTTGATTCAAGTGACCCTGTTGACACTCCCATGATTGATCGAACCAAACTAGATGAGGACCACTCAGGGATCATGATTGACCAAACAAAATATCGTAGTATGATTGGATCCCTGATGTACCTCACAGCTAGTAGACCAGACATCTTGTTCGTTGTTTGCATGTGTGCTAGATACCAGGCTAAGCCTACTAAAAGGCACCTTGAAGCGGTTAAACGGGTCTTTCGGTATCTCCAAGGAACCATCAATATGGGTCTTTGGTACCCGAAGGACACCGGTATGTTACTAACAGCCTATGCAGATGCTGATCATGCAGGGTGTCAAGATACTCGTCGAAGTACATCTGGAGGTGCTCAGTTTTTGGGTGATAAGCTTGTGAGCTGGTCTTCAAAGAAGCAAATGAGTACTTCTATTTCCTCTACAGAGGCTGAATACATAGCCATGTCATCTTGTTGTGCTCAAGTCTTATGGATGAGATCTCAATTATCTGACTATAGCTTTGAATTCAACAAAATCCCTCTGTACTGTGACAATAAAAGTGTTATTGATCTCTCATGCAACAACGTTCAACACTCAAGAGCAAAGCATATCGACATTCGACATCATTTCATCAGGGAACAAGTGGAAAAAGGTGTGGTGGAACTCTATTTTGTGAGGTCTGAATATCAGTTAGCAGACATCTTCACCAAAGCTCTTCCAAGAGAACGTTTTGAGTTTATTCTTCCACGTCTTGGCATGAAAAGCCTTCAACTAGAAACACTCAAACGTCTTCAGGAGGAAGACGAGGAGTAAAGGTCTATCTTCATCTATCTCTTGTATATATCTATTCGAAAAACAAAATACAAAATTATAAAACCTTCAAAAACCATAAAAATCTGAAAAATTCGAAAAATCTTCAAAAATATTGTCAATTTGTCATGCTTTTTCTCGGTTCGTCAATATCTACGGTCTTTGTGCTGTCATTCAAAGAATGACACGGGACTTTAGATGTTGTTCGAATTCTTAAAAAAAAAATCATCAAAAAATCAAAAAAATATTTTTGGGAGAAAGAGAAACAATGGCTTATTGTCAGTTCAGGCAGTAACCCGCTTTTCAAAGAAAGAACAGAGCCATGCTTTTTCATGTTTTTCAAGATTTGAGAATTTGTTTGAACGTTCATCAAAAGCCTTCTTATCAACCAAATTCCATGCTCTGATTCTATAAACATTTATCTGCTGAAAACTAACTGCTTTGAAAAATAACTCAGTCTCTATTTTTGATAATCATCTGGACTTATTTGTCAAAATATCAATCTCTCAATCAACAACCTATGTCATTGATTGAGGGGGAGAATGATTTCAATTAAATTAAAAAGTTATTTGGCATTCAATTGTTTTCAAAAGATATTCAGACATGTTTTATCAATGGAGTTTAAAGTCTTAAAATCCGATCATTATCAGTTAAAATGCTTTCATAATCAAGTCACAATTCTCCTTAAAAGCTTTCAAAATCAATTTAAATCTATAAGAGATCACAAATCTCAAATGATTTGATAATTGTGATTGGGGGAGAATGTGTGATTTAAATTGGATTTAAACTGATAATTCGGTAAATGGTTTTATAAGGATGTACAAGCTCTCCTTCCCACATGTGACAAACGATTTCAAATTTTCAATGCACATGTTGAGGGGGAGCATCTATCTTAAACCTATAATTTGAAACGTGATAATTTATCTCAGGTGCAGGTTCCTCTAGTATGTGCAAAACTCTTTTCAAATCTCGAGGCACATATTGAGGGGAGCAAAATCATGAAAACCTCATCCTTCCCCAAAATGCTTTATCTACTTGATTCGATTAGGGAAGTGATGTTGATATTTTTTAAAATGGTAATCAAAGAAGTTAATTCTTTCTCTTGACTCCGTGTGGAAAACTATTTCAAATACTTGATTCACATGTTGAGGGGGAGTTCTTCTTCTAAAAATATCAAAAACAATTCAGGTACAAAATGCTTTGATAAAATATCATAAGTATCTGGATTGATTTTCAAATGGTTTTCAATTGGTTCCTATGGCAGATGAACAATACCAAAAAGACCGACCAACTTTACATTATGTATGGTGATATAAGGACGATAAGGTTAGGTATGTGTTCCCATGATCCGCCAGAACCGGAGGGATCTACCCGGGACTATCCACTAGTTAGTGTAGAGTTCTTAGGTATGATGATAAAAGGAGAAAAATGAGATATGGGAAGAGTGCGGACTGAGACTACAACAAGGTTCTAGCTATGAAGTCTCGGTAAGCACTGAAGGGGTTGAAGAATTAAAAAGAATTGAATGAGAAAAGGGTGAAAACAAATAGCCCTCCATTTATTCAACCTTAGGGCAGAAACCGGGTTCAATTCATATGCTACTGATGGTAACATCGGTATTGAAGACAAGACGTCATGGACCCAGTGACGCACTGCACTTCAACTTTCCAAACCACTCAAGTTCCTCTTAAAAGGACTTGTTTCATTCTCACAGGGAACCGACATTATCTATCAACTTTCTCTTAGAGATTGTTGATATTGAAAAAGGAGACCCTCTCCCTAGTCTCCGATATAGGATCCAAATATGCACAAATTGAGTCTAGAGCCACGAGATCATCAATAAATCTCATTAGGACACTTTCAATGAAGACTCTCTGTTTCACACAATGTGGAAAGAGATTATATCTTGAGTCCTACGCATTATCCTTGTGGTATTGCCAGAACATCTGAGTGATGTGTTTACATATTCACTGTGAAGATGGAAAGCCTTCTGGAGCCAACATCTAACAAGCTCCTGGTAGGTGGCATGTGAGATCTATTATACAGATCAACCATGTGACAACTGAACAGAAACAATGGGGCGATTCAATCTTTTGAATCAATCCTGGTTCAGGTTATGGATTGACGGATACCTTTGAAAAACCGGTCTTTGTGCTTTAAAACTCTTTTCATTAGCACGTCGACCGTGTACTAATTTTTCAAATCAAAAGGTGTTTTATGATTGATAATTGATTTTCATTAAAACCTTCGCTATATTGCAAAAACAATTTCTATTGAGCAATACACGATTGTTTTTCAAATCTCTTTTCATCAATCAGTGGACGTAAATTCGCCGGTTCACTCACTCCGTGTTGTCTTCTTTGAGACGTTCCGGTTTGAGAACAGCTAGAGCAGCTGCGAAACCCTGTCAAGGAAATTCTTCGAATTATACCGATCACAGGCATACTTGTACTGATCAACGGGAACCGTGGGCCGTGTACCTCAATTCATCGAAAGTGATCAAAGACACTTTCGTGCGCTTTATTGCTAACTGTCTTATGCAGGTACACCCCGACGTTTGCAGCTGATCAGAATGAAGCGGTCAATCCATAGCCGCATGCTCACTTAACACATTCATCTCAAAAGAAATCATGATTAGTGCATCAATGACTCTGATATTTTCACTCCATGCTTCTGCTACGTTGCTGCCAATATCATGAATCAACTAAAGCTTCCGCTACTCTGATGAGAAGATATCATGATCCAGAATGTGAGCATGTCGGTCCGAAAGTCACAACATCACATAATACCAACACCACAATGGATGTATCAAAGATTTTCTATTAGCTGATGATCTCAAAAGCTGGCTCAACATTATTATCACGTGGATCAGTAAAAGACCTCCACTTGGATTAACCAAACATGCAATGAGTGGAATCAATGACTACGAGCTTCGGAGCAAAGTACTACATCAAGAATGCAAGATCAATTGTTAATGTAATATCTGATTGTATTCAATGTCATTTTAGTATATGTTTGAGGTGACCTCCCTTAGGGGGAGATTGTTAGGAATTAGAAAATCCAGGTATTAAAGAGTCGGTCACCTCAAGTATATGTAATCGTTAGAAATCTCGTAGTCATAGTACTTTTATGTTAAGTAGTATTTAGTTGTAACACCATGGAGGACGGATGGGTCTTTACCCACTGTATGCCTGATCCACAGCCCGTTGTGTGGCGTTTTATTGTAAAACTATAAATACTCTCTACCTTCCAAGGTAGAGAGTTGGAGCTCATAATAATATTTTCTTTCTCTCACTATAGTTCCCAACTCTCTTCCTTTCTCTCACTAGAACTTTCTCTCTCTAACATACTTATACGCCTACTTTGATTATGGTTTAGAGTGTTTGTGAAATCCAATATCCTACACTCAAGTATAACCACGAAGTCAATTTGTGTATCAAGGGACACCATAAGGTCATCTTGATCGTCAAATGTGACTACGGGGTCTATTTGAAAATTGTCGGAATGAGATGTGGACGACTCATTTTGAACATTCTGAGCCTTGCTGGATTCAGATGTTGGCGAAGATATGAGATCAGAGATAAACATGGTTTGTTCGGGTACCTGGGACAAGCCATCAGTGTCATACGCTGGGCCTGTGTCACTCATGTGTAACTCATGCATATTAGCCATCAACATAACAGCTGCATTGGCCTGCAAATCCTCCATATCATCATCTGAATATGCATTTGCCATAAAGCTATGTTCTTTGTCTGTGAGAGTTCCACCAGCTTCATCCTTAAGAGCCAAAAGAAGAGCCTCTTTGTGATAAGCACTGCCCCTTGTCCTCGGCTTTGGGCATGCATTAGCCAGGTGTCCCTTCTCATTGCATTTGTAGAATCGAAGACCATTCAACCCATTTTGAGCATTTCCCTGTTCCACCACTTGAGCTCTATTGTTATTCCTACCCATAGCATTAAACCCTTGACCACCGCCCATCTGACGACCATAACCATGATTCTGAACTTCAACTCGTCCATTGTTCACAACAGATTGATTCCTTGTGTTAGATGAGGAACGAATACGGTTGTTGGATTTGTTGGTATAACGGCTAAAGGCATTAGCAATCATAGCAAATCCTTGTTGCAGTGCTTCGAACGGATCAGATTCCTCATTAGCTTCACTGACAAGTGCTTGAGCATTGTTGTTGTTGTATGGAACCAATTGAGTTTGTTGAGATTGAGGCTGTGAAGGATCATATGGTGTGATTGTAGCAGTTGGTTGAGTTGCTGGTTGAGGAGAATAATTGTTTTGAGCATATAAGGCAAGTTGTTAATTTTTCGGATGTGTCGGTGGAGCAATTTGAGCACGGAGAATCCTTTCCCTATCAACTTCCTTTTCATGAGGCTTCAAGTAATCGTACAACAATCCATACGTAGAATGATGCATATTCTTCGCTTGACGGAGAAAAATGACATACTTCTCCCATTCAGGACCAAGACTACTCAGGAACTTAGTATTCACTGCAATTCTTGGCATGATGATGTTGTGTTTATCCAAATCATTGATGATGTCTGAAAAACGATGATGATAAGACTCTAGTGTCTCTCCAGGTTCAATCATGAAGTGTTCATAAGCCAAGTAAATTTTGGATTCCAAATCCTCCTGATTGAGTACAGATCCTTCCATAAGAAGATGAATATGATCCCACATTTCCTTTGCAGTCTTTTGAGCATCAACACTTCGAAGAATTGGGTTAGGTAATCCTAAGAGGATATATTGCATTGCAAGTTCATCAGCTTCATAGTGTAGAAGTTCCTCTGCATTCAGGTCGGCAACAATAGCAATGTTGGATTGTTCATCTCTTGGTGGATTAGCATTTGGATCGGCGGGTACGATAACAGTAGGCATCTGAAATGGACCTTCCAAGATAACCTTCTTTAAGAACTTTCCATGTGGCTTCTTCAGATCACAAAACCTAAAGAACCTTATCACCCATTGATCGTAGTTTCCTGGAGTGAGCATTGGAGGTCTATAAAGTGATCCAGCCTCATGAATTGATTGTTGGCTGCTTAAAGCTTCACACATCTTTGCAAACCAAGTGGGTTCCTTCATAGTGTTCCTTGATGGATGTTGATTGAATTCATTTGTGTAGGGTTGAACTTGAAGACTTGGTGGTGGTTGAACCATTTGAGGTGGTGGAATTGCACCAAGTTGTGGAGTATGTTGTTGATTAAACTGTTGTTGATAAATTTCTTGTTGTTGATTCAATTGTTGATGTTGTGGAGTTAGTTGTTGTTGACGTTGAGAATAAGTGTAAGGGAAATAATTAGAGTATGGTGGTTGTGACATGTTGAAAACTTGTGTTGGTAAAAATGGATCTTTGTAGTCGAATGAACCTTTGTTGATGAAGAGTCCTTAGGCGTAGAAATCACAATAAACCAAGTAGGACTTATGCGTAAAAACACCAAAGTTACGCGTAACAATCAAGAGTTACGCGTAGATTTAGCTTACGCGTAAGTAGGGTAAAGGCACTAAAGTTATGCGTAGACACAAAGTTAGGCGTAGAAAGTTAGGCGTAGGATTACCTTATGCGTAAGACTAGGCTTAGGCGTAAGATGAATCTTATGCGTAGGATTTCTACGCGTAAGCTTTATGCTTATGCGTAAGTTTAGGGTTTTTGCCCAAATGATCTTTTACACTATCACAGTGCAAAAGATATCCAAAGTCGACGTATTTTCAGGCTTATCCAAGCAAGAAAACACGGAGTAAACCACGAAACTGAAGATCAAACCACGGATAAAGTTACGCGTAGAACTAGGGTTTTGATACGCGTAGCTTTACTCGTAAAAATGATTTTGCCCAAAGTTGTTTCTAAACCAGATTTTTGTTATGGAATAGCTTCAATATCACTAAAATAACACAAAAGTGTGAAACTTGATGAATCAAAACGGCTAAACAGGTTACGCGTAGAACGACACCCACGAACAAAAACAAGCTTGAAAACTATGATCCACGCATAAAGTTTGAAACTTTTTGCCAAAAACAGTTATTTTAACACCTTAAAACATTGAAAGTACAAGAATCTTGGATTAAAAAGTGTAAAAAACGTGTTTTTAAGCGATCCAAAGTGTTAACCACGTTTACGCGTAAGACCGAAAACAAAAAAAAACTTCAAAAACAAAAGTGTTAACCCAACTATTTGGCGATTGATACCACTGTTAGGTCACTAGATTTACAACACAAGCTTCAATAAAAGAGATAGAGAGGCGGATGAACAATACACACACAAACACACACACGTATATGCTATGAATGGTTAGGCGTAGAGTATGTGAAAGAAATGCATTGAACAACCAACCCTCAAGAGAGGGTTATACAAGAGTATTTATAGGCAAGGAGCTAGGGCAACACTCCCACTCCTTCCATTTTCCTTAATGGACATGGGCCTAAGCTTATGGGCCTTCTACATAAGCTAGACCTTAAACAAACATAAAGGCCATAATAAGCTACCTATTACATATGAGCAACTAACACTTGAATAAAGGTTTAGGAGTAATTCCAACAGAGTCCCAAGTGCAAGTGGATATGTTCTTTCAACCAAAATGTATATATATGTTCCATTGCAAGTAGTAACAAGGTGCAGTCCACAAGAATCTAGCAAAGTCCAACTTAGAGCTTCAACACCAGGTTGAAACTTCCATTGCTCTCCTGTTGGATCAGGTTCAAAGATGTTCTGGAGTTCATAGAGTAGCTCCACATCCTTATCATTATCTGGATCTTTGTTCTTGAACCTGTCTTTGACTAGTTCCCACATTTTAAGCAAATCTTTCTTATTAATGACTACAAACAGATCCACTAAGTACAGATATGCACTTGTCCTTTCACCAACTCTGTGAATCCTCCAATATCTTTTCCCTTCTTCAGTATAGATATCCCAGTTGATGATTGGATATCTAGTGTTGATGGGCTCTAAGAACAATGCTTCTTCAGGAGCTTCAATCAGCATCATCCTATTGAGCTCCTCTTCAGTGAGTCCACCTTCATCTTCATCAGAGGATTTCAGTCTTTTTGGAGCAGTGGAGGAAGCACCTTCTTCAGATGGTCTTTTATAGCTTCCTATGGGCTGTGAGCTTTCAAGAGTATCATCTGGTTTCATAGGCTTGAAGTTGAGGAATCTTCTTTGAACTATATCAGCAAGTCTTTGGAGAGTCTCCCAAGATAGTTGATTCAATTGTTTCAGTGTTCTCGTTTCTTCACCTGAATTCTTGATGTAGTTGCAGAGATACATCTTTTGTTGACTCTTGGTAGGAGGTTTTTAATGTTTTTCAATTTCCCTTTGCTGCCTGAACTGACTCTGCCTTCTAGCCAAAATTTCACTGAATAACAGAGCTGCTTCATTAATACTTGTCCCTTGTTCTTGTTGCAGCTTCTGTTGTACTCCTTAGTGGCTTCTACTTTCGCTCTCATATCATCCCATGTCTGCCAATCTTCAACAATCTTAGCCATCTTCTGTTTTTCTTTCTTTGCAGCTTCTTCCTGCAAGTCTTCCTCATCCCATTGTGCTGCAAGTGCTCTTGCAGCCTCTTCATTTAGCCTTTCCAATTCCTTCTTCTTTGGTTCATAGTGCAGAATACCCTTGCCTTTATATTTAGGGTCAATCTTTGGAGCTGAGGAAGTTGGTGATTCAGGGACACCTCCTTCTTTGATAACAACTCCCTTTTCCTTAGGCTTGGATGCTACTGATTTGGACTTCTTCCTTAAGTATAGAACTGGAGGCTTCTTGTAAGTAGGAGAGATATGGACAGTTTTCTTCAAGCTTTGTAGTCCCAGAACTGAATGTTTCTCTCTTTCTTCTTCATCACTGTCTTCATGTGGTGTGGTAGTGATGGTGGTAGCCTCTGTAGGTGTCATTTGTTGTAAATCAACAGCTACTTGAATGATAGGACTTAGTACGGATTGTGGAACTCCAGGAGTACTAACCATAGTACTAAAAGTACTAAATACAACACTAACAGTACTAACTGGGATAGTACTGATAGTTCTTGTAGGAGTACTAAGTACTTCTTCAGCATCTTTATTAACCTGAACTTCCTCTTCTTCATAAAAAGGGCTCTCAAATGCTGCACCACCTTGCCATTGACCAAATTCTTGTCTTCCTTGAATATCAGAACTCCTCCCCTGTTTGACAGAATCCTTTGTAGAAGTGCTAGATACCCTGAACTTGGTCTTTCTTTTGTAATATGCAGTGACTGGAGAAGTTGTTGTAGTAGTCTTGGAGAGAAGTGTAATCTGATGCTCTAGCCTTTTCATCTTCAAGAGCATCTTGGTATGGACTTTTGAGGCAGCTTTCTTGTTCTCCTCCAAAGCAACTTCCAGCCTATTCACCTTTTGACAAAGAAACCTGTACAATTTTGTCATATCCTTAAGTGTCAAGCTGCCCTCACCACTTCTAGATGTGTTACCTGCTGAGAGAGGTGGGTCATTGGGCAATTGAGATGCACTCCCAGGCCTAGCCTGAGCAGATGCACCCCTCCCCCTTTTAAGCCTTTGCCTGGGTCCACCCTGTGAGGGTTTCTCACTAGGTGTTGGCATGGGTTGGGTCTTAGGTATGTTACCACTGTCCTCACCAGCTTCTAAGCTTGGTGGAGTAGTGGCAACCCTAACCATTCCATCTCCTACATCATCTGAGATAGGCTCATCTGGTTTAGTGTGAGGAAGAGAATGGGGCTGAGTTGTCCTACTCTCCTGTCTGGTATGCCTACTGGTTGATGATTGTTGTTGAGTAGAAGAATGATCACCATCTGTGGGTGTATGTTGGGAGCCGTCTGTGCTTGATGATCCTTTACCCTCTGCAAGTAGCATGTTAGAAAACAAAGGCACTACAACCCCACTATATCCTACCACAGCCATTAACATGTTAGTAAAAACTTTGGCTGTGAGGAGTTTTGATGGATAAACATTTTTGTGAGGCTGCAAGTTTTGTTTCTGAAGATCCAAAAATAATTGAATGAACCTGGGATACATCAGAAACTTGGTTTTACTAACAACATTTTTAAGCATACCCTCAAAAATATAATTTGAAAAATTGAATACCCTGCCTGTTGCAAGGCAGATCAAGGCTGTGGCTATATTTGTGGGGAATGCATCCCAGCCAGTCCTTTTGTAACTCAGACAATGTAAGAGGGTATGAATCAAAAACCTCCATATTGGGGAAAATTGATTTTTATGAAAGTTAAAAGTATTGTCATGTCTATACCCCATCAATGAAAGTTGTTCAATTATGTCAGTGGCTGGCAAAGTGCTAATACCTTGAGCATCCCTAAGATGAATATGTTCTCTTAGAGAAGCTTCAGTAATAACAATTTGGGTGCCATCCACTGTTCCAGTTAACTGTTGGACCCCTTTATCAGTTGTTGAGACAATACCAGTTTGCCAAAACTTTCTGACAGGGTTACATAAGATAGTAGGGTTTAAAAGTAAAGCAAACCTTATTCTGATTCGATTTAGGAAGGCTACTATCTATGTGAACTCTTCATTGCCTTCTGGTAAGTCCAAGCACGCCACCATGTTGTGCTTGTCAACAAAATCAAGAGGATCCATTAGCAATAAGAGTAGGGTTATTTAGGTGGGATTAGTTTGCAAAAGTCTTTAGGGAATGATGGTGAAAGCAATTGAAAAGTTATGCAATATATAGAGAGAATTTGAGAGTGAACCGCCTTTAAGATATACTTGGTAATAGGTAAAGATAAATCAATTAGGAAACCTTTATATAAAGAAACAGGTGGTAACAACTCAATTTGCAAAAGTAATCATTTCATAACAGACTTTTGGTATAAGTACTAATGGCTAGTTCATCAGTACTAACTAGGCTTATCAGTACTAACTTATAACCATCAGTATTAACTTTACCCATCAGTATTATCTCATAGTTTGGAAATTATAATACTGAAACTCCATTTTGAAGGGATTAAGTGTGGTGACAGACACTTAATCATTGTCGGCCATACATGGCCTCTGGTTTGGTGAAAACCAATGGTTTCAGTGTTAAGCACTGCCTGTGATGGATAGTCCCATTAAAAGGGCCTTCCTGACAGGGTTTCCAGCTCGTAGCAGGTGTTGCCTCCAACACAAGTGTTAGGAATTGGAAATTCCATGTTAAAGTGTCGGTCACCCCAATAATGGTCTAGCATATGTTAGCTCGTAGATTTGTCGTTGTTTACATTATTTAGTAGTTTATTAGTTAGTTTGTAGCGTAGATTAGTTTAGTGCAACACCGTGGAGGAAGGACGGGTCTTTACCCACTGTATACCTGATCCACAGGCCGATAGGAGGTCGTATTATTTGTAAGTATAAATACCCCTTCCATCCATGGAAGGGGTGTGGCTTCTTTGAATCTAACATTTCATTTGTAAAGCAACTCTCTTTCAAGGAACCTCCTCTCAACTCTCTTCATCTATCTAAAATGGCTTTCTTGTTTAATCATTGTCCTAGACCACCCGAATCATCAAACAACATAATATTCACGATCCTACAATTGGCATCAGAGCCAGGTTTTGTTGTTTGTTTTGATTCGTGGTTCGACTCATGGTTTTATGCGGGTTATGTATGCGGTTTGATAGTGATTTGATTCGGTTTGATAAAGATTGTTCGTGTTGATTGATTATTATGATGTCGAATCATGTTCTTAAGCTGTTTTAATCATTTTCATGGTGAAAAACTTTGTTTTCATATTATTTTGGGAAACCAGTTTTGGACATGCTTGTTGAGTATCCTTTTGGTTCAAAAAGTCTTAGTGATATATGTGGATATAAACTGTTTTGTGTCAATATATGGTCCAAGTCAATTTTTGTTCATCGTTTAATGACTTTTTCATTCTACATCTGTTTACTTTGTGTGGTCAATCTGTCATATATTTGGTCATAATGGGTATGTTAAACTGCTCCTTTTCTGGGTATGCAACTGGGTGTATTCTGGTTCAGTCATGATAGCGAGTTGGGTAAATGTTAGAATGCGAGTTGGGATAACTTGTACTAAAGCGAGTTGTACACTGGCATTATTTAATGCGAATTGTGATGATCTTATGAGCGAGTTGTGGACTCGCATTATTGAATGCGAGTTGTCTTTTGGACAATGCGAGTTGGTATGATGCGTGTTGCACTTGCTCTTTAGCGAGTTGCTTAGTAATGTCAATGTGAGTTGCTGTCATACTGTCCGGATACAATGTACATTAAGCGAGTTAATAGCAGTCTTTAAAAGCGAGTTGGTTGTTTGACTATTGAGTCAACAATATGCGTGTTGTGTAAACTGTTTAAAGAATGCGAGTTGCTAAATGAAGAGTTGTCAAATAAACTTTAAAGCGAGTTGACAGAGATGGTGTAAATGACCAAGACTAAGACCACAATTTACTCAAAACTCATTGACCTCAGGATTAAAACCATCATTGGCACATGGTATTCGTTAAACCGAAATGAAATATGGACATTCAAACAGATCCTTCACT